>JBBMJZ010000036.1:21653799-21684301 GCA_037833815.1 Zingiber zerumbet | reverse complement strand
TTTAGAAATCCATAGAAACTGAAATGGGTGCAATCGGAGCTCTCTAGGTCCATCAGTGGGTTTTGACCGAAACCCACTGATCGACCTAGAAAGCTCCGATTGCACCTATTTCAGTCTCTATGAATTTTTAAAATTGAAAGGAGTTCAAATATGATGTGAATTATTTATTTTGGCTTCTTTAAATGTATTAAAATGTGATTAAAAAATTGACTAATGGTATTCCTATGTTCTGCCGATAGAGAAGAGAGAGAAATATAGTGAAGAAAAGAAAAACAGTAAAAAAAGTCAAATTATCAAAAGGGTAAAATAGGAAATGTATTTAAAAAAGTACGTTCTTTGGTAAATATCAAAGTAGTGTACGTCTTTTGGTAAATTTAAATTTCTATATGCGTCCTTTGGTAAATTGCCGCTAAAAATATTCATTTTTATTTTAAATATTATTTATTAATTTTTTAATTATATATTTTATTTTTGAAAATCTAATTTATTCTTTGATCCCTCACAAACTTACGTCCTTATGACCGTTATGATCTTGTGCCGTTCTGTTTTTTTTTTTGTCGGTATTTTCATGTCATTTTTCTTCCCCACATAGTGAATGTGCCCTTCCTCTCCCTCCTCGCTCTTTTGTCCTCTTCCTTAATAAAAAATAGAAAGTAGGATGCAAAGTAATATATTAATCTTTTTAACCATTAAATTGATTTTTTTTATTATATAAACTAAAAAATCAATACTTTCGGTTAATAATATTAGTAAATTTTTACAATATAAATATATTAAAATTATTATTGCAGTTTTAGTTATTACAGAGAAAATGTATTTGATTTCTATAAAAGAAATTGAAATGGAATAAATATACAATCAAAATTTCATTAAAAAACTATATAATTAAAAGAAACAAATAATTTAATGAAAATGACCTAATAAAGTAAATTTTCACTTAAGATTTTCTTTTAAAATTAATTATTTAAATTATATTATTGATGATATCATTTTTCCACAGGTTTGAATAGTTTAAGATAGAAGATAATTTTATTATTTTTATGACATCTTAAAAGTTAAAATTGTTTGGTGATTACTTTTTTTTAAAAAAATATTTGAATTTGATTTTTTTATTAAAACATCACATGTTATATGATATTTGATAGTTTAAATTTATTTATAGATTTAGTCAATACTATTTAGCCTATAGATTCAATAGATTTTTTCTTCCATATAAAAGAAAAAAAAAGTTATTAGAGTAAAATACAGCCTGATCCTCTAGTCGGATAAAAGAAAGAGTTATTTATATATATTGGTTGGGAGTTATGATCCTTATCTGTAAAATAGATGGGGGCTATGACTCTCCATCAATATATGTAAGTGGTCTTCTCCTGTCTTTTTAGGATGGTTTAGTGACTAGTGCATGAAATGTTGTTATCATAAGGTCTGAAGTTTGAATTTCGATATAGCCGAGGTAAATACCTTCTTTGTGTTAGTCACTATTATCCAGGCTAGTAGCCGCTCGTGATTTACCTCCTCCGTATTGGTCCTGGGACGAATTGAAGGGGTCCTAAGGATGAGTGTATTCGTCTTTTTAATATCATGTAAGTGATCCTCACCTGATCTGCAGAGAATCTGCTCACTGTAAAATATCCCCTATAATTTACTTATTTGTATTTTACTATAAGATGAGAGGAGTGATATTAACTTTTACTCTACTAATTTGTTAATTAAAATTAATAAAGTATCATTTAAGTTTAATAATATTTTAAGAATGATTAAATAATTTTATGAATAAAAAGATTTATTATCTAATTTGAAATATAAAATTTTAATTAGTAATTTAAAAAACTAAATTTATATAAAAACTTATTTTATATAATTATATTGATTTTTTTAAAAAAAAATCCAGTACCTCTTTACCGATGAAATAAATGTAGCAAAAAAGGTGATTTACTCATCTCAGCTGGTCCCTAGGCCAACACGAATAAATTACTTCCTCTGAAATCCTGAAGGACTAGGTTCAGAGACTGTTAGGGTGACGGTTCCATCTTTTAGTGGCAGATAAATAAATAAATGATAAATATTATTGCCTTCACTTTATATTTTAATTACACAAGCTCAATATTGAAAGGTTTTGCTTTTATATCTCACGTGAAGTACGCTCATCCAAATTAACTCTCCACGGGATGGGACACGGTTGTCAGCACATCCTCTTTCGATTTATGAATAAAGATCCCGTCGATATTAACTTTTAACTTTCACAATTACTTCTGCACAATCAAGAACAAAGTGACAAAATAGCTCACGCAGCGAGCCTTTATTGCATTCATTTTAAAATGATCTCTAATCTTATTGATATCTATTAAAGCTGGGATAATAAACTTTTAATTTTGATGAATTAACGGATAATTTTTTTAAGTACAAATTAATAAAAAGCGTTTCAAATCCACCATTCTCCATGTTGTTTCCTTTTGACTATTTGGTAGGGAGACACCACGAGCCTGCGTGAACACCAACCCGTTTGTTTCCTCTACAATTCTCTTGCTGATCACAAGCTACTGAGCTCACCACTTCTTTAATACAGAGCAATGGTAGCGTGCATATTTATAATTCTCAGTGGAGATTTCTTTTTATTATGTTATTTCTCTTCCAGCATCAGAAAGCAGGAATTTCAAACCAATCTGAAGCTTCAGCCCTGTGATCAGCTTGAGCATGGAGAGGAAGGAGGCATGGAGACTGGCCCTCGTCCTATTCCTCGGGCAGCTCGTCTCATTCTTCATGGCGATAGCTAGCTTCACTTCTTCTCTGATAGCAGTTCTCGGTAAATCTGTCAGTTACTCCATTTCCTTATAGATCTGCCTCTCTCATGCCACACAGTCTCTGTGTTTTTGCATTTGAAGGGACTGATACACCATTAACGCAGTCGTGGTTTACTTACCTTTCTTTGTCTCTCGTGTATGGAGCTGTTTTCTTGTTCAGGGGTCAGAGACTTATGGTGGGACTTAATCTGAGCAATAATTTAACTGTGCGAATTCTCATGAAATCGATTGATATGCTAAGATCTGTTGCAGGTTCCTTGGTATTGGTACCTTGCCTTAGCCATTGTCGATGTTCAAGGCAACTACTTGAGTAATCTTTTTTCTTCACTTCCTAATTGATGTTTCAGCTACTGGTTGTAGAATGCAATTCAACTCTAGTTTCTAACACTATTTTTCTTCTCATACAACTCAGACGATCTATTAATAATCTGTTGCAGTAGTTAAAGCCTATCAGTTCACTTCAATTACAAGCGTAACATTGCTGGATTGCTGGACTATTCCATGGGTGATAATCCTCACTTGGATGGCCCTAGGGACAAGGTATTCTCCATGGCAATTTGTGGGTGCTGCAGTGTGTGTGTTGGGCCTTGTCTTGGTGCTTCTTTCCGATGTTGGCGTATCCGGTGGAGGTAATTAATCTTAGATCATAATCTTGTTTGTTTGTTTCAATGACTTGATAGCAGCTTTGGTGGATGATTTGTGTTTCAGGTGGAAGCAAACCGATCATAGGTGATACACTTGTGATTGCAGGGACAGTTTGTTATGCATTCAGCAATGTCGGCGAGGTTAGCCAATCTGCAGTGATAACTTAATATATAGTTAAATGATTCTGTAACAATTTGTGTTTTCCAAAACAATGTAGGAATTTTGTGTCAAGAGGAAAGACCGAGTCGAGTTTTTGGCAATGCTAGGGATATTTGGGGTGCTAGTTGGTACCTGTGAGATGTATCCTTTAGACACACAAAAACAGCATAGAAGACTTGGACCATTCTGCTTGCTCTCTTCTTAATGATGTTGTTTTTTGGATGCTATTGTTAGTCAAGCTACAAATTGTGTTTGTTTTGCGATTACCGGATTCCCTAACATGCTTAGTGCTGTTTTAGAGAGGAAAGATCTTGAATCAGTCAAGTGGTCTGCCACAATGGTCTGTTTCTAAACTTTTCTTTCTGATACATACTATGGAAACTAGAATTTCCTCCTTTTTGTGTGTGCTTTACAGATATGCTTGTTCGGTGGCTTTGCAGCCGCAACATTTTTGTTCTACACTGTCGTTCCTTTTGTCATGAAGGTATTTTCAAATTTAAACATAGTCTTAAAAGCACAATGATGTTAAGACAATGATGATTTTGCATTGAGGATGATTTAAAAATCTTTTTGCAGATGAGTGGAGCAACCTTGTTCAATCTGTCTCTTCTCACATCCGATATGTGGGCCGTCGCTATTCGAGTCTTCTTTTACCATGATCAAGTAGTATCTCCATTTCTTCCCGGATCATGTCTGAATGTATGTGTTTTCCTTCATTAACTACAGTGTGGTAATACAAATTTCAGGTGGATTGGCTGTATTTTCTTGCATTTGGCTTGGTGGCTATTGGCTTGATCATTTACTCAGTGAAGTAAGTTACATTTCAGAAACAACATAAATGAATTTTTCTACTCTGTTATTAAACTTTCATCTAATCTACAAATTTCACTTTCAAATCTTTTAGAGAAAACAACACTGTAAATGGAGAAGACCCTGAAGCTTTACAGTATGAGAGAATCCCACAAGAAAGTTCAGCAGTGAATGGGCAACATGAGACTTGTTCAGATACAATTACAGAGAGAGCTTAAACAAGATGCGGATGAAGTTCTAAGAATCGATTAATGTGGTTGATGACAGAATCAAATAACAGAGATGCAAATCCTGAAGGCAAAATGGAAAGGAAAAAAACAAAACAAAAATCTTGATTATAAATATTTTTTTTCAAGAATTATTTTAAAAATAAATGAGTGTTACTAAGAATCGATTAGTGTGGTTGATGTCAGAGTCAAATACCAGAGATGCAAATCCTAAAGGCAAAATGGAAAGAAAAAACAAAAAAATCTTGCTTCGGAATATTTTTTCTTTCAAGAATTTAAAAATGAATTGTCTATGTCTGAGCCCGGGTTCGAACCGGGGACCTCTAGTGTGTGAGACTAGCGTGATAACCAACTACACCACCCAGACTATGAAGTTAATGCCAATCAATTTCTCCTATCACTGTTATTTTCATCTTCTTGGTCTCCTCTCTTATGCTATTAACACACGCCAATTAAATCACATGATAGAGGAGTTTTATAGTGTTTTCAATGAAGAAACGCCTTTTGAATTAGAGTAAATTTGGAAAAAAAAACTTAATTTTGATTGTTGATTAATCAATGATTAAGAAGATTAATTCTACCTAGAATCAATGATTGTAGTTTTCTTGCTAAAATCCTCCAATTTGTGGATCAAAAGGAATTGTAAGCTAGTGTTCATCAGAAACTTTAAACGTTATTATTGTTTTTGTAATACAATCCTCATTCTTGTGCATACAGATTTATATAGCTGCTAGACTAAAACACTCCTTTGAGACTTAGTTTCTGCACGAGTTGAACCAAACTATGAAGAAAGCTATACATATGAAACGATGAAGAAATAAATTTCATATGCATCAACATCTTACAACTGAATAAACTATGGATCATTATGTGGTTTTGACAAAAAAAAAATTAAGAAAGTGCAATAATGTATCTGCTACATGTTCCTGCTCCTAACAAGCCCTTCAAAAACTGGGTCAGATGACCTAACGATGAGATTCAGATTCTTAAAAACAAAGAACTAATACTAGCTGCAAATTACATTGTGGAAAATTTGTCAGAAGAACCAATTTATATCTCGTCTACAATTTCTAGAGACTATCACTTGCCCATGTGACCGGTGTAGGCTTTCCACTGGTCTCATAGATAGCATGAAGGACACTTGCATTCACCACAAAATGTCTAACCATGAATAAAGCATTGCTGCAAGAAGGGATGTGAGAAATCCACATACTTTTCCCAGAAACCCTTGTACTTCTCCTTTCCAATCTTCAACCAGGGTTTCATGTTCCCATTATAGTGCAATACTGCACCATTTTTTATCAGCAAAGGATCAACATTAGTGTATCCCAACCCTAGCACATGCCATTCGGGGTCCAACTTCTCGACCAACCCATAGAAGGCCAGTAAGCCAGGCGGCAACGTACCGAGCTTCCATAAGGAATGGTCAGCATTCTTCTCCTGCCAATAGTGATAGATTCCTGTTACATTCTTCTTCCGCCACTCCCTTAGATCAAGGACATTCATTCCGAATGCCCACCCACATGCGTTGGGATCAAAATGTGCTTGTATTAGAGGGTGGGAAAAGTTCAGGTATTTATGGAACCGGTGGAATGTCTCCATGCAAGTCTCTACAGCAGCCATCACGTTTCCATTTAGGTTGATTGAGAATAATTCTGAGAGATCCTTCTGAACAACAATGTCGTCGTCAAGAAACACCACTTTTTGTAATGCTGGATAGACTTCTGGGATATAGAACCTTAGGTGGTTTAGCATTGATAAGTACTTTGGGTTCCTGAACTTGATTGGCGTTCGATTATTGCCACTTCCAGAAAAATAGTAGTTCTGTGTTTCAGAGTTTTGAAGTTGCTTTAAAACTGGTACATATGAGGCATTAAGCCAGCTAAAGCCCTCCACCTTCTGGACCTCAATGGCTGCACCCCGGAAATTGTTCATGGAGAACCAGGCCCTCATTGGAGCATAATTCACCTCGTCTGTAACCAGGTGGAATACAACCATTTCAGGATGCTTCGAGTTCATGGACGTAGAGTTGACCACAGCTGATGCAGCAAGGATATTATCAGAGAAAATACAAAAATGGTAAAGGCTATTGTCCTTAAGCTTTCTGAGACTGTGCCTTCGTTCTAAAAGTTTTCTTTGAAGATTTGAGTTCATGAACCATTCCATAGTAAGCCTGATACCAAAACAATAGAGGCCTTTTGGCAGTTCTTCAGCAGCTATTTGCCCATATTTGGTGCTCTTTTCAGTTTCAGATTTCATCTTCTCATCAAGAGACAATAATTGACCTTTCATCTTCATAATCATGGTAGCACTGTCATAATGGAGTTGTTGCGCTTGGTAGAGCAGGAGACCCATATCACGAATTGCTTCCTCCAATTCCTTCATCACCAATGAAGTTTCCATCACTGCTGCAGTTGACAGAAGAGCTTGACATTTTCGAATTTGGGAACTAAGCTCCGCTGCGAACTGGAGGTTATTGTTATCTTTAGATACCACAACCAAAGTCTTTGCAAGAGATATTTGGTCTATTATTTGCCTCGTAAAGGAGTATGGACTGAGCATCTCAACAGTAATGTTTAGATCTTCAATTAGGCTAGAGCGGAAGAGTTTCTGCAACACAAGATGAAGGTTTCAATGGAAGAATGGGTGTAGATGTAAAAGCAAGAAAAATTATAGAAAATTAAAAGAATGAAGAGCAATAACTGGAATGACATGTTCATGTTGCATTCAGAGGAAGATTGAACCGAGAATCTAGGGATCTCTTTGTGTAAACAGTGAAAAAAGTCTAGGGCATGGGAGATACAATTCTCAGAGGTTTTTTTAGGAAAACCAGGATCCAGAAAATCACAAAGAAAACATTTTTATTCATGCAAAGTAAAGATCGCGAGGTAAGATCCCACCTGACGGGCCAACGGCGGCGTGGATCTCGGCAGTTTCTCCCGACTTAGCACCACAAGGAGCAGCAGCATCCCAAGGCCGCCGGCTACAAGCCACACCCAGGAACCGGAGAACCATCGCCTCCGAGACGGTCTCCTGAGATCAAACGTCCGCCGACTCATTTCGCACCCTCCTCAGCACCCGCGACGACAACCGAACCGATCAAGCGCGGCGCCGACGCGCGTCTTCGGATATCCGGAGGAAGAGTGCCCAGTTCGAGATCACGAATCAATCTTATGGTTCCGTCCGGGGCCTGCCGGTTCTAGATCGTTCTCTCCCCGAACTGCTGCTACTCCGGCGGCTCCGAACGCAGGGGACTGCAGACTGCTAATCTCCTCCGGATCGTCTGTTTTCGGTTAAGCCTCGGCTAATGTCTGATTATTATAGTGATTCGATACAAATGTGGCGCACGAAGGTTTGACCCGATCAATCTATAAACGGCTCAGATCGCTAGTATTATTTCTGCGGCTAATCGGACAATCTACACTTGAAGAACTTATTGGATTTGGGCTGATATCAATTCGGCCCAAATCGGTCCAAATTAATCAATTCACGTTCAGTTAGGTCGACCTGTGATTGGACCCGATCGCGAACTCAACGCAAGGCAGCTGTTTCTATCGTTATCCAGCTCCTTCTCCGTGGCGTTCTCCTCGCTCACGCTGACCGTTTCTATCTCAATCTAGATCGAGGAAACCAGGCGGTCCAGGCCCTCGTCGCCATGGACTCCCCTACGACTCCTCCCAGGGCCCGGCCGCCCGCCATCGATCCCTCCTCCCCCCGCGTCTTTCTCTCGGCCGCCGCCGCCGCCGCCAGCCCCGGGTCACACCGCCGGATCGCCATCGCCGTCGACCTGAGCGATGAGAGTGCTTACGCCGTCAAGTGGGCCGTCCAGAACTACCTCCGCCCGGGCGACGCCGTCATCCTCCTCCACGTCCGCTCTACCAGCGTCCTCTACGGCGCTGACTGGGGTGCCATCGACCTCTCGGTCGAGTCCGAAGATGCTGCGTCGGAGGTGTCGCCCCAGAAGCTGGAAGAGGACTTCGACGCCTTCACGGCGACCAAGGTGCAGGACCTGGCTCAGCCGCTCGTCGAGGCGCAGATCCCCTTCAAGATCCACATCGTCAAGGACCACGACATGAAGGAGCGACTCTGCCTCGAGGTCGAAAGGCTTGGGCTGAGCGCGGTCATAATGGGAAGCCGAGGCTTCGGGGCATCCAGGAGGAATAGTAAGTCTCGGCTTGGCAGCGTCAGCGACTATTGTGTGCATCACTGTGTTTGTCCTGTTGTGGTGGTTCGCTACCCCGACGATGCTACTGGTCTCGGATCCGGATCCGTGGGATCGTCTTCCCCTCTTGCCAATGGCTCCAAAGTACCTGTGGGGAAGGATAACGAGCTCCATACTTTTCCTGAAGAGGAGCAAGAGTATCACGATGCTGATGACGGGCATAAAGGTGTGACCTTCCGTAAATTCATTAGAATTTAACTTTGGCGAAATACTTAGGACAATCATTTAGTTAAATTGTGCCTGCTTGTTTGTTAAGGTATTCCAATATGTGCCTGCTTGTTTTGATGAAGAAACACGGGTCTAAATCATTTAGTTAAATTGTTAGCAAAGTCTAGCAGGTAGTACATATTGAAGCGAAATTGGTATGGTAATTCAATCTTGGTATTCTGATGTTTAGCTTGCCCTAGAAGAAGTGAATTACTTCTGCTACTGTTATATAATTGCCTAATTGTTATATATATTAAGAGTCACTTGTATCAGTAGAAACTGATGTGTCCTGAGGTAATCTTTAAAGATTTAGTAGGGTTACAGTGACATCTGCACTTGTCAAGTGCTCTAATCAGTTAAAAACTCTACTTTTACATTCCTCCACTTACAGAAAAGTGACTTTGTGGAGAAAACAACCAAGTTTGCATTAATCACCATTGGAATTTTAGTAGTTTCTTTTTATGTATTTTAGATTGCTTTTGCAAAGCAACATCCATCTCTTTCTAAATTTCTCCTTGATTTCACTTGGATAATTTTATAGTCATTGGCTCCATTTTATATCTAATTCGCTTGGTTACTTGTTCTATTGAATATGCTCATCAATGATTGGATAATTAGTTCACATGATTTAAGGATTTTTCTAGTCTTTGTTACACCCCAAGTCTCAACCACTAGGTTCTCTAATCATTTAATGTTGTTAACAACAAGTCACAGATGGAATGTGAGTTTTTGGGGGGTTAAATTCAGGGATGCATATTTAAGGACTTAATGGCCTTAATGAAGTTTGGATTTAATTATGAAGCTCCATTATGAACTCTAGGCCAAGTGAAGTAGTTTCCATATGCCGTGGGAGGCAATAATTTGTTTGCCATTTTTAAATCCAAGTTACATTCAAGAAGACATTTGATATTTCTAGTATGATCTTGACTTTTAAAACTGTATGTGATGCTATTTATTTTAGTTTAAACATAATACTTGCTGATGATGTACTGTGGTTTGGTCTTTAAAGGTCTAATCTGCAAGGTTGACTTCAAATTTTATGTTTGTAATCACAGTTTATTTTTCCTCTATAACTGCTGTTTTATTTTAATAGTTTTTTGTGCTAACTCATCCGGATTTAGAAACTGAACATTGAAAGAAACTGCATTATTTGCAGAGGCCAGAAGCAAACAATTTTATTATGATTTTAGCAAGTTTGTTCAAGTACTAATTTTTTGTGATTGCTTGATTAGCGTATCTTTCTTGCAGTATCCTTGTAGTACATTATTCAGCAAAATAAATCTTCATTTTAATTATCAGTTGTAATCCTTTTCTTCTGATGTGTCCAATATATGCTTTTCTATTGTGGTGCAGATGCATGATAAGCATGGCATAGGCATCTTTTTTTATGGTAAGAAATTGTAGGTCATAACCATGAGCTATTTTTATGCTATAGATGTTCTACAGCACTGCTGCTAATTTTGCTAATTAAGAGATTACTCATTTATTTGCTTTTAATTTCTAGTGCAGATTCATTTAGGTTCTTAGTATTCATTTTTTTTTTTTTGCTCAACTGTGTTCCTTGTATGTCTCCTCTCTTCTTTCTGTTGACGTTGAATACATTAATTACTTTAGGGAACTACTAGTGGCTAGTTGACCTTTCAGTGGCTAAGACCATTGATTCATCATCCAATGTTTTGAGTGCCCACTGGAGCTTAGATATAATGTAAAAATTATATACCAAATAGACAAGCACTTGGTAAGTTGTCTTTGGAAAAAAAAATATCGTGTTTGAAAATAAATAACTTCAAATGGCCTGTAATCAGAAATCCACCAAGGTAGCCCAGATCCAGGAATTGTTAGGGTAATTACTAATTAGGAGTTGCACCATCAAAAGTTATCTCTTAGCTTCCTTCCACTGCTTCAAGTACTTTAATTCGACATTCAGAGCCTATAAAAAAATTCCACATGTGTGTATAATCAAAACTGATTTTGATGTAGAATGTCCTTCAGATAAAACCTGTATTTGCTAGGCTTTCTTTCTCTTTTGCAGATAATAATGACTTCCATTACCTTAAGATTATCTATTAAGATCAACTTTGACAAACTTGATTCAATTGTTCTCAAATATTCGTTTGTTTGACTATCTTAGGCGGGCCACAAGCTTTATTTGGTACACGTCATTAGAGATCAATCATCCTTTCATGTAAAACTTCAATAAATATAGATAATTTTTCTTTTCAAATTACTATAATATTTTCTCTTTTTTCTTTTCCCAGACAACAGTTGACATGAACAAAGGTGGTGGTAATCTTAGTACTGGCAGTGAAACTCTTGTGAAAAGTCTAAAGTTGTTCACGCTGATGTTTGTTTACTGTGACTCTTAAAGATAGGCAACTCATGAGTGCTCATCTTTTATGTGTGCCAGGCACTTGAAACCTGGAATACCATCTAAGTTCCTTCTGCTTCCTTTTTTTTGTTTTGTTTTTTGTTTTTGTGTGTAAATAATCATGTTCATTTAGTCATGATCAGATCTGTGCATGATATTAATAGATTTGAATGCTCTAATTTATTTTTCTTAGAGAAAATAAGCAAGCAGTTACAAGAAATTTAAGACCATCTCTCATGCATATCCATGAGCTCGGGACTCAACCGGAGCATGAGCACACAGAACTCCATCTGGTCTAACACCCCATCCTGGTCGAGGTCACCCTCCCTCACCATGCTCACTGCCTCCTCCTTGGTGATGCAGCCGCCGAGTCCAAGTACAGTGGCAGAGCTTTGCCTGAGGCTGTCGGCAGTGATGACGCCCTTCGCCGGATCCATGAGCAGTCGGAAGCCCTTGCACAGCTCGTCCATCAGCCCCTCCGTGCCTAGCCGCGCCACCATCACAGGCAACAAGTCCTCGAACTCGATGGACGATTCAGGTTTGTCCTCTTCCATGACGATATCTTAGTCTGTAAGTTGGTTGAAGCCATTGCGCGTATATATAGAAATCCAAGGTCGAGGTTTAAGAGGACGGTGAGAAGGAAGTTAAGCTTCTGTGCATTACGTTGCGTGCATGTGAACGTGGTGTCGTGAGGAAGCTTTTTGGAGGCGGTCGCTGCGATTATTTGAGGGAGGTTCACGAGGAAACGACGGAGGTTGATTAATTAAAGGTGTCCAAGTTAAGTAGTGTGGGCATTCCTGTTGCCTTCCTGGAACCTACCTAGGGCTTTCACGCGTCCCGTTTTTTAAGCATGGTGCTAAAATTGATATATATGTGAACAAATTCTTTGGAATATTGATAAATAATCTTGTTGATTATTGTTTGTAGCGACTGAGCTTTCATATGAATTATTGTATCAATATTTAGTGAATCAACTTTCTTTCTGTTTTGCCCCTGTTGATCGACTTTCTTTCTGTTTTTCCCCAGAAATCACTAGGGATCTCATAGTTAGCCACTGCAAAATTTAGTGCTTGAGATTGGAACGACGCAGAGCCCTTTGCTTCTAAGATCATCCTCTGATTCATTCATCCTCTACACAAATAATCAATAACATTAATTAGCTCCTCCCAATTTTGATAATAATTAAAACAGATTGAAAAACAAAAACCTTACTTGCTGCATTTTGTGTGCATTCTTCGGATATGGAGAGCTTGAAACCTGGTTTGCATTAAACTCTATTTGACTGATTCAATTTGCTTGAATATAGGTGAAAGAGGATGCTGAAAGAGAGACGACATACGCGGACTTGATCGTGAAGGAACTTGATGTACTCGATCGCTTCATGGAGAACAGATGCAGTATCTGTCTGTAAAACCAAGAATAATCTGAATCACAGCCCAATCACGAGATGAACATAGACATATCTTCACCTTCCAAAAAGGAGAAATCAGTTGTTGTAGGGCAGTGATTCTGTCTCCTCCTAAGTCCTAACTTCTCTTTTCTCACCTGGATGAAAAATACTGACTCAACCATAATCGATCTGTTACTTGCTCAAAATACTTAAACTCAAGTCGACAAACCTCGAACCTCACCGATGAAGATGATGTGCATAATCTAGGCCTCTTACTGTAATTTTCTTCTCTAATGCTGAGGAAGAAACTAGCAAGTTAGCCTGCGTTGGTAATAACCTAGTTATCAGATATACAATGAAATGCCACTAGATAGAGAGAATTAATCAAGTGTGCGAATCTAGAACTCCACTTGTTGCTTTGGGATTGGAGGAGACAGAGCCTCGAGCAGTTTTGATTCATTCAGGTGTTGTGCCATCTGCTGATAATTAGTTTGATAATCATGCATATTGAGAGTGCTGTAATAGTAATCCATCGTGATCACAGGATGAAGAAACTATCGTCAGTGGGATGGTGGTGTTATTATTGATCATGTTGGAGGTGGAATTGCCATGGAATAAGAAGCTGGATCAAGTGATGATGTCCACTTGTGGTAAGGCATGCAGGCTGATCATCACCTCTTCCACTGCAAGTAAAATATTGATCTATTACAAAAAAGGGAAACAACTCATATCTAGCTAGGTTTAAAGTAAAATGTTGAATATTATCCTGTTTGGTGAGTTCACATGTGATTTGTTACCTATGATGACAAAAGATGAATATGTTCGTCTCAATGTCTCTGTCAATTCGTCTCAGAGCCAACACAGAGAAGGTAAATCACGGGCGGCTACTAGCCTTTAGAATAATGACTAGCACATAAGGGAGATATTTATCTCGGCTTTGCCGTTGAGATGGTCTAGTGGTTAGCACATGAGGTATTGTCACCATGAGGTTTGAGGTGCGATTTGTTACACATGGATTTATGTCATATACTTATGCTCTAACTTATATATTATTTTAGGGTTTGAGTTATTGAATGTGATGATCATGTATAGGCTAGAACTCATTAATTCACACTGTTGTTATTATTAATGGGATGATAACCGATGAGCTGATATAGGAAAGGTAGGCTTCTCATTGGATGGGCCTTTTTCTATCCTTCTTATGTAGAATCTTCATGTATCCGTGGTTCGAATCCTAGCTATGGTATATTGATAGGAATTTTTCCTCCAAATAGGGGGCGTAATCAAATAATGTTGGGCTTCTGGGTTTGCTGCCGCGTGCACTTCCCGATTTACCTTGGTGGCTGGTGAGAAATTTCCGTGGGACCGGCCTGATCACCCCTAAAGATAGTCAATAAAGCTAACTGAGATTATTATTTTTTCCAATGTCTCAGACGACGCTTATAGATAATGAATATTCAGGTTGTATTCAAGTTTATCGCCTTGTCCATATGTATTTATTCTACTGTAGATAATGATGAAACCATATCCTTGTGCAGTATTTTATTTTCTTGCTCTCGGGCTATAGGTGCAATGGAAGAATGTTCAGTTGTTACTTAAGTATTTATGGTTTAATTCTCAATTATAGTGTATTTGTAGAGATTTTTCCTCCAAATGGGAAACACAACTAAGGGATGCTGGACTTTTGGACCAGCGATTCCCGATTTATCCTGATGAAACTTTCCGTGGAATTGGATCGATTGCCCCAGGTTCAAGGTTACTATCTGATTAATTATTTTTGCCCTCGGGCATAACTAAATTGATTATTACATAGTAGATTATAGAATTGAACAAAGGTCCTTCCATATGATGGTTAATTTCAATTGTCTGCAGAAATGTATCTTAGCTTCTTTTATCGAGTTCATGAATACATGGGATTAGGAAACAAAATTCTCAACAATGCTTATAATATTGTGTTTAATTTATAGGTATGAACTTACAACAAAGGTTGCCTCCATCGGATGGAATTAGAAGGTGAGAGAAGGCCGAAATCCAACGCTTGGACGTCTTGGAAAGTAATCGCGCTGCTGGAGATCGACGCCGGCGACTCGTCGCAGGAGCTCGTGCTGGCGTCGAAAACGTCCAAGGAGACGGTGGAGAGCAAGTTGTAGCTCCCGGAGGCGACGGCGAGACCGGCGGCGGCGCTGCACCAGCTCCCGGTGGTGGATTGGAATTGATGGCCATGGATTTGAGCATACAGTTGGTATTGATTTGGAGTGAGGGAAGAGGCAGCGAGTAAATGGGTATTGGTTGGATATTACTTTTATAGTGATTTTAGAATGGAACAATTTTTTTTTTATTGAATCGGTTTAAAATTTTATTGTTTTCAAAATTTAATCAAATTTTGAAATTCAAAAATAAAAATTATAATATAATTTCCTCTCTACCATTGTAATATTTTTTTATAATCTAAATATCTAATTTTTATAATAAATTTCTATTACCTAAAATAATTTAAAAAAAGCTTAGATAAATTTTGGCGGAGCTTAGAGAATTATCCTTTTGGAAAGGATCTTTCCCTTCGGATAGGAAAATCACGATCAAAATAGCTAATCTAAAACTATTGAATTTGGATATGATTTTATCGAAATGAAATGTCCTTATTTTACTTTTTATTTTTATTTATTGTAAAAGATTTTATGATTATATATACAGGGGCGGATGTACCGGGGGCGGCGTCGGCAATCACCCCCTACTGACAGAACAAAAAAAAAATCGCAGGCCGCAACAGCCGCCAGCCGGAGAGAAAACACGAGCGTCGAGCGGTAAGCGGAGAAAACGAAGAGTCGAAGCCAGTTCGTTTTTTAATTGTGAACCACGTCTAGGTTGACACGTTTCCATAATTCCATATATAAAGATTTATTTTTTATATTTTTATTTATCTTTTCTCTGTTTTTTTAATTGTGAAGCATGTTGTCATGCTGACACGTTTCCTCAGTTTATTTTTTAGATTTTTTATATTTTTATTTATCTCTCACAAAACCTTGTCATTTGCCCTTTGTTTTTCTCTCTGCCGAGCACCGACCAAAGCGGCAAAGCTGAAACTGAAAGCCCTGCGCCTAAAGTTTTTTTTTCTCTCTGCCGAGTGCCGATCAAAGGAGGAACCCTTCCTAATCCATCTTCTTGCGCCTTTTTCTCTATGTCGAGTGCTGATCAAAGGAGGAACCCTTCCTAATCCATCTCCTTGCGCCAAAGCCCAACGGCGGAACCCTTCATAAAAATGTGGAACCGCCAGATCAGCGACCCCCCTAGAGCCGGTCCCACGGATATGGAAGGAGGTAAATGCAGGTACACAGGTGGAAAATGCATGGCGGAAACATTAACCCCAGGCAGTGACACTCCGGGGATCGATCCCTAGACCTTTCAGCCATAGAATTATGTACCCTCCATCTATACTACACCCTGAGGACACGACAAACTTTTAATATAGCTTGTATTGAAGATGGTCTAAGTATTCATTCATAGCCACAAGTACAAGACTGTTCCATAGGGTGTGTTGTGTAAAATATTCTTTCCATAACGGGGAAAGAAATTGCTGCCTGTTCCATGGAATTTTAAGTATTCATTTTTAAAGGTGATTTGATTGTGAACGCGCTTTGCTACTTTTCAAACAAAAATGACGGGGAAAGAAACAACCAAGAACAAGCAGCGACGCAGAGTCGCAGATCCCTATCAGTCAACGCCATTCCATGGATCTTCATCTTCCCCTCTATAAATCGATCCATCCTCTTCTCCGATTCCAATCCCACTGAATCCCAACTCCTCCTCCCAATCCCTCAACAACTCCACTTCGTCGCTGGATTCTGCAATCGGATGATAGCAAGCGATTGCCACGGCAAAGGAGCCGCTTCTCTCTCTCTCTCTCTCTTCCCCTCACTTCCCCCTTTTTGTATATCGATACGCTGCTTCATTGCCCAAAGATGGTTGATTTGGTCTCTCGCCAAGGGAGGAGCCTACAGCGCTACCGGGCCGGCCGCCGGCTCGTCGTCGGGTGCGTTTTCGATCTTCTAGATGTTCTACCGAGCTCGCGACTTCGATTGGGTTTTCCATCTTTCCGTTCGATGGGGCTGATTCGAAGAACCTGAGTTAAAAAAAAAAAGAAAAAATGCAATCTTGCTAGTTCTGGGAAAAGAACCCTAGTTCAATTTTGTCCCCCCAAAAATGCTTCTTTTAGTCTTATTTAAACTCATTGGGGATCGTTTGATTTTGCTGGAGCAGATGCATTCCTTACAAGTTCAAGATCGACCAAGCCCTTGAGGTGCTCGTCATAAGTTCCCAGAAAGGACCTGAACTCATGTTCCCAAAGGTAACTTTTTTTATTTTTCTGTATCAAACTGATTCATCTCATTCTTATTCTTTCGCTTGTGATTGCTTGTTTGTGATCTTAAATAAAACCGATATCGACTTCGACAGGGCGGTTGGGAGCTCGATGAAACTCTACCGGCAGCAGCTGCCAGGGAAGCCTTTGAGGAAGCAGGTGTGACGGGAAACTTCGAGGTGAGGAGCTTCTTAGCTAGCTGTGTTTGTCTCGGCTATCATCACAATCCCCATCAAGGCCCTGCCCTAATCGATAAACCGATAAAACAGGGTGAGCTCGGCAAGTGGCTCAGCGAGGACCGAGACAAGGTCCACTACATGTTCGCCATGAGAGCGACCGAGGTGCTGCAGCAATGGCCTGAAATGGGGAGGAGAGAACGCAAATGGGTGAGTAGAAATCCTTAGAGAAAAAGAGAGGGAAAATGAAGCTTCAGTTATCTGAATGTGAAGTCGATTCGATATGGCATGCAGGTGACGGTGGCTGAAGCAAGGCAAGTGTGCAAGCATCCATGGATGAGAGAAGCATTGGAGAGATTGGAAGAGCTCGTCTCGAGTGGAAGTAGGCAAGAGCCAAGAGGAGGTGGAGGAGGAGGTTTGACAGCACTGACAGTCAATTCTTCACTGTAAACACACTGGAATTGGAGATGTTGTTGGAGTTGAAATATTTTTTTTCCTTTTTTTTTTCTTTTTTTTATACGTTAATATTCATTTTGAACGATAGCGGGAAATCACATTTCACATTTCTCCTTCAGATTGAATTGACCCCGCTCCAAATTCCTTGTTGGGTTGGATGAGTCCTCGGGCCATGGTGTAGTTGTAGGATATCCAGATTGTCTCCAAGATTTCTGCAGTTCGAATCCTAACTACGGCATATTTATAGGATTTTTTTTTTTCAAATGGAAGGCGTAATCAAAGGATGTTGAGTTTTTAGACTGGCCGTCACGTGCGCTCCCTGATTTAACCTGGTGGCCGGTAGGAAACTTCTATGGGATCCGATCGATCATCCTGAGATAGTCAATGAGGCTAATTAGGATTATCATATTATTTTTATTTTTTTTATTTAAATGAATATGACTGTGCTCTTATGGCATCCGCACTCATCACGTAACCCACCACGTGGCTCCTGCTGCTCTGCTCCCCCAAATCAATGCATCTACAAATTCTTCTTGTAATTTTTTTTTAAACTCCTAAATTTACAATTAAAAAAATGAAAGATAAAAAGTAAATTAAATTCCTAAATAAAATAAAATAGAATAGAATAATTCACAAGGGGCACCGCACCATAAAGATTCCAACCGTGTCGACTTCAGTCGTTCTCGTTGCAATTCGATCAAAAGTTGGGGAGTAGGCCTCGATCGGCCGCCATGGATCTGCGGCTTCGCCCGCTGCAGCAGCCCTTCATCGAGGCTGTCCGATCGGGGGACGTCGACGCCGTCCGACGCGTCCTGGAGGGCGTCGGGGACCCGGACGCGGCCGCCGCCCTGGCGATCGCGCAGACGGAGGCCGGTGAGACCGCGCTGTACATCGCGGCGGAGAGCAACTCGGTGGAGCTATTCCGGTATCTCCTCCGCTTCTATGACTTCGACGCCGCCGTCATCCGCTCCCGCGTCGACCTCGACGCTTTTCATGTCGCCGCCAAGCACGGGCACACCGGTGATCCTCCCTTTCCACACTCGTAACTCTTGCAGTCTGATGCTTTACCAATCAGAAAACAAAAAAGAGAGAGAAATTTTTAACTTATACATGTCTAAAATACACTGTTGTCTTTGAAAAAGTCGGTCCTAAGCCTTCTGCACCACTCTTTTAAGCTACTCAAATTTAGGATCAGTAGCGAGAAGATTTAGTCATAATCTTCTTTGGGAAAGTGGAATCTGTGTTGAAATTTCTTCTATTTGGATATGAGTTTGAGTTCCTAGTCAATGATTGACCCTACCCTTTGATTACCAGTATAAGGTTGATTTTCCTATGTATGTCTTTTTTGAAGGAAATCTCCTTCATATTTGTAAGAGAGATTACGCTTGGAAAGGGAGGAGACAAAAGGGAAATGTCCAAATAGGCTTACTAGGAAAGACCAAGTAAAGAAAACAAGGGGAAACCAGCAGCCACCAACCTATAGTCATAGGAAATTGTGACTTTAACATTTTAAACACTCGCTCGTAGAAGATTCTATTACCAGGATAGACCTTTATGAATTTTGGAGAATTCATTGATTCTTGTCATGCCATATGATGGAGTTCATGAGATAAACTTTGTTATAGCTTTGTGTTCATATCTTGACATTCACCGAGCAACAGTTAAAGTCAAATTGATTCGGAATGTAGTCCTATCCTTGCTGGAGAATTGCGGCTAATATCCTTTTCCTTTTTAAAACTAGAGGATACAGATAGCGAACTTGTTACCTAGTTTGGAGTTCTTCTCAATAAAAAAGGTTGCTTTCCTTTGTTGACTGTAACAAAATCCAATAAAAAGTTTTAACAATAAGGAGATTCTACAGTTCCCAAATTTCTCTTCAGGTTCTTCTATCTTGTTGAATCAAGTACAAGGGTTTGGAAATGTAAGCACACTAGAAGACCACTTCCAACTGAAATCATCGAGTTCCTCTCCAAAATACTGAGAAGTTTCCTATCCATCCCTCTTGTGAAGCAATATTATAGTAAGAGGTCTCAGAGTTAACATTGTATTTAGAGATATTTAATTTGTCAATTTTATTGGCGCAACTGGTTGCAATGAGTTACTTCATTTCCCTTTTAGTATTCACTCAGGATACTATTTGGTATCTGAGGTTCTCTAATTCTCCTACAGTGATTGTGAAAGAGCTGCTGAGCAACTGGCCTGATGTCTGCAGACAATGTAACTCATCAAATACTACTGCTCTTTATTCAGCTGCGGTCATGGATCATTTGGAGGTGGTGAATTCCATACTAGATGTGGATGATACCACAATAAGAATCGTGAGAAAGAATGGGAAAACTGCACTGCACACTGCTGCTAGAGTTGGTTATTATCAAATTGTGAAAGCACTTCTTCTGAGAGATCCGGGAGTAGTTTCTATAAAGGATAAAAAAGGACAGACTGCATTACATATGGCTGTAAAAGGTCGCAGTCTAGATGTTGTGGAGGAGTTACTGCAAGCTGATATTTCTACTCTGAACATGTGTGACAAGAAGGGAAACACAGCTATGCATATAGCCACCAGGAAATGGCGTCCACAGGTATTAATAACGGTAGCTGGGCCTTTTCCAGTCTCACTCGCTGCATAATTTTTGTTATTTTTTTTTTCTATTTTGTACATCGTTAGTAACTTTTCCTCCTTTAAGAAGAAATGTAGGTTTCTTCTTGTTAGTGCCATAACCTCACCATTCTCATGTTACACTAGTTTGACATATACAAAGACTCCATGATAACCATTTATATATATATCCTACAAGTTAATTGATGAGGAAAAACTATTCTAAGGAGGTCTAGTTGACCTTGATTTTAGTTTACCTTAATTTTATAACTTTGGAACTTGCTGAGGGGAAAATTCAGCCAATATTCTTTTGTGCATCCATATTCTTGTCGTCACAAGAGTTTATTCTGAATGTTGAAATTGAGATTGATGCATTTTACGGTTTTGTTATGCTTTAGTTTTATTTTCATATTCTGTTCTCCACAGATGGTACGGCTTCTTTTGTGCTATGAGACTATCGAGGTGAATAAGATCAATAATCAGAATGAAACTGCAATGGACTTGGCTGAAAAGATCCCGTATGGTGATTCTCAGATGGATATTATGGAAAGTCTTTCAGAAGCTGGTGCCAAACATGCAAGGAATGTTGGCAAGAACGACGAGGAGCTGCGGAGAACTGTCAGCGATATTAAGCATGATGTCCACACCCAGTCCATTCAAAATGATAAAACAAACAAGCATGTGACAGGCATAGCAAAAGAGCTTAGAAAATTACATCACGAAGCTGTTCAGAATACCATCAACTCAGTGACAATGGTAGCAGTTCTAATCGGATCCATTGCATTTATGGCCATATTCAATTTGCCTGGTCAATATTTCCAAGATGGAGACGAAGTAGGCAAGGCCAATATAGCTGACAAAATGGGCTTTCGTGTGTTCTGCCTCTTAAATGCCACTGCATTGTTCATTTCACTTGCTGTCGTCGTGGTTCAGATCACTTTGGTCGCATGGGAAACAGGTGCTCAGAAGCAGGTCGTTTCCATTGTAAACAAGCTCATGTGGACTGCCTGCCTCAGTACCTGCGCAGCTTTCCTCTCTCTATCTTACGTGGTCGTGGGGAGGCAATCATCCTGGATGGCAACAACAATAACTGCAATCGGAGGTCCTATCATGGCAGGCACCCTGTTGACGATGAGTTATTTTGTTCTTCGACAGCGTTTTCGATTTGGCGAAGACTGTCAAAGGCGAATCAGAAGGGCCAGCGGCAGCAAGTCCTTCTCCTGGTCCCTTCACTCTGGTTTATCAGATCCAGATGCCTTATCCGAACACGAGAAGAAGATATATGCTCTTTAGCTCTGACATCAGAAGCAATCAGAACAACAATCACTAAACCCTCCTTGTACATGCCCATTGAGCTTGCCACCCGTGTGATGACTTAGCCATCAAGAGCCGTGCTTTCGCCTTTCCTGTTTAGCCAAACCATGGAGTACAAATAAGGAACCTATGAACTATGCCAGGTCTCTTACCAGGTAATCCTTGCCATCATTTAGGAAATAATGAGCTTCCATTTTAACAACTTAATACTTCTTGAAAATTAAGGTTGCTATGGCGTCATCAAATAGATTTGTAATATTATTGAACTAAACTCCATGGTTCCTTTCCACTTAGTGTATAAAATACAAATACTATCCATTGTGTATATCTATTCGGTATGTTTCATCATGATCAACATCTTAAGTTGTGGTTGTTCTAACTGTTCAAGCTGGCTACATGAATCATATTTCTATTGAACTATCTTAAGTCTGTAAACAAGTCTCAGTGTGATATGGAAAGTAAGTACTGTCTTTGTCCCTTGTTCACATATGACTAATGACATTTACCTAATTTAATATATTGTTAACTATATAAGCTTCCAACCAAGAACACGTTGACACTGAAACCACAAGCCACCAAGGACTTGGAGTCAACCCTTGCAAAAACTGACCAGGATGGACTTAAAGAAAAGTCAACAATTGTGTACCAGTTGACTCAAGCTTCAAGTTCAGTGGCATGATCACACGATGAAAGCTTTGACATTTGCACAACTAAATCCAATTATATTACTCTGTTCATTATATTAAACTGACTAAAAGTGCTTAGTTTGGCCCATTCAATTTATAAAAAATAATTATATGAACAGTTGGTTTATGGTTTTTGATCCTTTTTTTCTCAAATCAAGAAAATTTTGATTTAAAATCGTATAGAAATCACGACTTGGAGATTTGTCCCGATGTGAATCGAGTTAGTTCTAATTGGATTAGCTATCAACTTTTAGATCAGCATTTAAGTATCGACTCAACACAACATAAATTAAATATGAATACTTATAAAAGAGTGTCAATGGACTGAGCACGACGTAAGTTCATTTAGCTCGGTTTTCTCCATGTGGTGCTCGACTAGACATTAAAATCGTAAACCCAAGTTTTCTCATTTCGAATTAGGTTGAGTTCGAATTTGTTCAGGTTCAGGAGGTTTTCTAATTTTTTTTTTTTTAAAAAGTTGGCTTTAGAATTTTCCAAGTTTAGTGTTCTATTTCTTATTCAATATCCAATAATAGGGCGAGATTTCTTTAGTTTATATGAAATCTCAATAACTCATTTAGATTAGATTATCAGATACATAGGGTTTAATATACCGGCTTCTTTGATAACATAGTTGAAAGCAAATAACCTCCTCCTAACTCTTAAAAGCATCATAGTGAGATCAAAAGGTGTACTCATAAACTCAATGAAAACAAATTTAATTGATCAATGTTGTCTCTATTTAGAGCTTCTAAATTAGGAAAAACATGCATTGTCTTATTTCTAATCCATTCTAATAATCTTATTTACTTAGATGGAATTAAAAGGAGAAAAAAAGTATTATTCCTTCATTAAACAAAATAGCTAAAATGAGTAAAACTTAAACCTCTTTCTTCTCTATTCCTTGCAATGTAGAGAAAAGTATCTTGTGGTCCATTGAGCAGTTGGTTTCATGCTACATAGCAAGTGAGTGAGACCAATACCAACTTGCATAAATTGGAGTCACCAAAAGTCCCGTTAGAAATCGCATGAGAGCGTTTTGTGGCATCAATGGCGTCGTGCAAGTATTCCCCGATGTTAGCATGATTTCTCCTTTTTCTTCTCCTTCTCCTAGTGCCTTCGGCACACCGTGTCAATACGCCTAACACGACACTAACACTGACTCATTCGAACCGGGGATCTCAAATCTTACTAGTTTCCTTATCGAGAAGAGTGACTGTAACCCCTACCAAACTTGATGAATTGGCATGGCCATAAAGTCCTTAGTGTGACCCTCCACAGGCCTGAGATTTCAAAGCATGGATGTGAAAGAGGAAACCATGAAACAAATGGTGGAAGGTGGTTGCAGAAATATCACTTTCAGTGTTCCTTTTTGAATTCAGAGAAGAAGAATTCCCTCAAGTTTGTCCCACCACATGTGGCCAATTAAACACCTGCCTTCTCTCCTTTATTTATTTATTTATTTATTTATTTTCCACAGTTTGTTTAAGTTCTCAGTTTTTTTAAACATGAAGTATGAATACTATTTGACATGGAACAAAGATTCTGAAGATTCATTGTGTTTTTCTTGGCGACTGAAGTTGAATTTTATTTGTGCTCGACTGTGCAGGAAGGGAAGGTTTCAAGAACACAAACTGAATCATATCCTTAATTGATGACTGAGCGACTACATAGCAGTGTAATAATTTCTGCAAATTTTTGGCACTAAAATGAGCACAATAAATATGCTTTTGCAGATCTATATCGTTAGCTTAATGCTTAAAGCATCCATGCTGTTGTTCTTGAGGTGCCCTGCAAAAGATGAGGTCATTCGGTAGCTCGAAAGATTGGTATCAGCTGATGAGTTAGATGTGCTTGATGATGCATTATGTCCCCAGTCGTTGTTCTCTGTCGATATCTTGGTGGAAGCATAAGGCACGGCACTGGTCAACCTGAGAAGGAGCGAGACATTAGGGCACTTCATGTTCAAGATCTTGAGGTAGATGTATCGAATTATCGAAACCATTGTTACTGAAAGCTGAACTTGCACTTCAGAAACCCACCTCTCTTTGCGCTTCTCCAAGAACCTTGCCAATGACGCCTTTCGAGCTTGAGGTATGGCTGCCATATCCATATAACAGATCGTTAATTAGTTAGTTAGTTAGTTAGTTAGTTAATCGAAAGATTTTCAGTCATGTTTCGAGGTTAAATTAACCAACCACCTCTTGGAATGGCCTGTTGTTGGTTCACTGAAATTGGATGTGCCACAAGTTTAAGCCCTGTTGATGCAGTTGAAGGAGGCGACACGACCCGAGCTGAAGATTGTTTAGAACTGACAGAATTCGATATGGGTCGTGATGCTTCAGATCGGATTTTCTTGCCATTTGAAGCCATTTTTGGCCCTGAATTCGCCAAGGATGACATTACTGCTTGAGCCTGAAAGGAAAGGTAGTGTTGAGAAACATTCTTAGTGTTCATCTAATCTGAAAGAAAAGAAGTAGAAGTAGAAGAAGAAGAATACCTTATCGAATGGGACATCGTGGAAGACATTCACACAGCCGCCATAGAAGATTGTCAGCTGCGCAGCCGCCTTGTGGTTTTGCTTTGCCATGTTCCTGAATGACCATTCCGCCATGGTTTTAACACTAACTGAGATCTGAAATATCTGAAACAAGATGCTTTTACCTATGGCCAAAGGAGCCAACTTCAACTCCTCCTACGCAGCGCTGCTTCTTTGTGGACTTGATTGCTGAATTAGGAGCAGAGTAGTGAGCGTTCTGAACCTTGAAGTAAGGGTTTCCAGCGAGAGGAATGGTGAAATGGCGGCTCGAAGAGCTAAAAGAGCCATGGATTGAGTGCCGGCCAGGAAAATTCTAAAGAGAAAACAAAACAAAAGATTGCTGATCCATTTCGGTGAAAGAAAAACAGTGGCATGGTCCGTGATGTGGAGGAGTTGCAGACCTGAGATGCTAAAGCAGGGTGATTGAGCTCGAAGGCGGCGGCTTTTGGCAGATGTTGAGGTCTCAAAGCCTGGCTTCTTGGCCTCTCCTCTTGCGAAGCCTTGTACAGCATGAACTGCTGCATGGCGGACGCCTTGTTTGAGAAAGGCCACTGCAGCGGTGAACCTGCTAAAACAGCTGCAATTCGGAGAGGAAGAAGAAAGGAAGGATTGAATGAGAGGAAGAAAATGGAAAGAAAAGTAAAATAAAAATAAAAAACACAGCTTTCTCAGAATAGGGAACAACCTGCATCAGGATGGAAATTTTTGGCGTGAGTTCCCAAGAAATCCCTCTCCATTCTTCCTCCCTCCGCCCGGTTTTGTGAGAGGAGACGTCGAATCCTTCTAAAACTCTGGTTCTTCTTCTTCTTCTTTCTTTCTTCTGAAACTCGCTCGGTTCGATCGAGCTCTGTTTTTCTGGCGAGGAAGACGAAGATATAGCGGCGGACGAGACCGGCGGGGTGGCGAAGGCCACCGGTAGCGCCGGGCACAGAGCACGTGCGCGAATTCTTCGCGCGCGGGGACCACACCCGGTCACCAATGGCGCGGCCCGCATGGTACAGCACGTGCTGAAGGCAGTCCTCACGCGCCGTGGCATTCATGGGCCAGCGGATTCATCGTACGGACGAGCACATTTTTTTCCCCCCTATTTCTTCTTCTACTTGTTTTTTAATTTGGATTCTGTAAAATCTATACTATAATTAGATTTTAATCCGTCTAAGTAAACAAATTTAATAACAATTATTATTATAATTATTATATATATATAGCTAATTTTCGGAGAACTTAGTAAACAAAGAAAAAAATAGCGTGGGGGAAACAAGTGGCTGTGGGCTGCCGACAAAGATCAATTATCCATGGGAGGACAAAGGCGTTTATGGCAGGCAACAGTTTAAGCCACGTGAATATGCCTAAAATGGAATGTCTTCCGGACTGTAGCCAAAAAAAAAATGGAAATAATATTCGGAATAATTGTGCATTTTTTAAAATATTTTTTTAAAAAAAAAATCAAAATATTCTCCTCAAAATAATTCCCCATATTAAAAAAATAATAAATGAGTACCTTATTTTTAAAACATCTTTGTTTTGGTCTTATTATTACTGAAGAGATTTTTTAATGAAAAATGATTTAATTTAATTTATATTAGATTGTGCCCAGATCAAACTAAATTTATTGGAGTGCTTTAGTAACGTTTATTGCTATCATTATTAGGGGTCGCTATCCATGCCTGTTAAATGTAAATATATTATTATGATTATTGTTTTAATAATATTATGTATACCACTCTATTTTATATCAAGTATTTTACCCTCGTATTTTAAAAATAACGTTTAACTCTCTTGATTAAAGTTAAATGTGAAAAAAAATTATAAAACATAATTATGTCTTTATCTTTTTGATATATTTTTTTTATAATCTTAAGAGAAAAAAATTATATTAAATTGACATGGGAAATAATTACATATCTCTTAAAGGTCGGTTCTTTAATTATTGATTAGTTGGATCTATGGTAGATAGGAAGAAAAATATACATAAAAGAATAAAAAAATATAAAATCATTCAGTGATGATGCCCTTCATCACTCTCTCGGATCTATGGTTGATGTAGATTTATCGATGTGTCGGTCTCGATGTCCTGCAAAGCAAAGTTTATTAGATGAGGGTTGACATTGTTGGTGTAACCCTCTTTGACAGTCAAGTCAGCGATAAACTGAGATGTGAATCTCACGTGCATGCATAAGAAAGCAAAAGAGTTCGAAGAAGATAAAAAAATTTTGTCTTCGTATAAGAAAAGAAAATTATACCTTCATTTTCAAGGAATCTTATATAATCATGGACAAGAGCGGATCTAAAATTTAAATTTAAGGGAAAGTAAAGAAAATAACTATTATACATTGTATTCGAATACTGCACAGTTGAGATGATGAATATATATATTTTAAACTACTTAATTTTATTTTATTCATAAAATTAAGTATTGTCGGAGGTTACATATAATTTATTCATTTGAATTAGTAAATCAATAGTCATACATGTTGAAAATATTAATTAGGGTTTAAATTATCTAGAATTAGTTTAGATATCAATAAAGGAAAGAGAAGTTGACATAAATTATCAAATAAATTTAATATAAGTTTTCCCTCTTAAAAATCTAAAAAAAATATAGCAAAAGATAAAAATATAATTATCTTTTACAATTTTTTTTTACATTTGACTTTACTCAAAAGAGATTATATATATATATATAATTTAAAATGGAGGTTCAAATTATGTAATTGTGAAAGAGATGCATTTTTTTAAAAAAAAATAAAATGTCTCATTATATTATTTATCTCAAAAAATATTTTTATTTTTAACGTTATTGTAACAAGTATCACTAATTACACGTATAACAATTATTCTATAACCACTAATATTATAATAATTAATACAATATTATTGTTGTGTTGCAGCTGTTAAGTAGCTTTACAACTATGTAACAGTTTCATAGATGTTGCAACATTGTAATTAATTAGTAAGTAGTGTTACGACTATAGTAGCTTTTACAACTATGTAGTGTTGCAACTATGTAGCAGCTGTCGAATATAACATTTTAGTAGCTACTTTGTGTAGGGTTGTAAAGACACTAGGGGAATAGCGTTCTCCGCTTGTCAAAAATTGAGAATTGTAGTTTTTTATTTATTTTAGAGTCTTCAACGATTAGAGTCTTACTCTAAGATCTGCATTTATTGAGTGTTTTCGTTGGGTAATCACTATAATATTGAAAGAATTACATGAATTTAAGCAAAAATGTTACGATAATAAGTAGACTAAAAGTTTGAGTATCAGTTGTCGCAGTAGTCTTTCGATGTCGTAGGAGCCTTATCGGAGCAGCGTACAAGAACGAAAATCCTCTGAATTGATATTATCAAGTTGCTGGTAGAACATTGTTGGTGCAGTTTGTATTAATAGTCTAACTCAGGTTTGATGAATGACAAGTGAGTTAAGTTAGGTGTTTTACTGATCTAATTGCTTGACCAAGTGTGCATAAGATGACCAGTCTAGAGGACCTGACACCAAACTGAAATCCAATTAGGTCCGCGAGATCTAATAATTGGTATGAAGACTAAATAGGTCAAAGGGTCGACCTAATATCTGATAGGAAGTCTAGCTAGGTCCGAAGGGTCTGATAGCTGGCAGAAGTCCAATTGAATCTGCGGACCTGACAATTGGCATGAAGACCTGGTGAGTCAAGAGGCTAGCCAATAGACTGCAAACTAGTTGTTGGACCTCGTGGGTGTTTTGATGTGATCAACCAAGTTAGATTAGGTCATGTTTGTTTTTTATCCCTGTGTCTAAGTGTGCAGGAGCTTAGGAGCGTAGGAAATCGAGCGGAAGACGTAGCTAGCAGAAGGACGACACGGGAAAGGAGCCGACGGGCTCGGTGCATCCGAAGGACGAGAAAGCTGCGGAAGAGTACACCGGTGGGCGAGAAGAATGTACGCGACGTTCAAGAGACGTAAAATCGGGACGGAAGCCTGCTCAAGGAGAAGACTAGAAATTGGGTTCGGGTGAGCCCTATTTCCATTGGTCGAAAACTAACCGCACCAAACATTTTAGTTTTAAAATGATTTTTTTTTACCCATTTATAATGATTTTGATTAAATTTAAGTATCTTTAACCAATTAATAAAGAGTATCTTAATATAATATTAATTTTCCATATTATAACAGCAATAAGAGGTATTTTTGATATGAAATATATGGTTGGATGTCGTTTTAATTATTATTTTTTTTATAAACAGAGTGTCTATCTAAAAAAAAACCCCTTTTATTTGTTTGATGATTAAAAAAAATCTATAAAATAGAAAAGTTTTGAGAATTTATACTTAATTTTTCTTTAATTAAGTTGAAATAGTGACGAATTTTAGATGGAGCTCAGTTATTTTTTAAACTTGGGTTTGATTAAAAAAAATTATAGTAAAATCGTCGGTCCTCAGATTATATGAAAAGAGTTAAATCATTGGGTCAGTTTATAACTGACTGTCAAGTTATTTATTTTTTTTTTTTTTTGAGAGCATGCGTCTATCGTGAATTGATCTTTTATCTCATTATAATAAGTCTGTCATTCTTTAACTAACTGGATATTCCATGTGGACGATTTAATTATAAAAAAATGAAACTTAGGAAGGTGGCCATTCGATTCCCTATCCAATTTCGAAACATTTTTTGTGGTCTCATTTCTTCTCCATCAAAAGTAAATAGAGTAGTTCCTTAATTGGAAAGGGAAGCCCTACATGTGGATCAGTGTATATGGTTTTCATTGAATGGTGTATGATTTTTTCCTCTAATTCAATCGATAGGTAGGTAGAAGGTTACTTTCGATTCTCACTCACAATTTACAGCGAAAAAGACTAATGAATTGAGAGGGAGCTAGCCATGTGATGGAGTTCTATAAATGAGAGAACAACATCGAAAAGTTAGGTTCAATGCTAACTTGTCTATAGTTTAGAGCACGTTAAAGGAATCGAAGGAGAGTTTTCGACACGCGATATTGATGGAGTGTTGTTCGACAGCCATGTGACCCTAACTACGACAATGCACCTAAACCTTGAAGATGAAAAAGTTAACCTCCAAACAAACAAATTGTGGTTGGATCCAAAGAAATCAAAATCTATCAAATTGCACAAAAGCCCAAATTGATGGGCCATATTGTGACCATAATTATTAGAATCATTAAAAATTATTTCTTTAAGAGATAATTAAAATAATTATATTTTTCATCTTTAAAATATTCTTATTCTTAGATTATTAGTGGCATAGACCGTTATTGTGTGTTAAAATAAATCGATTCAACTTTATTAAAAATAATATACATAAAATTATTTTATCAAATATATTTTTAAACCATTTTAACTTAGTCAAATTTTTTTAAAAATTATTATAATAATTGTTTAATAGATGTGATCATAGTGGAGTACCTGTAATAATTATTAAAAAAAATATTATAATAATATAATAATTATTTAATAACTAGTACAATAATTTTAAGTGATTTTTTATCATATTAAAATAATGTTTATCAAATTTAAGCAATTTTAATAAGTCAGTAATTTTTAATTAAAATATTCT
>JBBMJZ010000036.1:21634008-21647002 GCA_037833815.1 Zingiber zerumbet | reverse complement strand
GAGACCAACAACTTCTAGTGAGTATGTTTATCTCCAAGAGCATGACTTTGATATTGGGTTAGAAAGCGATCCTGTCTCTCTCCAAGAAGTCAAACAATACTCTAATCCCACTCAGTAGATCAAAGCCATAAAGGAAGAGATGAAGTCCATGGCAAACAACAATATTTGGGAACTTATCGAATTGCCTAAAGGCGTGAAACTAATTGGTTATAAATGAATATTAAAACTAAACTGGATTCACAAGGCAATGCCAAGAAGCATAAGGCTCGCCTTATTGCTAAGGGATTCACTCAAAAGGAGGATATTAATTATAAAGAGACATTCCACACCAGTTTTGACGAAGGACTCCTTCAGAGTAATTATGGTACTTGTGGCTCATTATGATTTAGAGTTACATTAAATGAGCGTAAAGACTGCATTTCTTAATGGAGAAATCAATGAGACTATATATATAGTGCAACTAGAGAACTTTGAATCAAAGGATTCAAAGCACCTAGTATGTAAGTTGAAGAAGTTCATTTATAGTTTGAAGCAAGCCGTCAGTGGTTCTGGAAGTTTAATCAAGTGGTTTTCTCATTTGGTTTTATAGAAAACCCTGTTGATCAGTGTATATATATCAAGTACAGTGGGAGGAAGTTCATTATACTTGTTTGTATGTGGACGATATTTTATTAACAAGCAATAATAAGGGCATGCTACATGAAACCAAGTTATTTCTATCTAGTAACTTTAAAATAAAGGATCTTGGTGAAACATCTTTTGTATTAGGTATACAGATTCACCGTGATCGTTTAAGGGGCATTCTTGCACTTTCGCAGAAAGCCTATATCGAAAAGGTGTTTAATCGGTACAACATTCAAAATTGTGCACCTTGTGACACACATGTATCTAAAGGTGAAAGATTTAGCCTGTAGCAATGTCCACGTTTTGAACTTGAGATTCCTTATGCATTTGCAATTGGAAGTCTCATGTATGCGCAAGTTTGCACACGTCCAAATATTGCACACATAGTTGGGATGTTAGGCAGATATTAGAGTAACTCTGGACCAGGATATTGGAAATGCGTCAAGAGAGTTATGAGGTATTTGTAGAGAATAAAAGATTATATGCTCACGAATCAGAGATCAGGTCATCTGAAGGTCATTGGACATTTAAATGCAGACTTTGCAGGATACTTAGGCAGCAGGAGGTCCACCTCAGGTTATGTCTTCATGTTGGTGGGAGGGGCTATCTCTTGGAAAGTGTCAAACAAACTCTTATAGTCACTTCTATGATGGAGGCAAAGTTTATAGTTTGCTATGAAGCATCAAATCAGGGAATATGGTTATGAAACTTTATCACAGCATTACATATCGTCGATGGTGTTAATAAGATATTGAAGATCAGTTGTGATAATAAAACTGCAGAACTATTTTCAAAGAACAACCGTAGCTCGTCAAAGTCCAAACACATTGACATTAAGTTTCTAGCGGTCAAAAAAAGAATTCAGAGTGGTCAAATATGGATAGAGCGTGTTAGTACAAACTTTATGATTACAAATCCACTCACCAAGGGCTGAATCCAAGGTGTTTCATGTGCATGTTGCATATATGGGGGTGCTTCTATTGGGTGTAATACCAGTTTAGTGGAAGTCTGTATTTATGTTTGTCATTTTGTTGCTCCCTATATATAATGAACACTTTTGTTATTACATATATATGTTCATTTTTCACATACAATTTCTTGTTTATTGCAATAGTAATGGATTTTAATTACCACTTTGAAATAAAGATATCATAATTTACTAATGTAGTTTAGCATTTGGTATAGTAAATATGATATGAACTCTAATTTTGAGTCATAAAAATAGGTCATGTTTTACAACTGTAGTGTAGCTTAAGGTATTTGTAAACATGACATGGACTCTTTGGGTCATTAGGAGGATCAGTTGAGAATATGTGTGTGCAGATTATTTTTCATACAATTCTCATGCTACGTATCCACATCTGATTTATGTCATCAATGAAATTCGCATTGTGATTACTGTGATACTTGTTACAATTATAGTAGATATGACTCTTTTAGTTTTTGCTAATGCAATTGATGGATTAGATTGTTTACGAAGATATTTTTACCTATAAAGATTGACATTGTTACATGTAACTAAGGAATATATTGTGTATTATGTTGTTTTCACATGTAGCTCAAGTGGAAGATTGTTGAAAATTTTTATATCTGATAGCTGGTTAGTGGGCTTACCGTAAATTTATAACTCTCTATCTTGTCACTTAAGTCCAAACCCGTTAATGTGATCTAATTGATGTGTTATTGGGGTTGTTTGCTTTAGGATGCGGATATTATATGTGTAGACTCGTTTACCTTCAATCCACTATCCATTATTATTAATAAGTTGATAACGCATAGTAGGTATCAGACTATATATAGGGTGTGATCCGTGCAAGGTTAGTAGAGAGTTTTAATGATCCTTATTTTCTCATTCGATGAGGATATATGATGTCGAAATCCTAACTCCTAATGACACTTCGACTTGGGGATAGTACAGGGAATGTCTCTGACTTTAAATATGGTTTAATTACACTATACAGTTTGCTTATCTCACTATAATTTTTTTTAGTTTTTTTTTTAATATTTAAATCGATGAAAAAAATCCAGTATCAAAAGAATATTATCCTTTATTCTGCATCATACTGTGCTCTCAGATTACTTGACTATGTATATTTTCATCTACTGCTGCTGCGAATTTGGGGCGATTTGGGCGTCGAGCATCGGCACCGGGTAGCCGTGGATGCAGTCCTGCCACGGCCCGTCGGGCGTCGGCGCCACGTCGCGCAGCGCCTGCCACACCGCGCTGTTGCACTTGAAGCTGCTGCCTAAGGTGATCTGCCACACGCGGTGTCCCTTCAGCACCGCCCCTTCGCCTCGATGTACGCTAGCTCGTACCAGATGGAGCTGGGCATCTACTTGAACCGGTGCAGCGTCATCCGCGACGCCTCCACGTCGATGGGCCTCAGCCCCAAGCTGGCCTCCAGCTGGTGGATCACCGCCCGTCCGCCGGCGTGGATGCAGAAGTGCTCGAACGCCCTCTTAAAGTCCGGCACTTTCGCCGCCGCCTTCGCCCCTGCCCCTGCCGACTTGCTCGCAAAGAACCTCAGCTGCTCGCTCAGCGGCAGCACCCGCCGGCCCAGCACCGCGATGTTGTCGCGGAGCGCGGTGGCCGACACGGGCATCACCTCCTTCGACAGAGCCACGCCCATGTTCCCCTCCTCGTCCTCCTCCTGGAACACACAGCGGCAGGCCCTGTCGTCGCCGCCGTGATACGTGCGCACCACGTGGATCAGCTTATACTTGGCGCGGCCTCTCTCCGCTCGTCAGTTCGACAGCAGCACGGCTGCACCGCCCACCCGGAAGAGGCAGTTAGGGACCAGCATCGGGAGGCGGCGGCCGATGTACCAGTTATGCGTGATGTTCTCGGTGCTGACCGCCACCGCATACGCCTCAGGTATACCTGAATTTTCATATATAAATTTGTGCCTTTCCCAATCTTTTGCCGATCAATTCTTAGCTCACCTGGAGGAGGTCGCGCGCGAGGTGGACGGCGATGAGGCCGGTGCTGCAGCCCGTGCCGCTGAGATTGAAGGTGCGTATGTTAGAGCGGAGGCGGTAGTGGTTGACGATCATGGACGAGATGGAGGGGGTGGGGTTGAAGAGGCTGCAATTGACGACCACCACGTTGACGTCGCGGGGGTCGAGGGCGGTGCGGGCGAAGAGGGAGTCGAGGGCGCCGAAGACGACCTGTTGCGTCTCTTCGCGGGCGGCTGCCATGGACGGACAAGGAGGCACCTGGTGCAGAGTCGGCTGGATGAATGCCTCGTCGCCAAGGCCGGAGCGCGCGAGAACCTTGAGTTGGAACGCGATCGTCTCCTCGTCGTACTTCCCGCAGGGGATCGACAGCTCCTTGAAGGAGATCTTGAACTCCGGCGGAGGCAGGTGGCAAGCAAAGCCCACCAGGTAGACCGCGAGCGGTCGCCGCATTGCTAGATACATCAGCATCATGGAGAACGGGACTAGGACAAACCGCAAAAGGAGTTGGCCGCGGTGAACTCTGTTGCCCCATCGAAAGCAGAGCTCAAGAAGCCACTCCAGCTTCGCCGGCGTCATCAGGAGATCAGGAACATGGAAACTGATTCTCTCTAGAATCTGAGTGAGACGGATTACCAGATGAGGTGGATGGAATGTTGACCGAATCATGACGTCCCTAAGGAAGGTATGCTGAGATGACTTCTATGTTAATCAAGTAGCCTGAAGCCCTCTGGTCAACGTTATCCGTAGCCAGTGACCAATTTGCCCCGGTCCCTGGTATTTTGATGCTTGAGACAGATCTAACGAGTATATTAGTAACAGACTAAGGTATAAAATAATGAAATGCGTATAGAATATGAATGGAGAATGTACCCTGACCCGGGGTGGCCTCGGATGGGACGTTGCTCGAGTTGTCATGATCCGGAAATGTCCCGGAAGAGCAGGTGAACGGGAGTTGGATGTGGAGCTGTGTTTGTCGGCACAGAGCCAAATGCAACCTGGATCTGAAAGACGACACGTAGACTAGGAGATAATAGTGACACACAGGTCGGGAGATAATAGCGGCACGCAGACCAGAATATAATAGCGGCACATAGGCCAGGATTGATATTGACACACAGGTCGGGATATGATATCGACACGTAGGCCCGAATAATAATAACGACACGCAACCCGGAACATGACATGAAAATCAGATCAGTGCGAAGGTCGGGACATAACACACACAAATTAGCACAAAGGCTAGAATACAACGGAAGCAGAACGCCATCAGATCGGCCACAATAGGGCCTACGGCCGCAGTAGCCGAATCTGTGCTTGGGAGCAGTGGCAGGAGAGGGGGTTCTGGCGAAGCCGGTGGTGAGAGTGTAGGTCTGGACATGGGGGCAACCAATGTCGATATGCGGGGAGGAGGCGGTGCCCCCTTGGTTGGCGCCGACGCTATCCGGAGGAGGGGAAGACAGTAGGCCTCAGTGCTCTTCGTGGCGTTGGCGTAGTTCGGAAGCGGAGAGGGCGGTGCACATGAGAGGAAAAGGGAAAGGAGGGTGCGGCCGCTCGGCGGCGAGGCTGCAATGGCCAGTGAGGCACGCGCGACGCCGGGGCTGCGACGCATCTCAAGTGAGGGAAGAGATAAGAAGAGGGTGCAACGTCAGCGTGAGGAGGCGATGGACAGAGAGACGGCGTGAACCCAGCCTCATGACGGAGGCGTGCGTGAGGACCTGGCGGCGACGTCTTCCTGCAAGAGAGCAAGGCCTAGATAGAGAAGAGGAGGGGCAAAGGTGGCGTCGAATGGTGGCATCCACGCCGCCCGATGGTGAAGGGGAGTGTTTGAGAAGGAGGAAGTTCGGCCCTGCCCTTGGCGGCGGAAGAAAAAAATGAAGAAGCCCCCCCAATGGGTGAACAATGCCCTAAAAGGGACGCTACAGTGCAATAACCAAAATGCCCTCCTCTTTTCCTCGAATTCCTCCTAGCTCCTTAACATATATCCACATCAGAAACGAAGGAGTAACAGTGGGCCAGATTGGCGTACGACTTAAAGCTCGACGCTTGCTTCTCCTCCATGGACAATTTGTTTCCGCCTCTGTGTTGATCGCTGCAAATGGATTTGATCGTTTCGATGATCGGAGTGATCGAACAGGTCGAATGAAGGATTGGAGGAGATTTATAGGCAAGGTGAAGAGGGATTTGGCAACGGGATCGAGGAATGCGCGCGGTGTGTTTTTGATTCGCCGGGGGGAAAACCCAAAAAAGAAGCAGAGTCCCAACAGGAAAAGCAAGCATTTTGTTATTTGAGCGACAACAAGAGTGTGATCTTCTTGTCAGATGGCTCACAGACTTGCCTGGTTTGGGTCTAGCCCGGCTTGATCGAGAACTCGTTTGGGCTCATGCTTGGAGTCGAATAATTTGTAAAAGAAAATAAGGTAATCGAACCCAGCTAAGTCAAGTCTAAAATAAATTAAATCATATATCCCCATATTGTCACTCAGGCACCCATGGTTCAATCATCAGTTATGATGTATTTGTAGAAATTTTTCCTTTTAAATAGGGGGAGGAGGCGCAATCAAATGATACTGAGCTTCTGGGTTGATCACCGCGTGCGCTTTCCGATTTACCCTCATGGCCAGTGGAAAATTTTTGTGGGAGTCAGGCCGGTCACCCCAGAGATAGTTAATAAGGCTAATTGAAATTATCATTTTTTTTAAAAAAATAAATCAAACTATGGACATAGTTGTTCAAACTTGATTTTAAATTCTTTTTTAGAAACTTAACAAGATTTTAAATTCTTTTTTAGAAACTTAAGTTTGTTTAACTTGAGCTTAGTTCATTTAGACATTATCTAGCTTTTAATTTAAGATGGTTTGATTGTTAAAATTTTTATAGTTTTAAGTTTATTTCACTGATTATTAAACTAGATAAATATAAGATTATTTATTCATTTTGGAAGATTTATTTATTTATTTATCATATTATTAAAAAATTTATTGATGAACATAATTCATAAACAATTTACAATTCTTACTCAAAAACAAGTTTACTTATTCATTTAATTTAATTAATTATTTAAGTTTATTTATTTAATTATTTATTTAATTAATTTTATGTGTCTTAAACGAATATAAAGAGTTAAGTTCTTACCAATTTAAACATCAAACTTGTTCATAAATATTAACCTTTCTCTTATGCACTATTATTTCCGAAGGATAGATGAGAGAAAGGATGAATTATACTTGAATTGAATTAAATTGAAATAACTTTTTCGGTTTACTTGTTATAAAAATAATTTGTAATGTATGGATTGTAAATCTATTTGTGGACCTTTTTGGGCCCTTTTCTCATCCACTATAGAAATAGGGCAGATCATTCTAAACCATCTCTGGCAAAACCTCTAGCAAATGCAAACTCTAAACCAACAAGAAGTAAATTCACGCCAACGAGTTGCTCCCACAACTTGGTGGACTATAGTCGCGAGTTTTAGCCTGATCGAGAGTCACAACTAAGCCGTAAATCGGTATTTGTTGCATCCTTAATAACTTAGTTCTCATGCCCGCTTGGGATATTATTTTATTGACATCATAAATTTTACAAAATAGATAATCAAAGCCTTCGAATTTAACCGAGAGTATTTTTGATTTATAACAAAGTTATGACTAATAACTAAATGTGTAATATTAATAATTTTAACCATGGAATTTTGGCCACCACAAAACTATTATCATCAAAACCTTTTTTCCACAAATTATTAACTTTTCAGCAACAAAATCTTTTTCATCATCCAAACTTAACCGATAATTAACCTCATCGACAACATCAATCTCATATAAATATAGTGATGAGAGGAATTAAAGCCATCAAGTATACAAATAGACACAAGAAGTTAGATCACTGTCTAATATTCACGGAGGTTGTTTGGTGCATGCCACTGGAGGCATTCTCCGGTTGTTATCGAGGCGGGGGCCGGAAATAGTGTCATCCCTGGCGGCATTCTCACCGCGCCGGTTCCCGCTTGGGAAGTAGGAGTAGGGCTCAGGTGAGTGTGTCTGCCTTCGTAGGTTGTGATCACAATGGTCGGGTCTTGGTGTGACCTCTCCACCATTTTCTTCACCATGCACTTCTGAGAGGTGCACCTATAGTAGCTTCTGAAATGGAAAATAAATGATTTTTTAATTTTATATATTTTTATTAATTTTGTAAGAAAAATCTATACATGTCTGTCACTTTGAACTTGTAGAATTTTGGACTAGTTGAACTAGTCTGATGAGCTTATCAAACTCAACATCTCGAAACAAATTAACAAGTTCGAGTAAGTTAGATGGATATCCAACAAGACCAAATGGATAAAACAACCAATTAACTAAATATATAGGCTAAATTGATCGATCGAACCAAACAAATTAAAGTCGAACCAAATATACTGAACAGGTTAGTTGAATAGAAGAGCTTATAATAGTTTAAGTATGGAAAATTAGAATGTAAATTATATATATAATAAATGGGTGCAGAAATAAAATCTCTGACCTTGGAAAAGGACTGTTTTTGACTGCTTTCTGGCCATACTTTCTCCATCTGTAGCCATCTTCCAGATGATCCACATCACTTCTGGTGATGAAGGCGAACCTAGCTGCCCTTGGTCTCTTCTCTCCTTTCTTCCTGTAATTATAATTATATATTTGTATAAATTGTTGTAAATTAATTAATCGCAGTCATCATCATCGATTGATCTCTCCTGATCAATCAATCAATCCTTAAGTAGTGCTTATATATGACCAATAAATCGATGGGAATCTTGTGGAAACCCTAATCAAGCAGTACTTGTTTGTTTTGTTAGGCAAAAGGTGAGGAACCCTAGCAGCAAGTTTTCACACATGTTCAGACTTTCAGAATCAATGGAAGTGGCAAAGTAGCACGCATGCACTTCCAAAAGTAGCTAAAAGAACTTAAAGCTAAAAGAAGATCTTACGCATGGATTAGATTTAGGTTAACTACTTACAGTACTTTATTAGGTTTGTCCTTGTCGTCGTCAAGAATATTTGCTGCTGCTTTACCCTCTTGCACTGGTTTCTCACCTGATTCTTTCACTGGATCAAGGGAGAAGGAGGAGGAAGCCGGGAAATTCCTCGACGGTGCCGGAGAGGATGGAGCGGCAACGTGATCAGCTGCTAAATTAAGCTTTTCATGTCCTGACTCAGTGAAGCTGCTGCTCTGTGAGCCAAGAGCTTCACAGAAGTAGTCGTCGTCGAAGCTCATGAAGAGTGAAAGAGGATCTCTATCATCGTGAAGTGAGGAATAGTCGTAGGCACCGGCATTGGCATCGGCATCGGCATCGGAGAAGAAGAGTTCGCTTCCTGATCCCGACATGGAAACTGAACGTGAGAGAGACATGGTGCGAGTAGATACTTAGCTTGGTGGTGAAGGAAAGAGGGAGAGGGGAAGATGCTTTTAGGGTTCTTGATTAACACACTTATTAATTTATACTATAACATTTAGATAGTTTTGTGCTTGCTACACTGTCATGATGATAAACGGGAGTTTAAATGACTTATGACGTTAGATTATATGTCAGAATTCATCTATGAGAAATTTTGATAGAAGATAATTTTATAAAATAATAGTTGCTAAAACGATTTTAAAGAGTTGAATAAAAAAAAAACAATTTAATCCTCGCTCCTCTTTCAATCTACGTTGTGTCGTACGTGGGAGGGCACCGGCGTTGACTGGTCCGCCCGCTGTCCGACCGTAGCCAGTAGGCTTGGCGGTTTATACGGCGCCAAGAAAGATGGAAGTCTCTTCTGGACGTCGGATCGTAATCAGACGGCAACCAATTCCCCCCATCTACTGCTTGGAGTCTACGAAGCGAGCAGTGTGACTTGAACGTGGACTTTAACTTTCTCAATTAACGCTACAGGAAGATTCATAGACTTTCGACCAGACCAAACAAAAAACTTCAGAGAACATTAAATGCAGCACATCCAAGTCTTTGCGTTGAAAACTTTTACAGAGTCAAAACTGAGAATATAGAAAATCGAAAGAAAAATTGTGGACCGGTATGGAGGAATGCGACTATGCTTTCACAAATGGAGTGGCAGTTGGATTTAAAGCGGTCAATTCCACAGAATTGGAGCCTTTAGCTCTCGCGGGGCAGGGATCGTGGGGCCGATTTCGCTAGCATTCACTATAAAACGTTGAAGGAAGGAATCCTAAGTTGGATGGAAGTAAAAAAATAATTTAAAAAAACAATCCATCTATGGAGATAAACAGAATTAAGAAAAAAAATTCATCCTATTTTTTTAAGTGAATAAGAAAAAAAATTCTAAAATCTTTTCATAATTTTTTATTTCCATCCCTCCAAATAAACATAACCTTATAGAAATTAAATTAAGTTTGTTGTAGAGGAACTTAATTCAAATAAACAGAAAAAAATATATATTCGTTACCTTAACGATTTTTTTAGTGTCAGTATCAAGAATATAAAGGAAAATAAATATAATCATTATGCCAGAGATGTTATACGTCCATACCCTAAAAACTTCAAATAAGCATGAACAATATATGATCTGTTGACAATAAATCAAATGAATGCCATCAATTTTGGATGAGTAAGTGTGAAACATGCTATTACCATCTTCTTGTAGTTTGGATCCCTCCTGAGTGAAAAAGATAACAAGTTTTGAAATATGATTTTGGATAGTATCGAAGAAAATTCCTCAGCATGAACCTCTCCTACAGGCACTAAAAAACATTGGGCTTACTGATGAAATATCGTAATTCTGGAAGAGATTTAGGGACCAAATACGACGGAAAATAATTTGTCGAGAGTTTATTCATCGGAAACAATTTGACTGACAAAAAATAGGGTTCGTCGTTGATTATCGACGAAAATAGCATTCCGTCAGTAAAATCTACTACGGAAAATAAATTTCCATAGTAAAGTTTACCGTTTTCGTTGATAATTCTATTTGATATTACCGACAGAAACATATTTTCGTTGGTAAAAATTTTTCGATATTTACCAATACTGATGTCGTCGGTATTATTAAAAAAAATCTAGGAACTATATATATTTAGTATCTACCCTATTTGTAATTTCCATATATACAAGAAATCATCACGATGACAATTCATATATTTACATCCATACAATCACATTTCACACTACACAAATAAAAACACATTTCATATATCTTAACAATTCATACATACATTTTTTTTTTAGAATTATCACAAACACAAATTAAATTAACATTTATACAAACAAACACACCAAATTAAGAAAACACTGTAGAATGCATTTAAATATTCAATACTCATAAGCATCTAAAACAAACAAAATCTAAACAAATCAAAATAATAGAAAAAAACTAAACTATCCAAATATAATACATCCATATATAAGATAATAATAGAAAATCTACAAAAAACCAAATATAAAGATTTATATCAGATTTATGTATAATTAAAATTTTTGCATATATATATATATAACTAACTTTAATACGTGGATATAAATGAACAGATGATAATGATCATCAATATGTCAATAGATCAAGACTCCTGAAACATTAGTAATACAATAGCTAGAAATGAGCAGATTAGAATATCAAAACAAAATAAATATATTTTACTAGGATAAATAAAAAATAAAGTTATAGTTGAACAAACTTCAGAAATAACTAATCACCATGGTCTGATGGGTCTTAAGTCTCCTATAACTCAAAAACATATGGTATCTGGATCTGGGTAAAATTAACCACGGTCGCTCGGATATAGACCATGAGAGCCTCATGATCGGCTCTCCTCTGATTGTCCTCGACTCTCCTCTACACATCAGCAACCCTCCTCTTCTGTTCTTCAATAGTGATCCACTGATTCCCTTCTTAAATACTGCACCTCAGTAGAAGAAGAGGAAGAGAAACTATCATGGTCGACCCCTAGGAGTACTCAAACGATCAAATGCAACTTTGGCCTTGGAGCCAAGGGCATAGAGGGTGGAGTTTTTTATCCGTCTACCGATAATATTATTATAATACTCATTAAACACCTCGGTGAATAGAGATTATGACTCCCTCCTGCTAGTGGCTAAGGTATCTGAGCTACTCTATTTGTCATTTGATCCCGTGAGGAAAAATATAATATGATTAATATAAAATTTGATAACAATTACTAAAATTATTTAAGATAAAATTAATTAAATATAATAAAGTTAATAATTTTACTTATATAACCTAGGATCGAGGATCGTCAAATGTGTCATCCTTCTTCTTGTAGGTCTTGAGAAAGACCTCCATTCAAGTGGGTTATAATGGGCATCCACTTGTATGGACTTCAAAAGTAGAAAATAATTCATCTAAAATAACATATTCTAGGTCTTTAGAGATATAATATACATCCACTAATGATGCCCATTTTTTATTTCTAGGGAAAGCATTAAGTGTGTACCTTAGCGAATCTTGGTTGCTTACCTTTTCAACGAGATTCGAAAGTCCGGTGATTAGCTCCTTGATCCTTGAGTGGAGATGTGCTACAGTTTCATCTTCTACTAATCGAAGGTTGATGATCTGGTTAGAAAGTAAGTCCCGTTTTGCAAGTTTTACCTCCGGGGTTCCTTCGTGAAGTTCTAGGAATTTTTCCCAGAGCTCATTGGCGAACTCGTAAGCTCCGATCCGGTTGACTTCTTATGGCAGTAGGACGCTCAGCAGAAGAAATTCTACTTTTCCGTTTGCCACGAAGTCGGCTTGTTCCTTCTTCGTCCATTGAAACTTTTCTTTGCATTCAGGTGCTTCAAAACCGAATTCCATTATTAATAATAAATCAAACTTTGTTTTGAAAAATACCTACATTCTCTTTTTCCAGCTCGCGAACTCTCCCTCAAAATTTGGCTGGTAGATACTTGGTTCGGCCATCTCGTGTGCTTCGTTCGGCGATTAGTCCTCCTGAAGCAATCTAACTCTGATACCACTTATAGGACTTGGTAGGCCGGTTGGAGAGGGTTGAGTTGCTTGAAAAATAAATAAAGACCTTTCCCATTCTTTCACCTTAAATTAAAAGTAATAGCATAAAAATAAACGATACAAAACTAAAAGGAAAGAGGCTCGGAATTTACTTGGTTACAACCGGGGTGGTTGTTAATCCAAGGCAATGACAGCACTAGAAAAATCTCCTTCGTGTAAGCAGAGAAGCCTCTTACAATTTTTGAACGCTCAGACTATTGCTAGGAAATGAATGCTTGAATTGATACATATTTTCTAGGTCCAGGGGTCTTTTTATAGCCCTTGGAAAATCCTATCAGTGGTTGAAGGCGCCTTCCATAGGGCTGGAAGACGCCTCCAGCGAGGCTAAGGATAAAACTTTATCCTTTTCCGCAACAGCCAGATTGCTTGGTCGAAGACCCCTCTCATAGCCATGGAAGACGCCTTCCATG
>JBBMJZ010000036.1:21621740-21633908 GCA_037833815.1 Zingiber zerumbet | reverse complement strand
GTTACTTATGTTACTGCTATATTTTATGCGGCTACTTATGTATTTGTGGGACCCGCCTCGAGCACCGAGGTACCAGAGACCGGGCCAACCTGGTCGCTGGCTGCAGGTACGGTTGACCGAAGGACTTTGGACGACTCGGTCAACATGGAGGACAACTCACCACCAGGTCATGGGGATGCGGTCAACCTTCCAGACACGTCTCATCAGCAGGTTCGTCTTCTCAGCTTCCCGACATGATCAATTAGAACTTTTAAATTTTTAATAGATTTCTATCTTAAAAGTTGCAGTAAAGTATTTATTAATGTAGTATATAGAAAAATAATACTTATACCGTACCAAATTTTGTTATATCAAAACTTCTATATTGAAACTTCGGTATACCAAAACTTCAGTATATTGAAACTTCAATATACTAAAAGTTTTGTCTATCTTACCGGGGGATTGGTTATACTGGATGACTTAGAGTGAACGATAGCACCTTTGCTTCAAAAGATAGAACTTATTTAAAAATAAAAATCTATTTCATAACACAAAACTATAGTACAAACTTTTATTAAATATAATTATACTTTCATCTTTATTCATATTCATGTAGGCTTAAAAAAAATCAATTGATATTTTATTTATTTAAGATTTATATTCACTTTTAATTCTTATTTATAATTGTATAGTTTTAGATCACTATCTTCATGGATTCTAATACTTTTGTTGGCAATGTCCTGGCGAAATTGCAGCTTGAGCATAAAGTTAATAATAAGTTTTTCTCGCATACTTATTATTAATGTCATTAACTTAATATTACTTCTATTGATATCCATATTAGTTTGGAATTTGGATATATCTTCAAAGGCATAATAGAAATGCAGTGCAAGATACAAGAATTACGAATCCATATTACTCGGTAGCATTACACACCCAAGATCAATTATATCAATTAACTAGATAATGTGTAATTTACATAGAAAATATTATAGATGATCAACAAATTCATATTCTTTCTATTATGCATAATTTTCATACTAATTGTATCAAAGCTTGGGTTAGCGAACACAAGAGGTATCAAATGTATAGGATGGATGTGTAAGATAGATTTGTAATTTTACTAGTATCTAGAAGTTTGTATTTAAACAAATTTATCGATAAATTTACTTATGATTAAGTCTTTAAAATTTTTTATAGATTTCTATTATTGTATTTTTTTTCTACATTAAAAGTTGTAGTAGAGTACTTATCAATGTGGTATGTAGACAAAACATACCGATACAGTACTAAAATTTTATTATACTAAACTTCAGTGTACCGAAACTTCGATATATCAAAAATTTTGTGTATCTTACCGTCGGGTCAGTAATACTGGATAACTTTGAGTGAGCGATATAACCTTATAGAAAACTTATTTAAAAGTAAAAATTTATTTCATAATACAAAATAAAAATACAAACTTTTATTAAAGTTAACTTTCATCTTTATTAGTATTCATGTAGGCTTTAAAAAATCATTTAATATTTTATTTATTTAAGATTTGTATTCACTTTTCATTCTTATTTATAATTCTTTAGTTTCATATCACTCATTATCAAGGATTCTAATATTTTTATTGGTCATTGTCCTGGTGAAGCCCTAACTTGAGCTTAAAGTTAATAATAAAATTTTCCTCAGTTTTACTGTTATAGTCATTTGCTTAGTATTACTTCTAGTAATAACAATATTAGTTTGGATATATCTTTGAAGGTGTAATAGACATGCGATGCTGATACAATAATTACAAATTCATATTTCTCGATAGCATTGCACACCTAAGATCAATTATATGAATTAACTAGAGAATGCATAATTTGCTTGGAAAATATTATAGATAATCAACAAATTTGTGTTATTTATGTTATATATATTTTTCATACTGATTGTATATAGCATTGGGTTAGCAAACAAAAGAGATGTAATAGAAATGCACTGCAAGATATATGAAATAATAAGTTTGGATATATCTTTGAAATAATAGAAATGCATTGCATTTCTCGTAGTATGAAAACTGATTGTCTTGGGTTAGCATTGGATTCGTAATTCTTATATCTTGCACTACATTTCTATTATGCTTTCGAAGTTAATTTCTTGCACACTTATTATTATAGTCATTAACTTAGTATTGCTTCTAGTGATATCTATATTAGTTTGGATATATCTTCAAAAGCATAATAGAAATGCAATGCAAGATATAAGAATTACGAATCCATATTCCTCGGTAGTATTATACACCCAAGAGCAATTATATGAATTAACTAGAGAATGCGTAATTTGCATTGAAAATTTTATAGATGACCAACAAATTCATATTCTTTCTATTATGCATAATTTTCATACAAATTGTATCAAATCTTGGGTTAGCGAACAAAAGAGAGGTCAAATGTGTAGGATGGATGCGTAAGATAGATTTGTAATTCTACTAGTATCTAGAAATTTATATTTAAACAATTTTATTGACAAATTTACTTACATGTCTTTAAAATTTTTGATATATTTCTATTATTGTGTTTAATCTACATTAAAAGTTGTAGCAGAGTACTTATCAATGTGGTATACAGACAAAATATGTCAATACCGTACTAAAATTTTATTATACCAAAATCTAAGTATACTTAAACTTCGGTATATCAAAAATTTTATGTATCTTATCGTGGGGGTCAGTGATACTGGGTAACTTTAAGTGAGTGATATAACCTTTGTTTCAATAGATAGAAAATTTATTTAAAAGTAAAAATCTATTTCATAATACAAAATTAGAATACAAACTTTTATCAAAGTTAATTTTACTTTTACTCATGTAGGCTTAAAAAAAAATCATTTGATGTTTTATTTATTTAAGATTTGTATTCACTTTTCATTCTTATTTATAATTATATGGTATCAGGCCACTCATTATCTTGGATTTTAATACTTTTATTGCCAATGTCATGGGTAAAAACCACAACTTAAGTGTAAAGTTAATCATAAGTTTTCCCTCAGACATTATTATAGTCATTAAATTAGTATTACTTCTAGTCATAGCAATATTAATTTGGATATATCTTTGAAGGGGTAATGGACATACGATGCTATAAATTCAAGAATTAGAAATCTATATTCCTCGGTATCATTGTACACCCAAGATCAATTATATGAATTAACAAGAGAATGTGTACTTTGTATGGAAAATATTATAGATGATCAATAAATTTACGATCTTTCTATTATGTATATTTTTCATACTGATTGTATTTAGTCTTGGGTTAGCGAACAAAGAAGATGTCAAGTGTGTAGGATGGATGTATAAGATAGATTTATAATTCTACTGGTATCTAGATATTTGTATTTAAACAATTTTATTGACTTTTTTTACTTTATGATTAGGTCTTTTAAATTTTTCTATTATTGTGTTTATTCTATCTTAAAAGTTATAGTAGAATATTTATTATTAACGTGGTATATAGAAAAATCATATTGATACTGTACTGAAATTTTATTATACAAAAATTTTAGTATACTAAAACTACGGTATAGTGAAATTTTATTATACCAAACTTCAAAATACCTAAATTTTGGTATACTGAAATTTTTGTGTATCTTAATGTGGGATTGGCAATTGGGCAACTTGGAGTAAACGATATCATCTTTGCTTCAAAAGATAGAAAACTTATTTAAAAGTGAAAAATCTATTTCATATTACAAAATTGGAGTACAGACTTTTATTAAAGTTAATTTTTACTTTCATCTTTATTAGTATTCATTCAGTCTTACAAAAATTCATTTGATATTTTATTTATTTAAGGTTTATATTCACTTTTTATTTTTATTTATAATTGTATGGTTTCAAGTCACTCATAATCAAGGATTCTAATACTTTTTTGGCTAACGTCATGTGTTGAAGGCTTGAAGTCATAGCTTGAGTGTAAAGTTAATCATAAGTTTTCCCTCACATTTAATATTATAGTCATTAGCTTAGTATTACTTCTAGTGATAGCAATATTAGTTTGGATATATCTTCGAAGGCGTAATAGACATGCGACGCTAGATATAAGAATTACAAATCTATATTCCTTGATGGCATTGCACACTCAATATCAATTAGATGAATTAGCTAGAGAATTCTTAATTTGTATGAAAAATATTATAGATGACTAAAAAATCACGCTCTTCTAGGTATGCATATTTTCTATAAAGGAGCAAACAAAGGAGATGTCAAGTACGTACGATTGATGTGTAGGATAGGTTTATAATTCTATTAGTATCTTGATGTTTGTATTTAAACAATTTTATTAACTAGTTATTCTATGGTTAGGGCTTTTAAATTATTAATAGATTTGTATTGTTGTGTTTGTTCTGCCTTAAAAGTTATGCAGAGTTTTTATTAATGTGGTATCTCTAGATGTTCTTTTATTTGATATTTGAACATTGAAGAACTGTTAGTATAGGAAATGAAGAACTGTTTGGAAACTAACAAAAGTAAATATGCATGGTCCCAAAGATCTCGATAAGCTTAGGGAGCAATAATCCAATCCCAGTTTGAGATTATCTAGCACTTAGATGGTGATCATAATTGTTAGTATTCAAATAGTATAGTTCAGAGCAACTATTCTCATTCCAATGTCAAACTTAGATATTCAGCTTGTTCAGAGTTTATATAACAGAATTAACATGAAGTGAAGTTGTGTTTTTAACCAGAAAGGATGTACCTTTAATCAATATTGCTAGAAGATGACTCTTTTAAACTGTATCCTCAAGTTATTTGATGGTCATACACCAACTTCCATCGGTTTGTTTTCATGCATATCTTATTCTAATCTTCGTCTGTTTCTAAAAACTGGCATCTATAGCTTCATTATTTTTCCATGTTCATATATCCACAACAACAAGAGGGATTGCAATGCATCTGCTTGCTTATATATAGACATATTTGTATCCTCAACTAAAATTACTTTGCTTATTTGGTTCCACTATATAAACTCAGCTTCTGATTTGGACTAAGGCCACTGGTTTTCCAATCAATCTGACTTGTAAACCAGTGATTTCTTTTAGTTCTGATAGTATAGCTTTTAGAATTTGATTGTTAATGTTGAAACTAGAAAAAGGCATCCACAAGTTTAAGTTATGACTGTGTAACTCAAAATATATTCACATCATGTAACTTATCTCCTAATTCTAGAGATGTTTCATCTTAAATGATGGTTGAAAAATACTTATATAAAATATCTTGATAAGCCTCTTTAACCTTTCGTTATTCATTAAAGTTGTTACCAGTTAGATGTATATGTCACTGTAATTAACAAATTAAGTTTCACATGGATTCACATTAGAAGCATTCACTAATATGTCATCATCAAGTCCCTCTCAGATAGTACGACTCATCTAATTTTCACTGCTGCATCTTCGCCCTCACCCCCGTCACATCCATCGTCTGACTTTTGATCGAAACACGTTTACCACACAATTCATTGATCAATAACTCCAGATATATGCACACAATTCTATGTATATATCTCCACATTTTCTGCACTACTAAGTATCTGGACTTGAATGTATCAAAGCATTTTGTACGTGCTCTGCTGCTGTATCTTTAATATTGAATATGTATTTGAATAAAATTTAATGGAATAATTAAACAGCTACCTCTTAAAATTTTGAAGTTCAATGATCAAATATTTAATGGATAAAATATGAAAAGTTTGTTCTACACCAATACGAAAAACATAACCACTATTGTCGTGAGCAAAAAAGATTATCGTTGTATTGTATAAATCATTGATATTGATGTGGGTTATAATGCGCGTATTCAAGAGATGACGTGACAGTCAAAGTCAAAATAACGTGACGGCTAAAGTCGAAATGACTTGGCGGCCAAAGTTAATAGAGGAAAACATCGTCTCTCCATCTGATTGTGATTGGTTGCCCAGTGCTAAAGTTCGTCAAACCAGTCTAGTTGGAATCTAAGCAATGCGAACAAAAGCCGATCGAATATAAGGATTTCAGTACTTCACTCTTGAACTAGAGAGACAGTATGTCCGGTCACAAGGGTGGATCCACCGGGGTCGACGTCGGCGGTCCCCTTTACCGGCGGTAGAACCCCTAGTATTATGGAGTTCCAGGTGAATTGTGAGTAAGGTAACTCCGGCAGCGAATGGAAATTTGGTCGGCGCCAGAGGCGGAGACAGGACGGCAGAGACTTGTCGGAGGTCGATGCTGCAAATGCTGTCGGCGTGCTTTGACCCGACGAAGGAATCCGAGGAAGCCATCGCTCGATCGATCGCTTCTCACAGTCGCTCTGAATTAAATCGGAGATACGAACTAGGGATTTATTGAACGGAAGAAGACCGACCAACTGCCTCCCACCAACCGCATATCTACCATGCTAAAATGGGAAATATTTAAAATTAAAATAAAAAATGAAAAGCAATTAAATGTTTATCAATTTGATTGAATCAATAATAATTTTCTCAGGTAAAAAATAAATAAAAGATGTCTCTTGTTTTTTTGTTATTATCAAAAATAAATTTCATAATAAAAATAGTAAAATGGTACTCTATTATTATTCATTAAAAAAAATCTTATTCCAGTCTTATTATAGCTTTTTTATTAAAATAAATTTATGTATAATTAAGTTATACTAAATAGTTTGAACTAATGCTGGACTAATTTGAATTAATGCTCACCTAATGTTAAAGTAATTTCAGTGCCACTGATCGTGACCAGGGCCCTAATTTTATTAGAAACATTTTTTTTATATATTTTAATATTATTTATATTTAATTTTTTAAAAAAAATCCAGTTTTAAGAAAAAAATAAAGCATTGTAAAAATCTACACCTGGTATCTTCCATGTGACCGAACGGCACGGATCCAATCGGAAAAGCGGATTCTATAGTCGCTATCAGGAAAGTCATCATCGATGCTTGCGCCACTGCAACAGGTCAATGGCTTATTGCTGGAGTGAATAATCTTGGTGGTACTGAGGTGCACTTAGATGACGGCTTGTACTTGATCGACGAGCTCATTACTTTACTCGTTAGTGGTAGAAATATCAACGTACCTACATCCTTGCTAATCATGAGAATTTAATTCGAGACGTTGTTGAAGCATATCTATAGTGGCAGACTGTATGAGAAGTTATTTTAAAAATATTTTTTAAATACATATAATTAATTGACCGTTAAAAAAAATGGTCACGCTAAGCTCAAATCATGACCGCCCCTCTATGCTTGAATTTCTGGATTCGCCACTATCTAGTCATTCAAAAGCTCTCCAATCGAGTTTAAGGACGGTCGCCTTACAAACCTACCAAAGTGACCGACTCACCCCACATTGGACCAGTCATAGACCCGGTTGAAGGAAGGGTCGAACTCCTTACTCTGTATGAGTCTCTGTACATACTCTCATCGCCCTGATCTTCGGTTAGCCCTATGAGTATTCATTCAATAATAGGACCAAATAGATTTATAGGACTCCATACTTATCTCTTCTGTGCCTAAGTGTAAGATAACTTTATAAATTCGGTCAGAATGCCAAGTGCACTTTACCCACAAGTTATATTCGGTCGGACAAGGATTCGATCGGGCCTAAGGCACTTTGGCTCAGAATACCGGCCGAACTGTTCAGAACATAGTTTCATTTCTCCATAAGCCCATTATATGCATGGTCAAACAAAAGACCGACCGGGCCTAAGACGCTTATCTTCATATTGTTGCCCGAACGGATCTATAATACGCACATGGCATTAGATAGATTTCCATCACGCATAGGTTATCATATTGTTTCTAAAACAGACTCTCAACATATCCAAGGCATTATATTATTTCCCGAGCAGATTTCTAAATAGTCTTCAATGCATAACAAAGCGACTTAATGTGAAAACACACGTGAAGACGGCCGACCTTATAAGTCGATCGGGATATCCTCAGCCGATAGCATGAACAGAGAATCCCAGCAACCTGTCAGAATAACAAATATGTGTCAGAGAATATTATTTTTGGAACCTTCTTCAGGGACCATCATGTCTCCCATCAACAAACCATTTATAACAACATATTCCTTCAACAACCTCAGTAGGGGCATAAGCTATAAACGAAAAAAAAAGATATACATGTCGATAAGAGGAATATTCCTCATATAATTATTACACGTTGTTTAGCTTGAACACTTTCCTTTACCTAATAAACTTTGACACACTTCTTCACCTTATGATTGTGGAGGTTACGTGAGGTGGTACATTTTAGGACCCTTAGTAGCTGACTAGAGGGGGTGAATAGCCCTGCATAAAATAAAATAAAAAAACATTTCTCAAACTTAACTAGAGAATGAATAGTTTATATGAAAAATATTATAGATGATTAACAAATTCACATTCTTCCTTATATATCTATTTTACATACTGATCAAGTCTTAGAGTAGTAAACAAAGGACATGTCAAGTGTAGGATAGATGTATAATTCTACCCGCTTGTATTTATATATATCTTTTTTTTATTTTAGAAGATGATATAAATAAATATGTTTTGATAGTATTATATGCATTTTAAACTGAGTTATATGTAAATCATGATTTTATATATTATATGCATTTTAAAGGAGATGTCAAGCGTAGGATAGGTATTTTTAGAAAAAACTGAGTTATATGCATTTTAAAGGATTTTAAAACTGTTTTGATAGTATTATATGCATATAACTGTTTTGATAGTATTATATGCATATCTTACTAAGTTATAATTGATTGTAAAACTATTAGTATTATATATTCTACCCAAATATCCTACTATTTAATAAAAAAAATATGAACTAATTTAAATAAAGTCTAAAATTAAATTAGGTTAATATTTTTTTCCTTTCTATACTAAAAAATAATTTTAAAATTTATTAATAGTTCTCTCTAATTATTTTTTATATAAAAAATATGCATAGTCATAATTTTCTCGGGACTCACTTCTTAAGATTCACAACATTGTGAGTGGAGAATCTTCTATAAATACTTTGAGTTAGCGACATTAGAAATTATATCTTTCGCAGTCTTTTGGAGCTAAAATCAAGTGTGTTTTTATCAGTTTAATATCTGATATAAAAAATTAAATTAATTTTTTATAAGTGAGAATTTATTATAGTAGATTGCTATTGGGATGCTTGAGAATTGAGCTACTACTATATGAACCTGACCTATTTTTACCAAGTTCAATTTATAAATTTAGGGTACTAATTTATACATATTCATTTATGATATTTCATATGCAATACGTTACGTGTACACGATAACTAATTTATATATATTTTAAGAAAGAAAGAGGAATGATATGATACCGACTCACCGTCCATGCTGCATTTCTATACTGAAATGACTCGGGGTGAAACTAACCGGCCCAAAAGTTGAGTTGGACAGCATATCATTTCCCTATATATATATAATTTTTTATTTTAACATACAGAAATTAGCTATTTTGTTTTAATTTTTCAATCTGAAAGTTGTAATAGTAGCTGTAATACTTTTTTTTTAATCTACCCTTATAAAAGCTATCTTTTATTTGATTATGCTAATGTGATAACAAATTAATGATTTAAAAATGTACAAATTGTATATATTATATAGATTTTTATGAGGTAGTTTAGTAGTTGCATTGGAAGTAATTAGAAAAGCTTAAAGTTATAAAGTATTTACAAAAAAAAATCATAGCATAACTTATATTAATAATAATTCACTCATCATTACACATTTAGAGTGAACACCCACAACATTATCTATGAGTCTCACCTAAGACGAGATTTCTTGGATATTTTTTATGGTTCAGAGGATGTGTCATTCGTATTTGTGGGTGGATCATGGTCGTGATCTGGCCGTAAATAGTTGTGATCTCTTCCTAGGTTCACCGTCCCCACAAGGCTATAGTTTTTGTTCAGAGCGGGCGGCCGGAGACCGCCAGGAGGAGGCACCCTCGCTCGGCGCCCAGTGGCCTGGTCACTTATCCATCACCGGAGGCCTCCGGGCGCCCGTTCCGAACAAAAACTATAACCTAGTGGGGACGATGAACCTAGGAAGGGATCACAACTATTTGTAGCCGGATCGCGGTCATGATCCGACCGTAAATACGAGTGACACATCTCCTGTACAACAAAAAAGTGGTCTAAAAAATCTGTGCTCGTCTCACATACATATTATATTAACACCTTTATTTTTTCACATTCATTTTAATATTAATATTCATTATTCAATTATATTTATTAGTTTTTAATTTTAATTTTTTTATTTTTTTAATAAACTCAACCGGTGCATGCATGCAGGTCACTCAGTGAATTTTTTTATATATATAAATAAAATTTTATTATATTATTTTTTTATATAAACAAAATACTTTAAACACGTTCAGAATTAGGGTTATTGTGAATCCAGTCCAATAGAAGTTGGAAGAAGAATTAAATTAAATTTAATTATTAAATCATTTTATTCTAGAGTTTGATAGATCTCTTAAAAAATTGATTAATTAGACGAGAATAAAGAGAATCTCATTCTACACGTCAATACCGACTATAATGAAATTTATAGTAAGAGGAAAATCCGTCGACTTTAGAAATTGTAAGAGTTCAAGTCCCTCTATCCCCAATAAAAAGGTAATTTTACTTTCTAAATATTTATCCTCTTTTTTTTCATCAGCGATTCAATTCAAATAAAATTCACTATCTTTCTTATTCACTCCACTCTTTCACAACACAAATACACAAATGTATCCGAACTAAAATCCTTAGATCTTATCCCAATTTCGATACAATACTATTAACACCCGGTCACGTTATTTTTAACATCAATACATGGATTATAACTACTAATGATTAACTGGAAGGCCTTATATATTGCAACTTAAATTATAAGCATAAACTACTAAAAATATCTCCCTCATATTTAATTTGAAGGTACGGCCTTAATTATTATTCTTTTAATAGTAATAACAATATTAATTTGGAAGATCTTTAATCATATAATACATCTTAAGCAATAGTGCAATTAAGATATTAATTCTTTGAATTCATCCACATTAAAAAGCAATCGCGAGAGGATCAAAATTTTGGATTTATTCGAAAGACAAATTAGGAGAAGACCGTCTACCTAAAATAAATTCACATTTTCCCTTATAAACATATTTTCAGAATCATATAGAATTAATGAATTATAGAATTAGTCAATCTATTGTCTTCACTTAATTATGATTAATATATTAATCCAATTAAAAATAAAATTAATCATAGTTTCCAACTCAATGCCATGTCAGATTTTTTTCCCCCTCCAATGTCAAATTTTGAGGTTATATAATATACAAATGTTTTTTAATTGCTCATTCTATACAAGCATATGATCAAACTTATCACATAACTTGAAGCCCAAGAAATCGTACAGTTCGTTTCCTTCAAATTAAACATTAAATTAAACTATAGTCGTATCTTAGTTATACGAAGGGAAATGATTTATAGAATTAATTTATAGTGGATCGTCAGATGATTTATCAAAAGTAGGCCTCTCCTTAGTCACCTATATTGGACGCTCAGGACAATACATGTATGTATCTATCCATTGATATATGAACATAGATAAGTAAGTGAGATTTCGGATGTTCGGATCACTTTCGAATATCCCAAGTGGTTGGCATTGACTTGAAGCGTCCAGAAGTGATCTGGACGCCCGGACTCTTACTTAATCTCCCATGCGTCACTCACATACCGAGTGTGTTGATTATCATTTTATTTTTATTTTTATTTGTATTATGGAGAGTTTTAGCACAGAGATAGGATACAATAAATTTAATATAATTTGATCTTTTTTTTTAATTTTATAAGGATATAAAAAAATCGTATTTTATATATTTTATTACAGTTTAACAAGTAAATTTTTTAAATAAAAACAAAAGAACTTTTCTAATTATTGCCTAAAACAGAGGTTTATGTCAGATTTTATATAAAAATCTTTTTAAATTTTTGCTAAATGAAACCCTCAAACCGTAAGCATATAGCTATTAGCTATAGCCTTCAGGGCCCACCACTCCCTACTTCTCAGAAAAGGCCGTGGTAGAATTTCTGGGTAGATTCAGTGCATCTTTCTGTCGCGTTAGCTCGGTCGAAGTGCAAGGCAGAAACAAACGGAGATCGCTCACGACAACTGGGTCCAGTGGATC
>JBBMJZ010000036.1:21586903-21599125 GCA_037833815.1 Zingiber zerumbet | reverse complement strand
GATGCGTTCCAAATAACTTGGAACGTCGAGATTCCTAGTAAATGATCAATGTTGTAGATTTGATATTCGAGCTAGTTCTGTAGAGTAACTAAATACTCTATTTTTAGATCATGATAAAAGTAGAAATTTTGTCTTCGTATCCTGTCACTCATGTTATGCAACCCAATAGTTGACTCCTTTGTAAATTTATTGTTAAAAAATACAATTTTATCTACCGTCTTTCTTTGTGTTGGAAACTTAGTAGGACTAAATTGCTTTAGGTAGTATCTTCAGCAAAATATATATCAAGATTGAGTAAATCTAGAATGATTCATTGCTTGATAGCATATAATGAGCAATATTACTATTCAAGTGAGAGCAGATTGCAGAGTGCCTGGACTTTACAGTTTTTACATCAGAATTCTCAAAACGATGGCAATATGAATCAATGTTATGTATCCTTGCTTAATTTAGAACTCCAATGACAAAAGAAGTGTTGTTCCTTATAACCTATTTCTAGTTTATGCTACTAATAAGATTGTAGCTCTATAGGATCATCTGCAACCACTTCAACGTCGAGGTGATGATGATGATGGGAGGCTACAATGTTTTGGCTCTATTGGATTTCAACTTTCTTAATTCTGATAGAATATTGCTAGGTATGATAATTAATCACTATCAGTTGAATAAGTTAAATCACATTATGAGAAATTTTAATCATTTTTTGGAAAGCGGTTGGTAATTACATAAATAATGATTTAGCATTCAAAAGAGGTTTTTTATGCTTCATCTTTTGTTTGTTTCATCTTTTGTTTCTTTAATGGAAGGTGTTTTGTATTGCAAGCCTCACTTTGAACAACTCTTCAAGGAATCTGTTTTAGCTAAAGTTCATTATTTGTTGCCTATATATAAGTTCATTATCTTGTTTTAGCTAAAGTAAACAAGATTTTTTAAGTGATTTTTTAATGAATTATTTGTTGTCGTTAAGTGTTGTGTTTTGTCTATATTTTTATTTTCTTCTAATGTCAATATTCCTAACGTGAATAAGATTTCTAATGAACTGTTTATTTTCTTCAGCACTTACTGATTTCTTCCCGCTTTTGTATATTTAGGTTCTAGCAATGATTTCTTAATTCCTCTTTTAAATAATAACTTCTTGCTTCTTTGGAATCCATTTTCAGCTATGCTTGTCTTTCAGTATCTTGTCTTGCTACTAAGATAGTCCATATCTGATCTTCACATGCATTCAATATCATTAACTTGAATGACTTCTTTATCGTTTTGTTTCTTCCATAAATCTAACTTTCATTTCAGCATTCTTGCCTCGGTTACACTAACTATTCGATCTCTTTGTGAAACATGATTGACTTCAGGACTAGAATAATAATTTTCGAGTACAGTGGCACACAAAGTATCACTGAATTTTTGTTATTGCTATTTATTTCAATCACCTTGTTTTAACTCTGACCATTGTTGAATGTTAATAATGAGATGCACTTCTTATTTGTAGGGTTGACTTAGATCTAGAGCATTATAAAATATAGAACCATAGTTATGTTATCCTATATATTCGATGTTTTATTGTGGACAAAATTCATAATTGTTAGATATTTGGTCATTACGACTTAATACCCAACTAATTATTAAATCAGAAAGGATACTCAAGTTTGTAGATTATTGTAGTAGTTTGTACCAGCATATCTGTTAATATTAATGGATCTTATTTTTAGATTATTACCTTAAGATTCACAACTTTAAATAAGATTTTGGCCCTTGTGCAATGGAATTTCAAGAATGCATTGTCTTTAATAGCATATATATACATTCGAACTGTACTGTGATCAATGGTGAGACTGATGAGGTGTTTCGTTATTGCAAAGTTGAACATGCAATTTCAAGTGGTGGATGACAAACATGGGATATAGCAAGAAGTGAGTTTTGTTTGGAGTTGTGTTTCTCATTTCCAACATCAGCTATATTTTCTACAGGATTGTGATACTTTGCAGTTTGTGTGCATTTTAATAATAATGCTTTTTAAGAGTCATACTGTGTCATCTTTATAGTTAATGATCATGTTATTGTATATTTGGCATTTAGTTAATGATGATTAGCTAGATATGATTCTGCTGGGTCATTGTAATCATGATCAAGTTCCAGCAACTCGAGCTTCAATGTTATATTCAACTATTAAGTATTTTGTACTATTTTATAGTTTTATGCAACATATTGCCTAAAATTTAGATTTATCTCATCTGTACCTCAATCCAGATTTTCTAATTGCTGTATGGTGTGAACTGGGAGCCTTGTTTTCAACTTTAAGAGTGATTTGTTTGCATAATATTGATGGTATTATTTTTTGTGGCAGATACCATTGGGTAGGTTTTTTATCCTCGTCTCAAGTCGACAATCCTTTTTGAGTGCAGCTAGTAGAAGTAAGCAGATCGTTGCCTTCGAGATTGGCTAGCTATTTTGTGCTTTTTTGTTTTAAATTTGAATGTCACTATCTACTTAGAAACAGAACTATTTAATTTTTGAAATCATTAGTTGAATTCTACTTTGAAGCAAAATTCTAATTTATAGCTGAATTCTTCTGTAAACACCAATATCTACTTTGTAGTTGAATTCTATTATTTTGGTATGAGTTTGAAATCATTAGTTGAGCTGATTAATTGCTATTATATGTCAAATTCAAATCTGAACATAGTAAAAGAAAAATAATAGTTTTATAAATATAAAAACAATGATTTTGTAAACAGAATTTTTTTTATTATTTAAAAAGACAACGCTTTTAAAGCATTGCAAAAGTATTATCTTTGTAAAAAATAACAACGCTTTTAAAGCATTGCAATAATGTTATTTCTACCCAAAAAATGACAACGCTTTTAAAGTGTTGCAAAAGTATTGTCTTTGTTACAAATGACAACGCTTTTAAAGCGTTGTCGTTGAATGTACTTTTAACAACAGTACTTTTAACAACGCTTTTTCAGGCATATAGACAAACACTTTTAAAGTGTTGTTTATCAGCTTTTTTCTTATAGTGGCATGTCATGTTAAATTTCTCGAGGTCTCTAAAGATTTAAACATGCACTTAAATCTTGGAATGGGAGGTAAATACCAAACCACTTTAGCAGGAACACCTTTCTTCTCAACCTTATTTTTTGTTAGCTTCCACCGTGACAAGCCACATCTAGGGCAGCTTACACAGTTTTCATATTGCTTCCTACAAAGAATATAATCATTTGAACAAGCATGAATCTTTTCATAAGTCAACGCTAAACAACTCACGTTTTTTTTACATCGTACATTGAGGATGGTAGATTGTGATTATTTGACAGCACATCCCCAAAATCCAATTGTAGATCTGAAAATAAAGCATACTCATTCCATGCCTTGCTTTGGTATTGTATAGTTTCACAAGTGCACTCAATTTTGTGTAACGTTGGCATCCCTTGTATAATGGATTCTCTGATTCCTCTAAAAATTTCATAAATTCTTCAAGGTTTTTTTGTATAGTTATCATACACTGTCTTACTTATATGAGCAGTTTCAAAGTTGTCATAATAATTATTAATTAGCTCCTGATTAACACTCCCTTTGACTTTATCATCTTTGGCAGGCTCACCATGTCAAATCCAATTCACATAATTTTGACTAAAACCATGGAAATAAAGATGCTCTAAAATTGACTTAACTAGTCCTTTTTCAAGATTGATACATTTGCAACAAGGGCAATGCATATCATTGGGGTCAATATTGGGATTCTATAAACAATCTCTAATAAACTGTTCTACAACCTCCTCATATTGCTTGGACCTTCTATCCAAATATATCCCGGATTTATTCATTTCAATCAAGCAAAATCTACAAACAAATATGTCAAAATCTGAAGATATTAAAGTGAATAAATAAAAGTTAAAAAAATACTACATGTAGTTCAAAATGTAGAATTCATGCAACTTTAATTTGTAAAATCTAATGCAAGAAGTCATATAGTGACCCACAAAAATCATAAAGTGACACTCAATTCCAGAAGTCATGTGACACACAAAAACAAAATTAAAATACACAAGAATCATATAGTGACACTCAATTCCAGAAGTCATGTGACACACTAAAACAAATGAAAATAAAAATTATAATAAACAATAAATAACATGCTCATAAAGTTAAGATAATCAAATATATTGGATTTTACATAAAAGCTAGTAACAATCAGCTACATGCTGAATTTTAGATGATTGATGAGTCTTGTATATAATTTATAGAACAAGAATATGAAATAACATTGCATATGCACAAAGTAACTTCTATATTGGAAGAGAGACTTATTTATTTGGGGATTCAATTCTACATGCAAAAAGGTAGGGAAAAAACATATATAGAGTCTTTTTTTAAAAAGAATGTAGTATCAACCATAAATACCGTACATAGAAAGGTAAGATAATCTAATACAATCCATTCTACATTTTACACAATGAACAACATCAATCAATTGTGACATATTTGTTTTAAGCCCCACATTAGTCAGACGTTTCTTAGTGTTTGGGGTTAATATGTTATTAACATCCTACGTCTCACACTCATGTGGAGGTGCATAATTTGAATGGTGGCAGAATGAGATAGAAAATAGAAGCCAACATATTGGTAGGATGGGGATAGAGTAAAGTTTTTTTGCTCTACCTAACCTTGCCTATCCCGCCTCAGGTGTCTTGCTTAAATACATAACTTGTTACAATTTTCAATTTCAAGTCACTAGAAAAACAAGAGATGCTAGAAACTAACCTAGTTGACGAGTTGTTATGGTTACCGAACCAGATCTATTAGGGACAACGATCCCTAGCTCAAACTTCTATAAAGCACTTGTCTTCTTCTTGTGGCCAGGAAACCTCAAAGAGGGTGACCTATCGAAGGTCAATTCCCTCTGATGGTGCTGCAAATATGAAGAACACTAAGGCACAACAGAAAGTAAAGAAAAGAATGGGGTGGAGAGGGAAGAAACCTACCGTCGGTAGAAAATGCGAAGGAGAATCCTTCCATCAGGGGGAAAGGGGAAGGAGAAGTAGCCGTCAAGGGGGGGATGGGAAGGAGAAGCTACCGTCGGTTACCATCATTGGAGGGAAACGCAAAGGGAAAACGTGAGTTTTCTTTCGGCGAAACAACGCCGAAGGAGAAGGTTGTCGTCGCACTTCAGATAGAAAACGCTGAAGGAGAAGACTGATGTCAGGGGTGAACACAAAAGAGAAGGTTGCCATTGAGTGGTCGTCACGCATCGAGGAGAAAAAGTGAGGCTGTCGTCGGGTGGCCGTCGTGCGTCGGGGAGAAAATGCGAAGGAGAAAAACGAGATGGGATCGAAGTGCTTTATGCAAAATTAGGTTTTAGCAAGGTTGGGAAAAAAAAGTAAACAAGTTTAAGTCATACCACAAATTTTAACCCATTCACTTATTTCTTCAACACTTAGATATATACATTTTATTTTATAACTTATTACTTCATCGAATATAAATTATGAAGTAAAATATCATATAAAATTAAAAGCGAGACCCGCATTTTTAAACTTAGGAAGTCTAAAATTAAATTTACTATATCAAATTTATTATCGAAGTTAATTATCATATATTACTTCGTAATTACAAATTACCGATGTAAACAGTGACAAATTCTATTTCACATTTTCACATAGTGGGAAGACAAGTTGGTGGATGGATCATAGGGACAGGAGTTAACTCAGAGTTAATGAAACCATTCACTAAATTAGAACATCAACAACAGTCAATTAGTAGACTAAGAAATATATAATCCTAATTGACTGTTGTTGATATTCTAATTTAGTGAATGATTTCATTAACTATTTATAATTATAGTATTAAAATTGTGTTACATATTATAACTAATAAATTTGTTATATTTTTTATTTTATTTTTTTAGTAATTTTCTAAAAGTTATAATATATATATATACACACTGTTTGAATATAAAGTTAAATAATATTTTCCTCTTTTAACCTTTATTAGAGTTACTTATATAATAATTTTTATTATAGCGATATTGGCTTATGTGTACTTCCGATTGTGTTTGGTGTGTATGATTACGTAATGCATTACAGGTTACTAGAGGTGGGAAAGAATGTTTTAATTTTGGTATACCGCACATACTCTATTGAATCATATTCATTTAATGACATAATAAAAATTTTGGTACGGTGTAATATAATATCAAAAAATTTTATGTCGGTATAAGATTTATATAGAATTTTTTGGTATACCGTACCAATATCAAAATTTAACTATATATAATATAGAATTTATATCGTATTAAAAATTTGTTATACAAAATTTTGATATACCAAAAATTAAGTATAGTTTCAATATGGATTTTTGTTATGCCAAATTTTTCGATACGGTATATATGATATATAATTTAAATTTTAATATACCTTATTGAATCACCCCTATAAGTTACACCCACAAATGCAACGATAATAAATCCATCATCTTCAACATAGCTACAACAACATGCAATTAAAATATTCTTTGTATTCATATGCGCTGAAGATCATTTAAGTGCGTAATCTATCTTGAAAACTTTCAAATGATGATGAAATTCACATTTATTCTTATAATCATAATTTTTACAACTAGTGGTATGGGAGTATAGGAGATGTCTACTATGTAGGACAGAGTTTGTAAATCTTACTTTAGTCCTCTAGTTGTCATATTTAGTCTTGTAAAATATTTTATTTTATAGTTTATTAGTGACTTTTAAATTATTATTAGATTGGATAAAATCTATTGCGTTTTCTGTTTATGGATGGGCTATTGGATCCACACACTATAAGATTCATGTGATATGTATTCATGATCTATCAAGTTGTAAGAATCATCTCAAATTTTAATCTCCATTGTGTCTTGTGATGATGGTTTCATTTATTCACATCTTATTGTTAGAGCAATCTCAATGGCCCGTGCGATCATATATTTTAATATTTGGGCAAAGGGTTTAAGTTAGGTTCATCATTATATTTGATATGTATATATGAGTGTGCAAGTTTACAGGATACACATATGAATCAGCTTGATGACTTCGGGTCTAATGAAGGATGGAGCATCCGAGGAACCGTGGACAAAGCGGCAAGGACAAGGGTGGAGGTAAGCGACTTCGAGGCATACACGAAAGATGACATCGAGCCGCAGACTTGAATGCATCCGAGGGACGAGAGCCAAAGGAAGTAGACTTGAAAGCAAGAGGTCAAAGTTACGAAGAAAAGTCAAGTGAGTTGTGAGTGTGAGAGAAATGTACTCAGAAAGGGGAACCCTAGATTTAGGGTTGTACCAGTCGACTGACGTATGTACTAGTCGACTAGCAATCGAGCTAGAGAGAATTGAATGTTGTTATTCTTTCAATCGAAGTGGAGCGGTCAATTGGTCCTAGCACTAGTTAACTGGTATCGAGTCGTTGAGTTGTAACGGTCGAATTCCACAAAGGATCAGTCGACTAGTAATGGCAGTTTCAGCTTAGCTATTTTCCCAAGTTCTATATAATGGAGCTTGGGGTAACATGTCTCGGTTAACGAAATTGGACTTAGTTAAAATCTAATTAAACTCCAAGCATACACAACAATCCCTGTGTTCTTGGTCGAGTTATGGCAAGGCTTCTCCACGAGTAAGGGGGATTGTGCCAGCTGGAGTTTCCGGGGACTAATCCACCAATGGATAGGGATTGTTCACCTTATGGACAACCATTGAGTAGGAATTTTATCTCCGAACCACGTAAACGGGCGTGTTAGTGGTTTGCTTTTCCTTATTGTCTTTAGCTTTGTATTTGCATTTTCTTGTATTCCACTGCGCAAGTTAACATTGTAGGAAGCAATCGAATTGGGGGCACCATCTATCCAACCCCTCTTATAGTCATCCATACAATCCCTAACAAGTGATATCAAAGTGAGGGCGCTCTTCGTCGGACTAATCGCCGAGGAATCAAAGGATGGCCGACTTGATAGCTCTACCGAAGTATGAAGGATGAAGCTTATGAGGCATCACCTATTGGATAATGAAAATGGAGGTCTTCTTCGAAATGGATTGAGACACCATGATGATGGTCAAGAAGCTGTTCGAAGTCCAAAGAGATGAGAAAGGGAAAAGACTCCGGCCAAAATATTGGACCGAAGAGCAACGATCATGATTAAAGGCAAATGATAAGGAATATCAACCTTAATAGATATTTTACCTTCTAACGTGATAAGTGATGTAGGCAAGTATGAGAATGCTCATAACTTATGGAGCAAAATAAAGTTGGGTCTAAAAGAACCTAACCCTACACATGAAAATGAGGAGCCTAAGGAGAAGGGTTTAATGATCCAAGAAATAGAGAAGTATCAATCGGATGTGGAGACAAATTAAATATCAAAAGAGGAAGAGAAAGTGAATTCAATCATATCTGAGAAGAAGATGAGGAATTGTCATCCACATCTTCAAGCATTGAAGAAGAATCCAAGACAAGTGAAGAGGAAGTCTTGAAAGTCAACTCTGCAAGTATCTCCGTCGAAGTTAAGTCAAAGGACCACATCATTTGCTTCCGTTGCAATGAGAAGGGACACTACAAGAGTAGGTGTCCTATGAGTAAGAAAAAGGTAACTCCTAAACTCAATTAAATTCCTTTAGAATCTAACTTGAGTTGTAGAAAGAAGAAGGAGAAGAAGCACATTAGATGCTTTACATGTGGTGAATGGTCACTACCACACCAAATGCCCAAGGAAAGGAGAGCTCAAAAAGTTGGAGTATTTGAAGAAATGGAAAAAGAAGAGGAGCTCGAGTCGAGGGGGAGCTTTAAGGGTAAGGGAGGTATACCCCAACTTGAAATGTAATTCAAATTCTTATGTTCCCATGCATGCTAGGACAAATAATGATAAGCATTATGTAGGAATAAAAAATTTTAGGTTTTAGATATCATGATAGGAGTAGGGTAAATGATAGAAATAATCCTAAGGTACATATGCATGATAGACATGTTAGATTCTTATTACCTAAGGAGAAGAAAGTAATGAAGAACCTAGGCAAAAATCCCAAGAAGGGGAGACATATGTCTAGAAAAATGTGCAGGTCTAGGAATGCCTAAGATGAATATGTCAATTCTAGGGTTAGGAACCTAGAAAAAAAATCAAACCTTGAAAGCAAAGCTTGATTGTTTGGAGAAACCCCTAGCAAGATTCATGGTTAGATTTAGAGGGGTAGATATGGTGTTGGGTAGTCAAAAACCCAACAATGATAGATCGGATTTGAGATACTGATCTAATGTCTCCAAGGCTAATGGAATGTCTTATGCTAAGATTGCATATGTCTATAGCAAGGAGAAGCCAATAAATTGAAAGGGAAAGTCATTTAAAGGTAATGAGAAATTACCCAAGAACAAGGTGTCTAAGGTTAAAAATGTTAAGTTTGTAGGCCAAGTGTCACCCGAGGTGCGCTGATGAGGCTTAGTAATTGTGGATGAGTCACCTAGGGAGGTAGCTAAAACTGAGATTCCTAATGTTAGAAAGAGCCTTTGGGACCTATGGTAGATGGTTTATCAAATGTGTTAAGTGGTCAGGAGACAGACTTGAGTCTCTAACCTAGGGAGTTGACACAAATAGGTTGAGTTCATGCATGGAAATATGACATTGGGGTCATATTATATGATAATTAGTTTTTGATGTATAGATGTCATATAAATTAATGATAGGGATGTATTGAGGGGCAAATACATCAAGAGGAAGTCAAAACTAAAACTTTAGGTCAAGGTCAATCTTGGGACTAGTGATAGATATATTTTTAAATGTATTTTTCCCAAGTAGTCATGGGTAAAACATACCTCTCTATGAAATTTAAAATTTGTTGGATATCTATGCAATTAATAGTGCATTTCTGAAATCGGATGATAAATGCTAATTGGGCTGAAATCAGGGTACCAGTCGACTGGTGCAATCACCAATCGACTGGTAACAATATTTTTAGACAACAGAATACTTTTGTGAATTTGTATTGATGAAGATAGTTGATTGGTGTTTGGAGCAATCGACTGATACCATTCTAAAACTATTTTTCAACACTGATTTGGACCAAGTCAACTGGCATAGATGTATGGAATCTTAGGGGGGGATAAATACATGAGTTTAGGGAGTTTGGATGATCAAGTTTCTACAATTGAGATATTGTTGGAGCTTTTTAATGTTAAATAAAGGAAGAGATGTAAGGTTTAGTTGTGGAAACTTTAGGTGTCTTGCATAGGGGGAACTTTGTGATAGATTCTTAAATATCTCTGAGGTAAAATTCCTAGCTCAACGGGGAGCTTAGGCGTAAGGGGAGCCTTATAATAGGTGTTGGAGCAATCCCAATGGTTTGTGCGACCATATGTTCTAGTATTTGGGCAAAGGGTTTAAGTTAGGTTCACCCTTGTTATTTGATATGTGTATATGAGTGTGCAGATTTACAGGATACACATATGACTCAGCTTGATGGTTTCGCTTCCGATAAAGGATGGAGCATCTAAGGGACCGTGAACAATACAGCAAGGACAAGGGCCGGGGGAAGCGACTTTGAGGCATACGCGAAGGATGACATTGGGGATGAGCTGCGGGCTTGGATGCATCTGAGGGATGTGACCCAAAGGAAATAGGCTTGAAGGCTCGAGGTCAAGACTGCAATGAAGGGTTAAGTGAGTCGTGAGGGTACGAGTGCATGAGACATTGTACTCTGGGTAAAATCCTAGGTTTAAGATTTTACTGTAGCAGTACTGTAGCAGTTACTATAGTAGTGGACTGGTGTTTTCATCAGTCGACTGGTACAGTCGACTGGGAGTGAACAGAATACTTCTGGTCTCTCGATTAGTGTGGAGCAGTCGACTGATGTAAGTATCAGTCGACTAGTATCAAGCCGTTGGGTTGTAACAATCGAATCTCCACAGAGGGCAGATGACTGATTGTTTTGGCAGTCGACTAGTAGGCAGGGTTTTTCAACTTGTGACCATATAACCAAGAATTGGAAGCTTGGTTAAGGTTAACGAAATAGAAGTGGTTAACCCCTATTAGTAGTCTACCAATGCCCTAACTCCTCAAGAGTTCTTGTGAAAGTTATGGTTAGGTTTCTTCACCCACAAAGAGCTACGTAAGCTAGTCGGAGGTCTTCCGGAGAGTAATCCATAGACGGATAGGGATCATCCACCTTACGGACGACCGTGGAGTAGAAGCTTTATCTCCGAACCACGTAAATCAGCGTGTATTAGTTTGCATTTCCTTATTGTCTTTAGATTAGCTTTTTATTTGTGTTTGTTTGTATTCCGCTGTGCTAACATCATATTAAGCAATTGATTTGGGGGTGCTGTCTATCCAAACCTCCTTCTAGCCGGTCACCGATCTCCAACAGTATAAGCAGTCGACAAGGTCCTCTAGCCGTGGGAACTCTTCAAGCCTGAGGATGCCACCTATGCCCTCGTAGACGCGCCCGCAGCCTCCAAGAAGCACAAGCACGGTGCCACAAATATAGTGGCGAGGCCGAACGAGGCCTCAACGGACGAGGCAGTTACAGACAATGCCGCCTTCAGAGTAGGCTCAAGCGGATGGTGGTATAGGATCGTTGCGTTAGAGGGGGTGAATAATGCTGGTGGCGTTCATGTTTTTGAAAATACTCGCATAAAAGTAAGTGTATCAGAATAAAGGAAAACAAGAGCAATGCTAACACACCAATATTTACTTGGTTCAGAGACTTTGGTAACTCCTACTCCAAGATCCGCATGTGAGAGTGCTTTCATTGGGCAAATAGTAATCAATCGAAAAGTTACAAGAGTTATTGTAATTTGAGTACAAGTAACTTGAATAATAAAATCAATACCAATGACTTGGAGAATCATATCTTTAGTGTTGTCATCTTCGGAGAAGCTTTCGGGTGTCGTAGAGACTTTATCGGAGCAACGCACAGAAGCGGAAGATGTTTGGAATGATCTTCTAAAGTTGTTGGTTGAAGTCTCCTTTTATGGCCCCATCCGGGGGCCTAGATCCCCATCCAGGCACCTGGACTGTATTGACATGGTGAGCTCTCATCAAAACTTTATTCTCAAAGTTTATCTATGTCCGAGCACTCGGACCCCTTCCGAGCGCCAAGACCACTGATGTGGGTCAGCAGTCGTCGTGCTCCAACTTAGCATGACGATTAGATTTTAGCTGTCCGGGTGCCTGGAGCACCTCCAGGCACCTGGATCACCCGTGTTCCTGGCCA
>JBBMJZ010000036.1:21544038-21559552 GCA_037833815.1 Zingiber zerumbet | reverse complement strand
TCAATTAATATAAATGTGGAATCGTCACATCAGCGACCCCCTAGAGCCGGTCCCATGGATATGAAGGGAGGTAAATACAGTAAATGTGGAACCGCCACATCAGTGGCCCCCCTAAAGCTGGTCCCACGGATATAGAGGGAGGTAAATATAGGTACATAACTGAAAATGCATGGCCGGATAATTATATTGAAGCACAAAATTGATTGAAAATCAGGGGATATTTTAAATAAAACCACTTTCCTTTTTAATTCATTAAAATTAGTAGTTTAATCCATCAATAAGATAAAATAGATTATCTTTCCATGAGGAGATCCCATCAGTACACGATTCGTCAGATCCATGCAATAGTATAATAATACAAGGGTAATGTTAGAGAATCCCAATAAGAGCTTTCCTATGTAAAAAATTAATTTAATTTAATATTATACTTATCTTAGTAAAAAAACTAAGAAAAGTATATTATTTAACATTAAAGAGAACTATATTTTTTTTATATAAAACAACCAGAGAAAATTAATGATGAAAAAATTCATAATAATACGCCGCAGCTGAGTCTCGAACTCTAGATCACTAATTGTTTCGCTTGTGGAATTACTAATAAACTTTGGAATTATTTTTAGTGTGAATAAAAAAAAAGGATATTAAAGTAAATTCATTTTAGGCTTCACTTAGTAAAGGGGGAGATTTTTATTAAAATAGTAAGATAAGTTTCCTAATCTAACTTCTCTCAGACTAAATAAAATTTAAAAACAAAAAACAAAAGTTGATATATACATATGATCCTATCCGGAATCTGAGTCAAACGAAGGTCGAAGGTCGAAGGCGCTATCGTTGGCGTTGACCGGGGGGGGGGCGACTGGAACTCTTGTCTTGTATGCGACTTCAGGCAAGGACCCCCACAGGATGTTGACGGCCAATGATGACTACACTAGCGGAATGGGGACTATGCGCACACTCAAACAAATACACAGAACTTTAGAGGCCAGAAACTAGCTGGGAAAAAGTCCCTGAAGCAGACCCTCCGACGCTCAAATCAGTTACTTTTTTCCCAGAAGAAACAGTGTACGAGAAAGAAGGAAAAAAGTAGAAGATAAGTGCGAAAAGGTGAGAGTGTGTACCCGCATAAGGGAGAGGACCTCCATTTTTATATGACAATGCGTACTTTTGGAATCTGACGAGCGTCAGGGAATGTCAGGTGTCAAGATTTGTCTGGTGATGAGTGACACATGACATCCTCTTATAGGCTGGAGGAAGGTTCCTTTTGCAGTTGATCGCAAATCATTGGAATATTCCCTGACATGCAGCAGTTATTCTCTGATAGACAATTACGATTCCTTAACCTTATTGTCGTGCAGCACCTTCCAGACCAGGTATAAATGTGGGGGGGTCAAGATGATCGGTAGTTGAAGGGTTGAAGCACTAGTCCTAGATATAACTTAGCAGTCCGCGAGACCCCGCCTGAGGATATCAGGCTTGTATAGGCAGATCGGGCTGAGAAAAACCCAACCTGTAAGGACAGGTCAGGCTTTACCCATATTGTGCCTCATGCTGCAGCTCCGAATTCCTGACCTGTAAATCCCGCGCGCCGTGACCTTATATGATTGACAGCCTCCAGCAGTCCAATCCTGCCCTTCCTTATCCGGTGACTACGACGTCTCCTTGACTTCTGACTGTCACATCCCCTTGACTTCTGACTATCATGTCCCATTGACTTCTAATTGCTACATCCCCTTGACTTCTCACGATCAGACCCTCCTAATATGCACCGTATCAATATACATAAATTTCACAAAATTAACTCACTTTGAACTTAATTTAACCACTCAAGATCAAATGTAACTAAGCCAAATGAATTAAAAAAGGACTTTAAAATATTCAAGAATTATGTGGTGCTTGTAATTGCTTCGCAACTTTTGATTCATTTCTAACATCAAGCAAAAAGAAATAAATGAAAAGCCTCTTCATTGCATCACTGAGAAAAAATAGAGAGACAGGATGTTATGATTAAATTCTCCAATGATTCAAGGATTTAAAGTTTAAGATTTAGTTGTGGTATATTATTAAAAAAATTTCATCTTAATAGATAGCAGACCTAAAAATACTGGTTGTCAAGATGAGTTTCCATATACACTTCCCATACCAGCTACCCAGGATTAGTCGAGTCAAAGACTTTGATATCTGATGGCAACTAAAAATTAGCTTTATTATCTATATATTCATCCATTGGCACTGCAAATCATAGTCACAAACTTGCATACATCAGATGATTTCTAGGGTCGAGCCCCAAACTCTGTTGGGCTGGAACATAACAAATAAGCAAGATGATTAGGGATCAGCTTAATTCCTTCCCAGATCTGAAAACCACTAGAGAAACTATTATGTTAAATCACCATTTAATATAATGATACTAAATCAGCAGAGAAAAAATAAATGAAGTTATTTGTTTTGCAAGAGAGAAAAACTCAACCTTCTTCCAGTTGCCAAACCGCCATCACATCAATCATTAGGCTAAAGAAAGAAAAAAGAAAAAGAAAACAAAAACTTGGTGCTCCAGTACCAGTAGATCGAAGCTTCAACATGATCTGCATGTCCTTATCCAAAATAATAAAAGTAAAAGAATAATATCAAAAAATTCTGAAATATGAATTTGGGTCCAACTACTTAAGGTCATAATTATATGCCTAAAAAGATAAAAGTAAAAGACAATATCAAAAAGTTCTGAGATATGAATTTGGGATCAACTATCCAATGACCCAATTACATACCTATAATACATAATACTAAAAAAAAATAAAAAATTGGCTCCTCTCAAATTCTGGGCCCAGGGCCATCGCCCAGTGCCGCCCTCCTCCATGACCGGCCCTGTAGTCATCTTAAGGAGAGGGTGTGACAGCCGCCTCTCATATTTTATTAAAAAATAATGCATATATGTTAGAAAGTCCTGGTCTGTCACTTTGAGTAGTCATTTATCATCATTCATTATCTAAAACTAAAATTGATAACATATTTAGAAAGTCCATGATTTAAATTATCTATTAGTATTACTTCTACAAGGAAATATAGTAATTTAAAATATTAAATATAAAATTTTAAAATAAAATATATAATAATAAACAGATAAACTAAATTATAGGACATGAAGTAGAGAAGCTAAATTAAAATTGAATCGGATTTGAACTAAATTCAACGAGTAGATATGGCGATAAGGATTATGTTGGTTCAAATCGGGATTGATTTGAAGTTGAGTTATAATCAAATCAACTATAATATTTAAACGAGTTCGATTGATTTGAAAGGAATTAGAATATTTTTGATAAAACTTTTCATTTTTTTTCTCTCCCTCTTCTCCCTACGCACTTTGCAGCCCCTTCGTCCGTTCTTTTCTTTTATTTTTTTCCTTCCTTTTTTTCTCCATTTGCTTTTTCTCCTTCTCTTCTCGAACATAAGTAAACTTATAATTTTTTCCTCACATCTTCTAAAGTACAAGAACTCTCTTTTCTTCTCCTTTCTCTTCTCCCGTAAATAATAAATGTCGCATCAGTTGCTGCTCTCTTCCAGCAATAAGATTGAGCAACGCTCAGCCCTCAACCCCGTATTTTTTAAGATTTTGTTAGCATAGTAAGAATAGTCATATTTTGCCTTGCCTCCTCTCTTTGTGTCGTCGCCAAGCTCACCGAAACTAGAGAAATTACTAACTAAGAAGATAAAGTTTCCTTTTTTTACTTCTTCCTTTCTATCTTATTTTCTCTATTCTTCTCAAAAAATAATGGTCTCTAAGAGGAATAAATTATTCCTTTTTTCTACCATAAATTTTTAAGATTAAGAGGGTGTTTGACTCTGTTTATAAGTTTTACAAAACAACTTATAAGTTGTTTTGAAACTTATAAGCTCTTTAAATTTGTTTGATAAATTTTTTTGAAAACAGCTTATAAACTGTCAAAATAAGCTATTTGACAGCTTATAAGCTGTTTTTAAAAAAGTAAGAGAGACCTTACTTTTTTAGAAAAGATCTTATTTTAATAATTTTCTTCTCTAAAATATCCTTCTATATTTTTATTAATCTTCATCTTAGCCTCCATAGAATTTACAAACCTAACAACTCTCTCTCTACGATGACTTCTTTTCCCAGTACACGAAGTTTTTGATACTCCCTTCCATTTTTTCTCTCCCTAGTGCACAAATTCTTTGATTCGATTAGAATTTGATTTTTTCAGTCTAATTTTATCTTAGGATTTAGAAAAATAAAAGTGTCAAATATATTATTGATCGTTTTTTTACTATAATTTTTATTTGAAATGTTAATGATATCATTATGTTTTTTTTTTTAAAAATCTAAATTAAAATATCAAATAGTTTTATTTTTTTTCTATATAAGTTTAACCCATTATAAAATTATAAATTATTATATATAATATCTTAATAGTATTATACCCTTTTTATAATTTTATTAATAAAAAGATATTATAATACCAAATACATTAATATCTTTAAGTTATTTAAAATAAGTTCATCCAAACACTCTTATAATTTATTTTTAAAATAAAATCTAACGGCTTATAAGCTCATAAAATAACTTATAAGTTGTACGAGTTTATAAACTATTTTTAATAAGTTTCGTTAAACACGCTCTTAATTTCTAAGATCCAACGATTCATAATATTTAAAATTTAAATAAAGTCTTGATGCGGTTCACCATTCACATGCCGATGCATCGTGCCACTTATTCATCTAAAAAAGATTTTTTTTTCAAATAAGAAATATTTAAAACAAAGAAAAAAAATCATAAATTTATATACATAATATGTCACTCATTCTACCTAACACTATCACGTTAGGCACTAGTGATGGTGCTAATAAAGAAGATGAAAAAACTAAAGATGAGATTTTATATATAAATAAAAGTGTTAAGTTGATTTTGTTCGACTCGTAAGTTTAATAATATTTCACTCGATCTAAACTTCGAGTATATTGTATTAATTCACAATGTAAAATTAAATTTTATATGTCATAACTTAATATCTTCGTTGATATTTTTGTAAAAAAAAAAAAATGTAAACTCCAAATTCAGGAATCTCAAGGCATCCCTATTTAACGGCATACGGTGGGTCCAACCAGTTTCCGCCGACCAATAACATTTGACATACCAAATTCTACCGGAAAGGCTACTGGCGGGTGCCCCTTGGGTATCCCAACATGTTGTGCCTGTGGCAGCCAATGTGTTGCCCCTTACACTCGAATGCTTCTATTTTATTGGCCGTGGTTCTGGCCGACGATCCCCTCTCTCTCTCTCTCTCTTCTTCCTCCATCTCTTTTGATCGACGAGAACGCTATCACTCTGCAGAAGGGAGAAGCGATGGAAGCGAACTCTTCCGATGCACCATCCGCATCTAGGAAAATGAAGGTCATCATCGACACAGATCCCGGAATAGGTCCGTACCATCACCGTTTCTTTTGATTGTGTCCTTTCTGCGGCGATTCAGTTCTTTGAGTTCATTTCCTGCCTCAGTGATGGAATATCGCTGGACGTTTTCTTCTGCGAAGAAATTACTCGTTTAGCTTTCTTTCTAGTTTATTTTTGGTCTTCTTTTAATTTTCACAATTCAAAGTGGATTCTGACTGTTCAGTAACCATTGTTCAAAGGGTAGTTTTCAAAATACCTCTTAGTATTTATCATCATATTTTTTACATATCCTTCATTATTAAAATATGTCTAATTAGATTAAAATGTCTTTTAAAATTATTTTCTAAATCACTCGTTTCTCTTAAAATTAAAGATTATTATTATTATTATTATTATTATTATTATTATTATTATTATTATGTTCTTCTACCGTAATTTATAAATTATCATCTTGCCACCTCTAATTCTTAAATAATTTCGTTTCAGACATGATTTAGATCGATCTCTATCATGAGGAAGCTGGAGAGAAAGGGTATGATTGAATAAATTTAGAAGCTTTAGGTTGTAAATTGATAATAGGGAAAAGATAAATATTCTCTACTTAACACTAGCTCTTTATTACGGAAATGTTAATTCGTTTCATGATGTATTTATTAATTGTGTGATCATACAAGAAGATCATATAACTTGTGATCTCTCATTAAAAATTATATTTTTAATTAATAGAAAACTATTTTCTGGGTGATATGTAAGATATAAGTTAAATTGGTCGCAAGTCACTAATGTGTTTCAGAAGAATAGATTTATTTGATAAATAATTTAGGTGGACCCATTTGAACATAATTCTATATTCATATTCAAATGCTGTGTCATGTGACTTGCTATTATATATACAATTCATTTTAGTATACAGTCTTGACATTGTCACAAGGAAATTTGATTCTATTAATCTATTATATGTTTGGTACATATTATTATTTAGATGATATGCAAATATATTTTCTGGTTCGTAAAAATATACTGTTATGAAATATTAAATTCTATGATGCTATACAAATAGCTAGGATAGATTCATGTTAATATGCGGTCATGTAAAAATATTGTATAATATTATATTGTTAAAATTTATTAGATATATTTCACCAAGCATGGCACTATTTCACCCACAAGTTCTCATAATTATTATTTTCAGCAGTATTGCTTTTAATTAAATATACTAAATAAGTTTTTAAATATTTTGTAGAAGTGAAAATTTTGGAATTTTGTAAACCAAAATAATCTTAGATTTTTCATCTTAGGTTATTTTATAAATTAATCATGACTCTGACGTTCACATATTTCTATAATGACATAATATTGTCCACTTTAAACCTAAGCCTTCATGATTTTACTCTTTGACTCTTTTAAAAGGCTACATGCCAATAAAGATATCATTTATTCTTTTAAATCTTTGATCTTTTTTAAATCTTTTTAATGTGAGACTTTAATTGAATCCAACCATATGACTTTCTCCACTGTATCTCACATAAAACATATACCCTTCTAGTAATTCTGATATTCTTTCTACAGTTTGGAATTTTATATTTGGCCGTTTGTTCTTTTGAAAAAAATAAACTTCAAGTATCTTATCCACGAAATCCTTTGGTTGCTTTAGCATATTTGGAAACCATGATGAGGAATCTGAGAAATAATAGTGACTTCCCATCAATATTGCAAAGCAGAACTTTACGCTTCTCAGTTACGAACTAAATCTTTTCGGATATGGCATTAGATATCCTTGATAAAGAGTATGGAGGCATCCTATGGTTTTCCAACACTTATCTGCACAACAATTTATTGGATTCGTCTACTTAATTCTAGCTCTTCTCCCTTTCTAAGCTAACAAATAATTGCTTTTAGTATGTTGCAGCACTTCTTTCGAGTATTTTTATGGGGCCTCCTCTAGTATAGCAAACATTGCATAACAAGTTCATCATGAAAAAATAATAATAACAAATACTTATTGCGTATTGTTACTTTAATTTGTCAGCAGATGATAGCATGGCCATTTTGATGGCACTTCAATACCCAGAGATTGAAGTTGTAGGTTTGACAACAATATTTGGAAACGCTAGCACAAAAGATGCCACTCGCAATGCCTTGCTCTTGGTACTAGTCCCCACCTTTCTCAAGTAACATGTGTTCCTTCACAATGCCATCTGAAAATTAATTTGGTTACTTGCAATTTTTAATGTGAGATGGATAGTGTGAGATTGCAGGACACTCTAACTTGCCAGTAGCAGAAGGCAGCCATGCTCCTTTAAATGTAAGCATTTGCTGCCATTTACTATGTTTATTCATAGTAGAACAACCGACTGGGTATCTGAACTAATTTAGTTTCATTGTGTATGATTTTATCTTATTCTTCTTCAGCATATTCTGAATAAAAGAGGAAATAAGTCATACATTCCTTTGTTTAATCAACTACAGTTTATGACGAATCACATATTTGATCTCTATTTAGCTATGAGTATAGACCTTAATCAAATTTTCACAATTTCATTTGGTTCTATAGGGTGAAGAGCCATGTATTGCTGATTCTATTCATGGATCTGATGGCCTTGGCAATATATTTCTCCCACCCCCTATTGCAAAAAAGATGGACTTGAGTGCATCAGAGTTTTTGATTGATACAATTTCTCAGTGCCCTGGTGAAATATCAATCCTTGCATTGGGACCTTTGACAAATTTAGCACAGGTACCAATATTTGGATGCATATGCATCTTATTTCAACTTCTAACTGATAATTATAACAAGATAAATATAATGATGAACTGTCTGTTTTGCTCAATATTCTTGTTTAATTTCACAGCAAATATGACACTATATTTTCACAATCTAGGCCATCAAAAAAGACTCACTCTTTGCAAGCAAAGTGAAGAAGCTGGTCATTCTTGGTGGTGCTTTCCTTTCTCCAGGAAATGTTAACCCTGCTGCTGAAGCAAATGTAATGCATTTCACCTTATATGGACACTATATAAGTACAAATGTTTTATCTTTATTACTGAAACTTATAATATACTTCCTGTTATTTTGTAACTTAGCAATAATCTCATAATTTTAGATACCATTTATACCATAGGAAAAAACTTTATATAATCCTCCAAATTGATCCTTAGAACTCTGCTCTATGCTTTTCAGTTAAAGAACACTTTTGTGTAAAGAGTATCCTTGTGCGTCCTCCAATACTTAGCCATCACGCTAGTTTTATCAAATACTGAAGCTTTACTTTTCCAATTGCAGATTTATGGCGATCCAGAAGCAGCCGACATTGTTTTTACATCTGGAGCAGACATAACAGTGGTAGGAATAAACATCACAACACAGATAATCTATACAGGTATGCAAGCTATGCCCTCTGCATCTTATTGTTATTTCCATAAATTCAGGAACTTGCATTGATAAATTATAGTTTTCTCAGATCAGGATCTCTCTGAGCTTAGAAACTGTCATGGAAAACACTCGCAAATCCTATACAATATGTGCAAGTTTTACAGGGACTGGCACGTAGAGTCACTCGATGTTTATGGTAGATCAGCACATAACCAAAGCACTCATTTTACTTCAACTGGAATCATGGAATTCTTAAGAACAGAGATTGATTTTGTTGTGCAGGTATTTTTCCCCATGATCCTGTCTGCTTTGCAGCCCTTGTTCGTCCAGATCTCTTTACATTCAAAAAGGGTGTTGTCAGAGTTGAGACACAGGGTATATGTAGAGGGCAAACAGTAATGGACCTAGCATTGAAAAAGTATTGCACCAGAAGCTTTTTGTCAATCAAATCTTATAATGTCTTTCCTTTCTTTTTTTCTTTGATTGTTTTTCACGGATTTCGATCTCTTGCAGGTGGAACACTAGCAATCCTTGGACTGGCTATTCACCTGCTGCAGTTGCATGGACAATTGATGTTCCTGGAGTTGTTGCTTTTATCAAACAACTAGTTATGAAGCCATGAAGCGAAAAAACACTGGAGACCTGAACGGCTCAAAGTATTGGAAGGTATAATATTTGGCGATGCATGCATTAGAGGAGTTTAAGTTTATCACTTTTGCCACCAAATGAGAATAGTCACATTCAATGTGTTATGGGGAATACCTTGTGATCAAGAGAAAATAAAATAAAATAAAATAAAACAAAACAAAATTGCACTATTATTTGTACAACTTACAATTTGTAGGATAAGCCTTTTTCATGATCTCATTGTTGGTTTGAGCTCCAGATGCTAATATTATATTTCATTTGTTAGAAACCATGAATACCTGCCTTTTTATCATATGATGTTGTTGGAGACAATTTTAACATTACTTGTTAATAACTTTATTCTCAAATCACACACTATTATATTTTAACATTTAAAAAAAATATAACATCATCTTCACTATGAAACCACATGGTGAAATATTTATTTTCTATACTAAAACATTAGCATCATCTGTGAGAATTCCAGTAGCACAAGATGCAGATTTATCAAGGTCTAAAAAGTACTTGGTAAACACATCTATGAGAATTCCACTAGCATAACAAGCAAACTTAGGAAGTTCTATAAAATACTTGATAAACACTCACAAGGCATTGCATGTTATGACATGTTTAACAGCCCTATTATCAGCACCCTTCAAACTGCAAGCATTAGTGCTACAACAACATATTATACTATGGACTCTTACTCTGGGCATTATCAGAAAGGCATACCAAATTCATCTTCAGTGCCTACACATACATTACCTGAAGCTGAACAAAGTACCCATGAACGATGTCGATCAGTACTTGTAATCCTTCACATGAAGACTCTCTGAGACTCCTTCACCCTTCACAGCATCTCCCTTGTATGTGCCCAGAGTGGCCTCTGAGTTTGCTTTGCATCTTGTGAGGAAGGCAGCTCTTGCCTTCTCCACATTTTCCTCCTTCCCGACCCATGTCTTCAGTGTGCTCTGCTGCAGTGCACGGCCGAATGAGAAAGAAAGCGACCAGGGTTTCTTCGTTGCCAGCTTGTTCATAGCATTCAAGTTCAAAGTCGCCTCTTCTTCGCTCTGCCCGCCTGAGAGAAAAACAATGGCTGGCACGGCCACTGGGACTGTCCTCTGAAGGGTGCGAACGGTGTACTCTGCCACCACCTTTGGTGCCACCTTAGGTGCATCTGAGCCCGGAGTCACCATGTTAGGCTTTAACAGAGACCCTTCAAGAAGCACATGGTGATTGTTTAGTGCTTTGTAGCAGGCAGCAAGTACCCGCTCTGTCACCTCTGCACAGCGATCAATACTGTGAGGCCCATCGACAAGGATCTCTGGCTCGACAATAGGCACAAGGCCATTTTCCTGGCAGATAATAGCATATCGAGCAAGCCCATTGGCATTCTCATTGATCGCAAGCTGGGAGGGCTCAGTAGGATTGATCTTCAGGACAGCGCGCCACTTGGCAAATCGAGCACCTGCCTCATAGTACTTGGCACAACGCTTGCCAAGGTCATCATGACCTTGAGTGGTAGTCTCACCATTGGTGCCAGCAAGTTCAACAGTTCCCTTGTCCACCTTGATTCCAGGAAGAACACCTCCTTCCTTTAGGACATCAACAAATGGTTTCCCATCAGCAGTCTTTTGATACAAGGTTTCTTCAAAGAGAATCACACCGCTAAGATACTGGACTGCACCAGGGGTGCAGAAGAGGAGCTCCCGTAGTGCTCGTCGATTGGCTTCAACATTCTCAACATTGATGCTGGCCAAACGCTTACCAATTGTTCCAGTGGATTCATCAGCAGCAAGAATCCCCTTTCCTGGTGTGCCAATGTAGGAAGCATTCTCAATAAGCTCATCTACAATTTGAACAAAATTAGCATCCATTAGATAGAGAGACAATTAATGAATGACAACTTCATCAACACTTCACTTCCTGACATCATTATGATAGGATCTAGATAACATCCAATTTTCTCAGAGTGAAAACAAAGGGCTGAATTCTTCAACATGATCTTTAAATCACAGCATCAAAAACTACTTATCAGATCGACAGTTGCATTTCTGTAAGAACTCTGTTGCTAGTGATGGCGAGAGTTTGATGCTTCCTAATTCCTATGCTAACTATATCATAGTTCCAAATAATAGCTAATTGGGCCATCAACAATTAATAAGAAGAAATATAAAATCAGATGGAATTAGATTGAACCAATCCAAAAAGATGGAAAAGAGAGGTCAAATTGCCTAATTAAAGATTATTCAATTCAAAGATGAAGAGAATCCGAGCTCAATCTAGTCCAAGCAAATCTATCGAACCTATAAAGGTGTGTTAATTTATCTACATGAGTATTGCATATAGAACATTAGTTACTTTACTTGGCTGTTTATTGTCTCTTGAAATTTAGACCAATCAATGATGTAGAGTTATAATATAAGAGGCAATTTAAAAAATACAGATTAGATCTTATCATATATAGTGAATAAAAAATCAATATTCCAAAAAACTATAAATACAAAATATTAGAAATAACATTTTTTAAAGGAATACTTCAAGCTGTAACAGTTGAACACTACTAACCACTTGAAGACTAAATCATTTTGTTCCACTATTAACTATTTGTTTACTAGATCATTTTCTTTAGTTTTGTTAAAAAAACTTAAACAAAATGCTGCTATGAAGATAGTAGATTTTAGGTCAATTATTTTTTAACCCCAAAAACTTGAGTCAGGACTTGGGACAAATTTAGTTTGAATACTGGACTACCTGACCTATGTTCACATCTAATTCTCAGAACACAAGAACTGAAGTTGATTATTAGAGGAAGAAAGAACACGGTCATCATGATGAAACTTGACTTTGATTAGAGAAACTAGGTACACCTTACAAAACGAAAATGTAATACCCAGAAAGGTTTCTTTCTAGTTGACTCGATGTGTCTTGAAGGTCATTTGCGCATATAGCTGGAAAACAATGACTGACAATTTCAAGCTAATGTTGTCGTCATGAGTGGTTGATACCCATACTTGGTGAAAATGTGGTTGATAGTTTCTGGAGCAGTTTATATAGCAAGGTAATGCCAATTTGTTACCTTATCAGTAAGAGATGTTCTGGTAGATTAGATAACCTATCCCTGAGAAATGGCATTATTGATTTGTCTAATTCAATCTTTCTGATGTTACTTTTGCTTGATTTACCAGTTCTTGGATGACAGATCATGATTTATGCTGTAGATCTATCTTACCATATATGTGCGAGCTATTACTTGTTAGAACTAGAGTTCTTTCTCCAAAAGGGATCTGGAGATTTTATCGGTTGAGAATACCCCTTGGTACAAATTGAAATCCTCTTCAAGAAACACTCCCTATTAGCTTGAAGATATAAGCCTAAGAAATTACTTCTTTTGACATATTCTCTCTCTACAAAGACTTTGATTTGGATGACAAGCTAAATTCTTGCTGTAGACATCGAACAGCAACAATGAAGAAACATGATCAGATGGAAGTTTAGGGCAAGGAAATGCACTCCATCGATAGAGATGAACTGGATTGGTACAAAAATATAAACTAATAGAGACTCCATCTGCGTCAAAGACACTCATTTTCATACAATACTACAGACAAGGAACACTAATTACAGCTATGTTTTATCTAATCTTATTTCTATTAAATCCAAACTATCCATAAAAAGTAATCGAAACAGCACTAAACACTGAAAAGTAAATCCATCGCCTAGATCAGACAGGAGTCGATCAATTTCAACAACTTTTACAAACTAAATCCCGATTTACTCAACGAGGAACAAGGAGATTAGACGAGGCATCGCTTACCGTGGTACTTCCCGCAGAAAGCCGCCATCTTTGATCGATCGCAGAAGGACAGATCACAGATGGAGTTCGGACCGCAGAGAAGAATATAAGAAGAGGTGGATTCGATAATGGCGGTGGCGTCGTTCCGAAGCGGGACGTGGCGGGATCGAACCTTGGACTTTCTTTAATGCGCTTTTTCGGCCCATTGGTTCGTTTCACATTTGCATTAGACATAGGCCCATTTATAAATTAATTTTAAAGTGATTTATTTAAAACTTTAAGAAATATTTTTCTGAAAATATAAAAGAACAAAAGCATTTTTTAAAAATATTTGATAAAATTAAAAAAAAAGATACTGGTTTTTTTCCGAATCAGGGAAGGATGCTGTTTTTTAATCAAAAGGCCTCTTTCTATGATTATTATTTTCCATCTAAATTTTAAATTTGTCCGACGAATTATTCTTATTATAAAATCATAGCTATTATAGATATAGTAATAATTATAAAATTGTAGTTATTATAATATAAATATTTTTTAACAGAATAAGTATACTTTGATGTAACTATGAAATCAGAATTAATATATACATCCGACTAATTCAGGGTTTATGGAAGGTAATAATAGAAATAATATGTAGAAAATTAACTAGGAATGGCTAGGTAGGAAAGAAATATGTTTTCCTTCAAATATGCATCTGGCTGACAATATATACTATGAATGTTTATTATTTTACACCAAATGATATTGGTTGATACTGCTGGATCCACGACAATCCGCCGTGGAGTCTATCATCATATATGTAGCGTCCTCTAGGGGCGGTACGATGGTTAAAATATAGGGTGTTACCACGTGAAGTCTTGGGGTCGAAACTCGGCGTGACCGAGCATAACCTTCCCTATGTCTTGACCATTTGCACTAATGGCTAGTAGTCATCCGTGATTTACCTCCTCCATATTGGCCTAGAAATAGATTGACGGAGACGCTAAGGACAAATGAATCGCCTTTTACCACATCATCATATATGTAGCATGCTCGTTATGCCCGTATTAAAAAAAATTGCTCCATTGAGTTTATGATTTCCTTTATTTATTTTCAATGTTGTACAAGTAATTAATTTATCAAGACCTTTCTAATAAATTTTTCCATAGTTTAATCTGTCGACTACGCGACCTGGAGTCCATCATCGTATATGTAGCATGCTTGTTATGCCCGTATTAAAACAAATTGATCCATTGAGTTTATGGTTTCCTTTTATTTATTTTCATGTTAGACAAGTAATTAATTTATCAAGACCTTCCTAATAAATCTTCCTATAGTTTAATCTGTCGACTATTTGAAATTTTCATTAAAAATTAAAATAACGTCTCTAATTAACTTACTATTTTATTAAGAATATTAGCCAATAAAATTATGTTAATACATTTTTTTTATTAAAAATAATTTTAAAATTTATTAGTAATTTCTAGAAAGGAATCTAGTAGACTCAGTTGTGATTATTATAGGAAAATTTTTTCATTAATCAATCAATGATATAGAGTTTGGGATTTATAATTAATCAGGGATCTAGAGTTCTAGATGATATATTATTAAAAAAAATTTCACAACTTAGAATTAGTAATATTGTGAGTAGAAAAATTTATATAAATATCTTGGCCAGTAATCTTATACTTTTCTCTATTTTTAACTAAGATCAAATATAATATTAAATTAATTTTTTATAAGATGAAATTTATTACAATGCCTTATCCCTAGAATTAGGGGTGAGTAGTTAACCTATTGAACCGACCAACCCGTTCATACCAACCCAAACCAAAATTAAAAAACAAAATCCGCAGAATATAGGATCCTAATATTGCATCATTTGATCTAGTAGGACCGGATAATTTTTTATCTCAATAATCGAACCAACCCAATCCGTGATCACTCCTATTTATAGCAACTACTGTCGATTAGATGCTACAATGTGTAATGAATAATGTCTATTATTATTTTAAAATATTTTATTTTTTTATATTTATATTGATATTTCATTGAATATAGGGTCGAATATCCAAATAACTAACAACCCATCAGATATCTAATACATAAGAACTAGGGATGTAAATGAACCAAGCCACTCGTGAGCTATTCGAAGCGATAAAAACTCATTTGAGCTCGTTTAATGAGGCTCGTTAAGATAAATAAACCAAGCTCAAGATTCGCAATGCTCGACTCGTTCGCTCGTGAACACGTTCGTTAAACTCATGAATCAACTTTTAAATAAAAAAATGATAGTTTTGATATTGAATTTCTAAATTTTACACTCTACTTATGAAAA
>JBBMJZ010000036.1:21468046-21485301 GCA_037833815.1 Zingiber zerumbet | reverse complement strand
TTGTGCCTTTTTGGGTTAGTCTTTTGTCCTTGCTCTTGTCATTGTCCTTGTTCTTTAATTTTGGGCAGTTATCTTTTACGTGCCCTTTTTCATTACAGTGGTAGCATCTTACTTTTCTTTTCCTCATTTTACCCTTCACTTTATTAAATTTATTAGCTTTAAATAACTTTTTAAGTTTCCTTACCATGAACATCGTTTCGTCATCGTCAAGGGATGTCTCTGAATCTGGTTTGTCCATTTTTGCCTTTAAGGTAATGTTGTGTTTTGATTCCTTCTTTAGATCTGTATTTCTAGATTCATGAATTTTAAAAGTTGAAAATGTTCTTCTAAATTACTTACCTCTAAGTCCCTAGAGATGAAGTAAGCTTCTACTAGGGTTGACCATTCAAGAGTCCTAGGAAATGCGTTAAGTACATACCTTAGCAAATCTCGGTTGGTTACCTTTTCTCTAAGATTCGTGAGTCAGGTGATAAGTTCCTTGATTCATGAGTGGAGAACTAGGTCTTGTCTCGCGAGTTTGGCTTCGGGCGTACCTTCCTGTAGCTCCAGGAACTCCTCCCAAAGATCCTTTGCTAATTCATAGGCACTGATTCTATCAATTTCTTACAGAGATAGCACACTTAGTAGATGAATTCATCTTGTCCATTTGCTACGAAGTCTGTTTGGTCATTCTTAGTCTATTGATGTTCTTTTTGACCTTCGGTGCTACAAAACTATATTTCAAAATTAATAATAAATCAAAGTCCATTTTAAAAAATACCCCCATTTTTCTTTTCCAAATTGTGAATTCCCCCTCGAACTTAGGCGGGTAGATGCTCGATCCGACCATCTCTGTGCTTCGATTAGCGGTTAGTCCTTTTGAAGCGACCTTGCTCTGATACCAATTGATGGTCCCTTGCGGCTGACAAGAGAGGGTAAATTGCCCTGCACAATCAAAATAAACAAAACACCTTCCTCGAAACTTATAACTTTATTAAAACAAACACTTGTAAGAAAAAGAAATAAGAAGTAAATTAACTAAAGATAGAGGCACAGAAGGAATTACTTGGTTTGCAATCAAATGATTGCTAATCCAAGGCAATTAAAGATCACTATCAAAATCTCCTTTACGCAGAGAAGCCTCTTACAACATTAATAGCTCACACAGTAGTAGAACAGATAAACAAATCGTTTACAGGTGTTCTAATTCAACTACTGAAATTGTGGTTGTATTTATAGTGCTGATTTGAGCGCCTGGAAGGGTTCCAGATGCTTGGGGGTGGATAAAATTTTATTCACGTCACAACGAATAGCGATAGCTCGGTAAAAGATAGAGTTTCTGGTCCGAGCGCGAGGACCAGGTCCGGGTGCCTGGACCTGGCTGAATCAGCCGGCGAACAGGGCGCGTGCCGAGGTGCCCTGGCTGCCCTAGGGGGTTCAGGCGCCCGAAACATTCTGGCAAGTCAATAGCCTTATTGACCACCTTTGGTTCTAGCTCCGTTCACTCCAGTTTTGTTTACTCTAGTTTTATTCGCTTGAGTGATTTCGACCATCCGGAATAGGGTTCACCCGAACCCATTTTCCGGTCTTCTCGAGCAACATTTCACTCTAGCTTCTCGTGCCTTGAAAATGTTGCTCACCTCCTTCTCATCAGCTAGCGCACTCTTTCGCAACACCTCATCCCTCAGACGCACCAAGCCGGTCGACTCTCTCCCATGTCATCATTCTCGTTAGCTGCGTCTTTTGCTCGACTTCCTATGCTCCTAAGTTCTTGCATACTTAGACACAAGGCATCAAAAAATAGCAGGGTCTAACTTGACTTGGTTGATCACATCAAAACTACCACGGGGTACTTACACAATGCTCGCTTATAACTCACTCGATCAGGTGGAGAGTCTTTGACGAGCTCAGTCTAGCTCCCGTGGTAATTTATCTTCATGGGTGAGAGCAACACTCGCTTATAACTCGCCCGCTCGGGTTAAGAGTCTTTAACGCGCCCGATCTAGATCTCGTGGCAATTTATTTTCATATGTGAGAGCAACGCTTGCTTATAACTCGCCCGCTCGGGTCGAGAGTCCTTGACCCTAAGTAATTTTAATTCAAAACTTCTTGCATTCATAAAATGGGCATGTTACAAGTTACATAATTTTAGTCACAAACTTACTACCTAGTCCGATATGGCTGCAGATGGTTTGCGCTCCATGGGCGGTCGAGGTTCCTTTCACTATCGTCCTGTAGATAATAAGACCCCAAGCTGAGCCTCTGAATCACTTTGTAGGGTCCTCCCTATGGGGCCTCCGGTTTGTTAACGTTACCGACCAGCTTGACTCTTTTTTAGACAAAGTAGTCAGCCTGGAATGATCTTGGCATCACTTATCTGTTAAAATTTTACTTCATCCCTTACCTGTACGCTGTCATCTGAATGACAGCCTTGTCTCTGATTTCATCAATTAAATCTAACATCATGAGGTGTCACTCGACGCTACCTTCATTGTAGACCTGCACCCGATCAGATTCAACTCCCATCTCGACCTGCACCATGACATCTCCTCCGTATACTAAGTGGAACGGGGTTAAGCCGATCGCTTCTCGGGGCATGGTGTGGTAGACCCACAGCACGCTTAACAATTCATCTGCCTAGCTCCCTCCGACATGGTCTGGTCAAGTCAAGTCTTAAGCTCTCAGAGAATTTCTCTATTAGTGACCTCCACCCCACCGAGGTGAAAGCTTACGTAATATCATAGTTGGGGCACCATTCTTTGAGCCTTCATCCTTGAAATTGCCTCCCATTGTCGGAGACAAGTCTATTAGGAATGCAGAACTGGCAAATAATATTCTACCACAGAAACTTTATAACCATTTATTCGGTTATTTTGGCTAATGGCTCGGCTTCTACCCACTTGGAGAAGTAGTCTACCGCCACAAGAAGAAATTTTCTTTATCTGGTTGCTATTGTGAATGACCCTACAATGTCCATGTCCTATTGGTCGAACAGGCAAGATACCACAGATTTCTTCAGCTCTTTGATAGGCCTATGTGGGATATTCTGATATTTTTGACAAGACGAGCAAGTTGCTACGGTCCACGTAGCGTCAGCTTGTAGAGTAGGCAAGAAATATCCGATCAAGAGGATTTTCCTTGCCAATAATCGGCTGCTTGGATGACTGCCGCAGAAGCATTGGTGAACCTCTTGTAAGATGTACTGAATGTCCTCCACTCCTACACACTTAAGTAAAGGTCTTGAGTAGGCTCTCTTGTACAGGTGGTCCTTGATCAGGGTAAACTGTCCGGCTTTCTTCTTTAGTACCTGAGCCTACTCCTAATCGGCTGGCACATTACCCGATCGGAGGAACTCGATCAGAGGTGTTCTCCAATCACTAGAAGCTCCTCCAGTCAGTCTATCGATGTGAGCTACCAACATCACCTACTCAATTATCTTATTCAACACCACCGGGGTCAAGGAACTTGCTAACTTTGTCAGTTCATCCGTATATTGATTATTCATTCAGGAGATCTTTTGAATAATAACTTCTTGAAATTCGTCCTTCAACTATTCAAATGCTTCCGCATACATCTTTAGCCTTACATTGTTTATTCCAAAAGTCTTCAAAAACTGTTGTGCTGTCAATTGAGAGTCTGAATGGATAAGGAGTCGCATAGCTCCCACATTCCCTGATGCTTGCAGACGGCTATCAGCACCTCGTACTTTGTCTTATTGTTTGTGCCTTTGTAGTCTAGTCGAACGAATAGCTACATTTGGTCCTCGCGCAGTGATATCAAAAGTATGCCCACGTCGCTACCTTACCGAATGGATGACCCGTCGACATAGATCTTCCAAGTTGCTTCCGACTCAGTGTTCCGTACCTCCGTCACAAAATCGGCTAAGGCTTGTGCTTGATTGTCGACCGAGGTTGGTATCGTACGTCAAATTCGCTCAGCTTCGTGGTCCATTTGATCAGCCAGCCGGATGCTTCGAGGTTCAAAAGAACCCGCCCTAAAGTACAGTTAGTCAACACGATTATTGAATGCAATAAAAAGTAGGGGCATAATCTCCAAGCGGTGAAGACCAGCTCGTATGCCAGCTTCTCGAGACAAGTGTAGCGGCACTCAATGTCTTTCAATATATGACTTAAAAAATATACTGGTTGTTGTTCAGTGCCATTCTGCTGCACCAACACTGAGCCAATCACTCGCTCTGCTGATGACAAGTATATCCAGAGCGACTCACCAATGATGTGCTTTACTAATACAAATAAGGAGGTTAAATAATTCTTGAGCTCCTCCAGCGCTTTGTCGTATTTGGCATCCCATTGAAATTTTTTGGCCTGACGCAGAACCTTGAAGAACGGATGGCTTTAGTTATTGGACTTGGAGATCAACCTAGATAACGTGGTGATCCACTTGGTCAGCCGCTGATCTTTGTTCATGTTGCTCGGAGGTGACATGTTTTGGAGCGCTTTTACTTTACTGGGATTTGCTTCGATCGCCCGCTCGATGACTATGTAATCGAGGAAGAGCCCACTTTTTGCTCCGAACATGCACTTGCTTGGATTGAGCTTGATTTTGTACCTTCTTAGCGTTCGGCAAATCTCCTCAATATCTACACAGAGATCAGCGGTTTCGATCGATCTACCATCAGAACATTTTGTTCATCAGCCTCTGGTAAGTGACTCCGGCATTTTTCAGACCGAACGACATCACATTAAAGCAGAATGTTTTGTTGGCCATTATGAAGCTAACCTTCTCTTAATCTTCTTTGGCGAGTGAGACCTAGTGATAGCCCTCGTATGCATCCAACATGTAGATCAGCTCACATCTAGCCGTGGAGTTCACCATTTGATCAATATGTGGCAACGGATAGTAGTCCTTTGAGCATACCTTGTTTAAATCTCGGAAGTCAATGTAGACCCTCCATTTGATAAATTCAAGTGTGGACTATAGCGTTATTGTAGCAGTACTATAACAGTCGACTGGTGGTTCCATCAATCGACTAGTGTAGTCGGCTGGGCAGTCGACTGGGAGCAAACAGAATGCTTCTGTTCGCTCGACCAGTGTGGAGCAGTCGATTGGTACTTTTACCAGTCGACTGGTATCAAACTGTTGGGATGTAACGGTTGAATTTCCACAGAAGGGCAGTCGACTGGTAGGCGGCCGGGTTTTCCAACCTGCGACATATATAAACAATCATTGAAGTTTGGTTAAGGTTGACGAAAATAAAGGTGATTAACCCTTATTAGAGTCTCCCAAGCCCTCGTGTGATCGATGTGCCTGTATTCAAGTATTTGTGGCGAGATTTCTCCACCGACAAAGAGCTTGAATTAGCCGGAGGTTTTCCAGGGAGTCATCCACCGACGGATCGGAATCATCCACCTTACGGATAGCCGTGGAGTAGGAGTAAGTGATATCCGAACCATGTTACATAAACGTGTTAGGTTTGTTTGTGTTTCTTGTCTCTTAGGGTTTGCTTTCTCTTGTTAGTTTTGTTTTGTATTTCCGCTGCATACTAATGAGTGTAGGAAGCAACGATTTGGGTCAAACGCTATTCACCCCCCTCTAGCGGACATCAAGGTCCCAACATTCAGTTGTTTCAGGGTCAAATCTTAGTCATGAATTGGACTATTTGATGTCTTTTTGTTTTGTTGAACCACTACTGAAACAAGTCGAGCCACTTCAATTCGAACTAGGATGGCACTCTCGGTTAATCATCATCATCATCATCATGTACATGGTCTTGAAGAATGTTTATAGAAGTGTTGCCAGAGGATCAAGTGATCAATACAATTAAAAGCTAGTTCTATCTTATTTTTTTCCAGTTATGCAGTTGGATTCATAATCAGTTGGTGCGAGAAGAACATGGAGGAAGTGATGTTGCTCGAGTTGAAATCAGCCGTGCTGATTAAGAATAAAAAGAGAAGTTGGTTAAAATGCTAGTGGGGTTAAGACGATGTAACCTTTTGTCATTTTACCTGTTTATTGTGTTAGTTGATGCTCTTCGCCGTGTCATAGGGAAAGGTAAGAAAACTGTGCTTGTACTTCGAGCTGGTCACGAGCTTGTGCTATAAACTTCTCAAATTCTAGAACTCACAGATCATGAACCTGATGGTGATCCCAACTGTGTTTTCGCAATCTGAACACAGACTATATATAATAAGTCATCAGCATCCTACATTAGAAAAGATTCTGAAGATGGTAGGAACTGGCATAGCTATTCAGGTATCACCAATGACACTTGCCCTCCATTGTTGTTATTATTATCTAAATCATGAAGCTATATATTCTTTCAGTTTTGAGATACATATGCGTCGCTTTTGTATTACTTTTGAATCTAACTTTGGTCACTATAAAACGTTAATCCAGGACTAACCTGGAGGCGAACGGCCTAGTCTGCAAGGACTGTCACCAGGTAAATTGGAAATGCAACTAGCTTTGGTCGCTATAGACGGATACGAGGAGAAATAAGTGTCATGCTTCCTACGCACCAAGCAAGTTTTTGACTAGTACTTAACATTAAAGCACATGAACTAGACAAGATTGAAGATGATGACGGCCTCCTATGTCAAGATGAGGAAGGATAAATTAAGTTCTTAAACTTCGAATAGAAGTTCTTTACATTTCAAAGCACAATCTCTTATGTGAAAGAGAACCCAACTTTATTGAATAACTTTCAATAGTTGTGACTAAATCTTTAAATTTTAGATAGCACGATGAAAATAAAGATCTTTTAATAGAAAGTTCTACAATAGGAGCTAGCCTTCATATGATAGGAACTCTGTGCCCTTACTCCAGCATGTTCATCTGATCTCAATTTTTCAAATTCAGGATTGTTATATAATTAATCGATCGACAAATTCCGATACTCCACGTGCAACAGAGAATATATTTTGCCTCGTATTTGGTAAGAAATTGCATGGGCTTGCACTTCTGTTTTGGTTAATGTTATGTCTTACATTCTGTTGATTGATCATATAAAGGTCTTCTTGTAAGTTATTGCATTCGCCGTATCTTTAGTAACATCCTGAAATATCAACTTCTAAGCGTGTATAAGTTGTGCTTCAGATTTATCATGTAGACAAATCAAGGAAAGATAATTTTTAACGGGGGACGGATCCAAAGATAATTTTTAACGAGGGTTAACAGAATTTTTTTTTACAACAATAAATATATTTAATAACAAAAGTTCAATTCGATATCATAAAAGGATAAAATACTAAATTAATAAATTACAACATTTCTATTAAAACATTGCTTAATGAAGTATTGGTTAACACTTGGTGACATATCAGGTGGTCGTCAGATAAGAAAGAGGAGGGAATTGCATCATGTAGCTTTTCATCTTTTGAAAATACTACAATATTTGCTCATTTTCAATTGTTGAAAAGATATCCTTCTCGATGTATACTACTCGACTGTCATTTATTCACTTGTTTCCCATTCTGTTACGTAAATTAGTCTTTATCGTCTTTATCATAGAAAAGTCTCTTTTAACAGAAATAGTTACAACTGGTAAAACTAATGTCATCTCAATAAAATGATAAATAAATGGATAAGCTTGCTTTTTCTAGAGTTTTAATAATTTTCTAAGTAAAACTTCCCAAATTTTCAATTTAAAAAAAATTAGATTCTATCGTATATTATGAATGAAATTTTAAAGTTGTTGCCTAATAACTATATAATCATTTGTTGAGAAGTTTTCAAGATATAAATCACAAAGTCGAACTAGTTTTTAAACATTGAATTCAGAAAAAGAATTTCTTGGATGAATACATACTATAAAACTAAGCAATTTTGTGTCAACTTCTGAAAAGCGAGTATTCACCTCTTGTATAACTAAATCAACAATCTAACATTGTAATTTGTAATAATAATAATTAATAAGTAAAGAAATCCTTATTGATTAATAGAATAACAATAAAATATTTATTTAGAAATAATACTTGATAGAAAATCTCTATACGATAATAATAGAAATTGGTGATGATTTGCCGCCTTTTACGTCTACTACGACCATCAATCAAACAATTATCTTCTATATCCGGCATTGGGATCTCATTCAACTCAAAAAATGTATTGATTTTATCTGTAATTGTATATCATTCTTCTTCTCTAAATATTTGAAATGGATCTTTCACACTCTCAATCAAACTTATGGCTTGGATAATATTTTGATCCTTTTGTTATTAAGACAAGTGACTACTCATGTGACATACCCAATATCATCTTCATCAAGTGCAATACAAAAACAAACTTATAATTCTCCATTTTCCGAATCAAACTTTTGGCAACGCCTCTACTATCAAAAGAACTAAAATCATCACAAATATTCTCCAACACTTATATCACCAAAGGCCACATAGATAATAGATAAGCCAATGTCAAGTAGTGTAATCCCCAATGAGTATCTCCTAGCCTTACTAAATTAGTTTCTTAATTTGTCACTGCCCCGTACTAATCTCTCCACCCTTCAATATTACAACAATCCTATCATGTTCAATTTGCCTAAGTTGATCTCTCCTTTTATATAATGCTCCAGTCATGTTCACAATCATAAAAATAGTTAAAAAAAATCACTCGCATTGAGATTACTCTTGACAACAACAATAATAATTAATTGTAATTGGTGGGGAAAACAATTAATACACCTTGTATATGGATTTTCTTGCAAAATGAGATATTTCAAACCATTGAATTCACCCTGCATATTTGAAGTTTCATCGTATCTTTGACCTTAGTCTGGATAATGATAATCCATGTTTTACAAATAAAGCATCGATAGCATCCTTCAAAGAACGAGAGCTACTGTTAGATACATGTACAATTGCGAGAAATCATTCAATCACCGGTCTTCTTTTGTTCACATATCTCAAAACAACTCTTATTTGCTTCTTCACTGAAATGTCTTGAGACTCATCAACTATTAAGGAGAAAACATTGTTTCCAATATCTTCAATTATGGAAAGTGTGATCTCAGAGGCACAAGCACACGTAAGATTTTTTTGAGTTGCCGGAGAAATCATTTGATTGATTAACAACCTAGGAAACTTCCTCATTTCGTTGTCTGTATCATTGAATTCAAGAAAGTTTTCTCTATTTAAAGAACTAAGTCACTACTTGACTTATCATGTCCATGGAAAGACAATTCTTGCTTCAAAAGAAATCGTGTAACATCTAACATTGTTGTTAAACGGGTACGATAAGAAACTTCTATATGTCGCTCATGTTCTCGTAATATATTTGGAACACTATGTCTTTGATCTTGAAAAGATTCAAACTGTACTCTAGCATGATCGTGACAACTATCCACAACACCATTATACAAATTAAAATTTTCTAATGCATTTTCCAATTAATGAATCATATTTTTACAAAGACGTCCTCTTTATATTGACCTCCTTTTTTTGATGGTTTGAAAAGATAACACCAAAAGCAAAATGTCATATCTTTTGATATATTATATTCTAGACATGTTTATATTTTATACTAATTATCTTAAAAACTCATTTCTTGATTACCAAAAGATCTTTTTGGATACATATGTCCAATTGATTGGCAAGGCCCCCTAGTCAAGTACTCTATTCGGACTTGATCTCAAATAGAAATATCAAACTCTTCAATTGATTTTTGTAATCCTTGATTACTAACAATATCATTTAAATCTAATTCCACATAAGATTATTTTTTCATAGTCTCACTAATATTAGAATCATTGGAAGAACTCTCATGAAAATGTTTAGGTTTAAAAAACCTTTCCATAATCTATATAAATAAATAAATAAAAATAAAGTCATATATATGTAATTAAATCAACATTCACAATTAATTTAAATTGAAATAAAAAAGTAAAAAATAATAAGAATGGTAAAAAAAAACCTTGAATTATGAGTGAACCATAGCCTTAGCGGTGGTGGCTAGGGCCTAGGCCTGGAAGTTGGGGCCTACGGGTGGTGGATCGACGGGTGGCGGACGGTGATGGCAAAGAAAAAAAAGAGTCGAGAGGCGGAGAGGGAGAGCAAGTGCAGCAATCAAACTAGGGAATAAAAAGTCATAAATTAAATCTCATGACATGTTGCCTGTTGGGCTTAGACTGCAAAGTGAGACCTTTTTATTTTATAAGGAGTTAGTGGATCACTAACTCCTTTATAAATTTTTTTTTTTAAAAAAATAGGATGAAGACTTTCCTCGAACCTGTTCTTCTTCGTTTCTGTCATGCCTGGATGGACTCCCCCTTGGCTCCTACTCTAACGGCTCTATTTGAAAAAAATACCCTAGGCGACTGTCAGAGAAGGAGCCAAGGGAGGCAGTGGGTCAATTTGGGCTAGGATTCAAGCCTCCAACTCAATATCAACTTAGGGAGCTACTATTGAAAGCCGAAGTTGAAAAAACAAAATAATTGCTAAAGAAACATGAAGAAGAATGGGCAAAGAATGGGTGCTCGATCATGAGATGCATGGAGTGATAGAAAAAGAAGAAATATCTTAAATTTATGTGTTAATTGCAAGGAGGGCACTACACTTTTAGAGTCTAAGGTGTGTTCAGACGAGGCACATATAGCTGAACTTATTTTTGAATATGTTGACAAGTGTGTTGAACAAGTAGGAGCTCAGAATATTGTTCAGATTGTAACAGACAATATCATCAACATGGTTGCAGCTAAATTGATGAGAGAAAAGTAACCTGTGATTTTTTGGAGTTTATATACAACTCACATGGTTAATCTCATGCTTGAAAGTATTGACAAACTTCCACGATATAAAAAGGGTATTGAGCAATCCAAGTCTTTTACCATTTTCGTCTATGCTCACCATAAGACTTTGTCATTGATGAGAAGTTTCATGAAGAAAAGAGACATAGTCCGACCAGGATTTATTAGGTTTGCATCAAATTTCCTGACATTGCAAAGTTTGATTGAAAAAAAAACTAGTTTAAGGGTCATGTTTACAAGTGATATGTGGAAGAAATGTAAATGGTCAAAAACAAACAAAGGAAAATTGGCTTACTCTACAGTGATGAGGATGAGTTTTTGGAATGGTGTGACACTTTGTTTGAAAATATTTGCTCCTTTGGTATTGGTTGATAGAGATAGAAAGTCATCGATGGAGTTTTTATATGGCGAGCTTCTTTAAGCTAAAGAAGATATCAAGGTGGCTCTAAACAACGTGGAATTAAATTATCAGTCTATCATAGTCATTATTGAGTCAAAAATGAAGGATAGACTTGATACATCATTGCATACCACTGTCTTTTTGTTGAATCTTTATTTTTTACTATAAAGATCTATTGCTCTTTATAAGGAGGTCGCGACGGGGATTTTTGGATGCATGAAAATTTTGCATGTCAATGAGTTAGATCTATAAGATACAATTATTAACAAGGAATTTACAAAATATAGAGATAAGACTGGGTTATTTGGAAAAACACTGGCAACAAAAGTATATGAAAGAAATGATGATACATTTGATCCATGTGCATGGTGGAGTACATATGGTGCTCACACACCCAACTTACTAAGGGTGGTATTGAGGATACTTTCATTAAATACAAGTTCATCTGGGAGTGAAAGAAATTGAAGTACATTTGAAAGAGTGAGTTTTAAAGTTGCAGTCTTTAATTAAAATAGCTATAATTTTTAACATTTATATTCATGTACTAACTATTATAATATTTACTTTTTTTTTTGATTCATACAAAGAAAAGAAATAGGTTGGATGTGAACAAGTTGAACAATCTAGTATTTGTCCAATTTAATGATAGATTGTTTAACTAACAAAAAAGAGAAAAAGAAAGGAATGTCAATGTCCTTCTTGCAAAAGATGCTTCAAATGCACAAAGTTTGATTGTAGATGGTGGGAAAGATGATGAAGTTGAACTAGGTTCTGTACTCACTTGGCAAATGGTTGATGAAGCAAGTGGAGCATATGAAAATCTACAACTCGGAAGAAGCTCTAGAGTGAGAAAACTTCATGAAAATGATTTTGCATCCAAAGAAGAAGAGAAGGATCACAAAAATGATATTGAGTTTGTGTCTGATGAAGAACGAGTTATTGAAAATTATGGAGAAGAAGTAGATTAAATATGAGTCTATGAGATATTATTAGTTGTGTAATTTTGAACTCATTTTATTAAGGCATGATTTATGTTATTCAACAATTATATTTTGCTTAGTGATTCACAATGATGTAATCTTGAATTGAACTTTTGCTACTATTTTCTAATGTTTTCCACTACTAAAGTTGTTTTAACTTATAGTAAGGTTTTAAAATTCAAGTTGGATATATGTTCTACTATTTATTACATGATTATGATGACTTACTGCATGTTCTACTGTTTAATTATTTCTTTTGCTCATATTTACTGAGTCTATTATATTTCCTTTGCACAAAAATGTTAGTTTTCTTTTCTAATTTTTTATTTTTAGTATTGGAAAGTATGCATTTATTTCAGCATATATAGTTAGATCTTCATTGCTATGAAATTGTTTAAGACAACATTCGGATTTGCATATGATAGTGTCCACAGTCCACATAAAATAAGGGATATCGAGGAATCTGCCTAGCGGCGCCTAGTCCCCGCTTAGGCGGCCTAGGCGTTAGGCGCTGGTCTGCCGCCCGACTAGTGCCTAGCGAATTTTATAACAATATCTGACAGATCTTGGAGAGGGCTTCAACCCACTCCAGCCTTTGCCTAGATCCACCCCTGACCTCCAATATTGATCTGGCAAAGTAACCTGTTGTATGCACTTGTATTAGGCTTCTAGCCGTCTGCCACGAGTACTTTTCGATTTACCCTGGGGGTATGTAAACAAATTTTGTAGGACCGGATCGGTCATACTAAATTTGGTATTACCTAGTTCATCAAAAAAAAATTTATTTAGTTGAGTCAAATTGAATAATTTATATTTATTTAAATATAATTAATATAACAGGATATAAATTCTCTGGAAAAGAAATCATTTGAATAGCTTTATTATTCAAATGAAGAACATTAAAAACATTAGTAAGGAAATTATTCAGATAATTAATTGCTTAATTGTTTATTTAGGCATTATTCATGTAATTAAATTAAAATTTATGACTAATTTTTAATTAAAGAGGGTAATAGAAGCATCCAACGTCCAAACTGGTGCTGGTGGCGGTGGCTACACTACCTAAAATGTACCTTTGGCCATCCAGAATCTGTCGGTGCCCCGATGATGGTCCGGTCCGGCAATGTGCCGGTAGAGCATGGCGAAGGAGCTGTCGTTGTACATGCTGGCGGTGCCCCCAATGATGGTCTAGTCCGATAATGTAATAATCTTTTTAGCAACTATTGCTCAGTGTGCTTACTGTTGCACGAATCATTTTCTCTAAGTATGGATTAGATATATGTTCTAATATGGTTTATGTGACCAAACTCTCAAACAGTCTATGTGATGTACTTACCTGAATGAACTAGTCTCAGTGACTTACCTTAAATGAGTGAAAGATGTAGGAAATGGCCGAGAAAGTGGGAACGTGGGAACATACCCACGTTCTCTACTACTCTTAATGGAAAAGTCCATTATACCCCTAGGTTATTTCCTTTATAATGGTGTGCGTCCAAGGATCATTAAAGGGAGACGACAACGAAGGTTGTGGAAAGAGAGACGAATGAGAACATCCGAAGCGGTGGGATTTGGTTCTTAGAATTGTGGAGAGCCTTCCGACTTTGTGATCGCTCTTCCGACAGTAAGTCTTGCCATTGTCGATTGCAGATTTGCCGGAGATCGCTGTAAGCATTTACTATTTATCATTTTAATTCGTTTTAATCCATGTATTTAGAATAATAACAGTCGACCCTGGCTCGATGCCCGCCCATAACATGTTGTCGTAGATGATGACTTCACCGAATTAGTTGGGACTTCCAGGTCGACGGAGTCCACCATCATTGAGTTGTGCACGCCAATGTTGATCTCGCGGAGGTAGAAGTGCAGCTGCTGGAACACATCAACGCTGCCGGCCGCCGAAGCCACTACGAGGATGATGAGGGCGGCGAGAAGCGAGGTAGCTGCCATTTCTCGCGACAGATTAGCTAATTGAAAGCAAAAGTTGGAAACTATGTTTTTTGCGTGCATGCACAGCTCTATGTTTTTTTTAGCTAGCACTGTATATTCAATCTTTTGGACTTATTAATTCTGAAGATGACCATATATCTAGTCCATAGATATTTCTCATATAAATTTGGCAGTGCTCGCAACAAATGACGTAGCAATTCAGCATCCTATCACACTGAAGGAAAATATTCTGGAGTGCGTAGAAGAATTGAAGATACAATTGGAAGACTAGAATCCTACTATCCTACTGCTGTACGATAGTTGGCGGAGGGAGTATGATCATTTAATCAATTAATTATTGTACACGAGAGATGCAAGCCTGAATTTAGCTGGCCGTCAGTCCCCGGGGCGTAGTATAACTGGGGCGCATGGTTTCATGGTCGAAAGGTTCAGGATTCGATCTTCAAAGTGTCATTGTCTGAGGTTAGCGTCTTGGCTATACGCTTTCAGCTGTGTACCTATATTTACCTCCATCTATATTAGTGAGACCGGTTCTAGGGGGCCGCTGATGTGACAGTTCCACACTGAGTTAAGTTGGCCGTGGAGATGGATTTCCAGGCAATCAATATTAATTTCTCTGTGTCAACCATGATATAAAAAATAAAGACAAAAATCATAAGGGTCTATCATTTGCCAAATTATGAGATAGGAGCTCGTTTTCTAATAACATATGTCTCATTTAAAATAAACTATCCAAAATAATATCAGTCTAGTTCTTAAAATTATCTTTCTAAAGCAGGTTTAGTGTTTAAGATTTGAACTATCTATGTGAATTTTGTGAATAGATTTCATCATAGTTTACTTCGGTAATTAGTAATTATAAAGTAATATATGATAATTAACTTCGATATTAAATTTAATATAGTAAATATTATTTTAAACTTCATAGATTAAAAAATATGAATGTAGCTTATAATTTATCTAACATTTTACTTCATAAAATTTATTTGATGAAGTAATAAATCATAAATTAAAATTGATATACTTACTGAAGTAATATGTTTGAATTAGTTAAATTATTTTTTCCTTCAACAATAAATTGAACTAATTTATAATTTTTCCACTTATTTGGTTAAAACCTGAACCCTAAACTCACTTGGCCTCACCTATTTTTCCTCGATGCACTTCATCCATCGTGTTTTTTCGGCTACATTTCTTTTCCTTTCCTCTTTGCAGTGGCGCCGCTAGGTTTCTCCCACCCCCTTCTTCCCTTGCATTCCGTCTCCAAATGCCTCAAGAGATATGGTGATCTAGCTCCATCTTATCGTCTCTAGTTTTGAGCTTTTCAACTTTCGACCATGGTCCATGGTCCATGTCATCTTCTCCTCTTGCCGCCAACAAGCCTTTCTTTCACCCCTCTTACTCTCGCACTTCGCCTCCATTTTCGCGTATGTGGCTCTTTCCTCCACTAGAGCCTTCCTTCCTACCTCGTCAAATGGAAACCCTCAAAGGTCTCTTCCTCTCCCTCTTTAGTCAATTCTCCCCATCGGAAACTCACTTCCTTTATGATTTTCCCCTTGATTTCAAGTAGCATTGCAAGATGATCGGGCCCTCATTCGTCTGGAGGAGCTTCCTGAGGTTTTTTCTCTTCGTTTCTATGGGTTTTTATTTTTGTTCACGTTGTTTAAGCTACTAAAAGCTTTGGTGTCATCGTTCTGTATGATGATAATTTGTGTTCTTAATTTTTCCTTACATCGAAGATGAAGATTGCACTTTAGATAAGGATGACAATTAGTTTTAACAAGAATTGCAATTTAATCTGTAAACCCTTGGGTTGAACTCAAAAATTGTGTCTTCTTTCAGAATATCTCTACGAACTTCCCGATTTGATTATGTTGACAAACACATAATTGTCTCTTTTTTATTTCTAGGGTATAGTTGTTAGGTTGTGCCATAGGTACGTGGAATTTAGGAGAAAGAGAAACCACCATCAAATTTCTTCTGTAAATTCAACAAGATGCTAAGTTTGTTACTCAATGCAATTATTTTGTTCTTCATGCTAATTGGTAAAGTTCTTCATGCTAAGTTTACAATTACTTCCAAAGTCTGTTGTTAAATTTGAACGTTATTTACTAGGTGAGGTAAGAAACAATATATTCATCTACTTATGTTATTCATCTGCCAACAAATGACTATCCTCTAAGATGCAATGCTCTTAATAGATACTATCGATTGGTTCTGACGTCACTGAGGTCAAAGCTGGGAAGGTACATTTTAGTACATTTATTATGCTTATTCAAATCCAATATTTGTTATGCTTAAATTCATAAGAGCACAAAGTAATTGTTTCTGAAGATAAATGTAATATTTTCTATCAATGAGTTTGATTTTATATTGTTGTCAAAGCAAGTTCCTTAGATATAATATTGCGGATAAGCTTGGAATTTCATTAATAATTTGCAAAATATTTGATAAGGGACTATGTTTTCATCCATTGTTGCTCACTAAAACATATATCTTACTGCTTTGATTAGATCCTTTCTCTTTTTTTTTCCCTACTTGATTTCTCTAGTTATTAACATATTCAAAAGGATATATGCTTCATGTGCCTTATTTTTAATATAGGTTTGATATTTTGGTGACAACATACGAATGATAACAGATTATTCGACATTGTAAATATACCTCTGGTACATTTGAAGATATAGATATATTGACCTTAGGCATGTTGACTAATAAAGGCCCTAGTTTAATATTAATTCATGGTTGATATATAATAGAGTGAAGCATGCACGTTTATTTGTTCTTTGATACAAAAATATGTATACATTCAATTTAAATCTAAAATTTTATATTTCCTTTCTTTCTATCCATTTTTGTTATTGTTGTCTCCATCATCATAATGCTCAACAGATATTTTTTCAAAGTAGTTGTGGAATGTTGTACATAAGAAATAAGTACCATTACTCAAGCAACAGGGCCTTAATTTGCATAACTGCAACTGTATTAAGTTTTTTGATTGGGCCATTGCCCTTATTCAGAGTTTGCTTATAATTGCATCCCGTAAGCAATTAATTTGTCACGTGGTAGGTTGAATGAGATCCTGCTATTTTCTTTTGTATCTTTTAATTTGTGCTCCACATTCTTATAGGAATATAGTAAATTTAGTGGTATTCTTCATCGACAAGAAACTGTCAGGTGCATATTTGTCCTCTACTTTGACCGTCTTATCTATATTTTCTCATATTACCAATTCATATATACATATATC
>JBBMJZ010000036.1:21436039-21453246 GCA_037833815.1 Zingiber zerumbet | reverse complement strand
CGTCGCACCGCACGAAGACGAGGCCCAAGAAGATGCAGCTAGCTAGCCTTGGGACATCAAGCGCCCCCATTCCCTTTCTACTCAACCTCCCGACGGCAGGAGAGGGCCTGCTTCCTTCGTTGTAGCCTCTCAGGTATTCGACGTTTTGTCTAGCTCGAGTTGTCTACTGCGTTGCGTATTATTAGGCCCGTTCATTTGATAACATGAATTATTGTACTTGCTGAGATCGATTCAAATTTCAAAGTCAGTGTTCATCTACAAAAGAATTTAACTTGTGGTTGACTTTGAATTTGCCCATTTCTTGCATCATTATCCCCACCTGCTTCAGCGATTGCTCTGATGAATGTGTCTTCACATCTAGCCATTTTCAAGAATGTGTGTGTGTGTGTGTTTTAATCATTCTGTCACTTGAATCTTAAAAATACAATTCCAATATAATATACAATTGTTACGAGCGTGAACGAGATGAAATATATATTAATTATAAAAACAACAAAAAAAAAAGTCCTACAATTGTTATGAGTGTGAATCGAGATGAAATATATATTAATTATAAAAAAAACACAAAAAAGGTCCTACCGGGATTCGAACCCAGGTCGCTGGATTCAAAGTCCAGAGTGCTAACCACTACACCATAGAACCAACTTTTGATCAGTAAATATAATTATTAATTAAATAATTAATTACAATACACAAAATTCAAAAACTACTAAGCTAGGTATCATAAAATAATACTATTATAATAATATATTTATTATCATACCATACCCTTAACTCTTCTCATGAGTCTCAGGAGATGTAAGATTTTACAGATTAAGGTTTCCTTCAAGTCCAATGAAATACAAAACTATTCCATATCAAGTTACTTAATTAGGTATTGGGCCACTGTAGTTATTTGATATTTTACATGATCTTGAAATAATTGCAAGTATAATCCTGATTGACTTCTAGAAAAGAGTTTATATATGAGCAAATACTAAGCATTTTTTTTAATTAAATTACGATTTCTTTGCTCAGAAGAAATGAATGCTTCTGGATTAATCTTGACATTTGTCTCTGTCTCTCTCTTCAAATTTCCTCCTGAAGTAATCTTCCTTGTAAATTCCTTTCAGAAATAGGAAGTGTATGACATAAGAACTCATTACGCACCACAAGAAACACAATAATTAAATTCAAAGATCTGCATCTCAGAATATCTGTTCCTCCATTTCAGAAATATTTATTCTTTCTTGGCTGCCATTTTTCCAGCAAAATGACAATCTCTGATAAGGACTGGAGGTGAAGTTCGTGCCAAAGTTTCATTTTCATGAACTGATTGATACTCTGCATTTTAATGCAGATTTCTTGCATCATCAAATGAGTGTCAATTCTCCAATTTCTTTTTGGATTAAACAGAGAAAGAAAACGTCATGCAGAAGATTGGAGGAAGAGAATGAAAAATAACAGGAAAACAAGAACTCAGTCCATCTTCAGCTTTCCTCTCTGCGACGACGATCGTCTCATTTGAACTGCCTGAATGCTGAATTCAGCCTCTTCACCACGTCCCTAGCCGACATTGAAAAGGCCTCCTCGATCTGTCGACCAGCACAGACATTCAAAACCGCGAACGATGATTGGGCAATTGTAAGGTAGGTAATTACTTGCGAACGAGCTCGTCGAGCTTTCGATCGGAAACTTGCCTGAGACGCGACGGTGATGTCGAGGGAGTTGCCGGGGAACGGTATCACGCTGGTGTTCACCACCGAGAGGTGGAGCTTCTCGATCTCCGACAGCGCTTGAACCAGCACGCCCTTGCGGTTCTCGCAGTGGATTTTGATCAGGATGGACTTGTCGCAGACTCGCGCCTCGATCTTGGGGGGTAAGAAGCAACTTCGTCGCCGGCGATCGTCTTTGAAATGGCCATCGTCGTCGGCGTCGTCTTCGACGCAAAGCTGAGTCTTCCTCACCAGAACTGCCGACTCGATGCTCCTCTTCGTGATCTGGTCTTCGAGGTTCATGACCTTGTCCTGGAGCTGCTTCAAGTACTTGATCGCGTCGCTGAGAACTGAAGCTTTGTCCATCTTCACCAGACGAAAAGGGCTCAAATCATGACCCAAAAAAGGCAGATTGAAATAAGAACAGCTACCTTTTTCAGACCAGGAACGATGGCCGAGAGCTCGATAAATCGCTGGCTCAGCTTCTCCCTCCGCTTCCTCTCCGCCATGATGTGTTCATGGTTGTGCGCCGACGTCCTCTTCGCCGGGATGCTTCTCCTGGAGCCATTGCTGACGGAGCCCTCCGCCGCCTCCTCCACCTTCTTCTCCACCACGCCACCGTAGAAGCCCGAGTGGCAGATCGGCGAATCGGGCTTCCCGAACGACAGAATTCTCGGAGCGGAGGCCGAGTTCTGGTCGGCGGCGGTGGTGCAGGAGCTCCAGCTTCTGGTCCTGAGCTGCTTCTGGGGCCTCTCGCAGTGGCTCTCGGAGGACGGACTCTGCTCCGAGCCCTGTCCCAAAGCCACCTCCAGCTGCTGCAAGTCCCATCGGTTGAAGAATCCCTGATCCACGCCCTGCACAATTCCGCACTGAAATCGTCTAAAAATTAGATTTTGGGAAGCAGAAACCTAAAAAGATTGGATCTTGAGTCGCTGCGTTACCATATCAGAGTAGCATGGAGATGCCATGGCTTCTTCCATGGTTGAGGAACACAGACAGATACAGTCACAGAACAGCCTTTCCTTTCTCCTTCAGTTGCCAAATCTCAAAGGCACTTTTTTAATTTCAACAATTAGGATTTTGTCAAAGTTACAGTAATACAAAATTTATTAATCAATCAAATAAATTTAAAAATAGGAAATTTTTAAATAATAAAAACAAACTCAAATTAAGAGCAAATCAGACTGAAGAAGAGTTCTAACCAAACTAAAAAAAATTAAATAAAATCAACTCAAGTTTTAACAACCATTTGCTTAGGTTGATTTAGTTACCTTATAAAAAAAAAATCTTGAACCAAGGAGTTGTATTTGAAGAACATGCGAAATTAAACTTAAAAGCGTAATTATTTAGCAATAATTGTTTGGTGTAGTAGTAAAAAAATAGATTTAGAAGATATTTCCCCTGGCCTAAAAAACAAACTCAATTGATATTTTATTGAGATTAAACAACTCCCAGTTAAAGCCATATGTCCTTCAATTATTTGAGAGAATAGCACAAAATCTCAGTCATCACAACAGAATCAAACATTTGAATCAATCAATCAATTAATTAGTTAATTAATTAATTAAGAAAGGGATATGCAATTGACCAATTAATTAATGAAAAAATTAACGGATGTAGAAGATGAAAAGAAAAGAGGGGGAGACAATCTCGTACGGCTTCACGTGAGGGGCGATGTGCCATGTCTCCCGATGACATTAGACATTAGGGCACGAGCCTAATTCACCCAACCAACTAACCCTACCCCACAATTATTTCGGCTATTACCAGCCAAAAACACAATTCACATTTTCACGACCATAATTATGGAACAGCTGCAATTATACGAGTGCAGCAGTTATGATTCATAATGTTGATTAATAAAAATGATTATCTTGCTCAGGTAATTTTTTTATAGTCCATTTTTAAATTATAAAAAAGAGATAAATTATAGATCAATTTATAGTTTATCGTCAAATTAACTATATTATATTCAGATTTAAAATATCTATAATGTAATAACTATATAACTATTATAATATCATAAAAATAAAAATAATTTGAGAAAGTAAAATATAAGATGGAATGAGACGTCATTTTGATCATAACTCGACGCCCTTTGACGCTTCCTAAAAAAAATGCTCAATTAATTTTTCATTCTAATATTTTTATTTCGAATAAGTATGCTCTAAATAGTTTTGATCGACTGCTCTCAGTTATAATAATTTTAGTTAAATTTTTTAAATAAATTTGGACTAAATTAAAATATTTTTTTTTACTAATATTTGAATGTTAAAATAAAAAAAAATATATATATATATATAGTATTTAAAATTTTTAATCTTAAATACTATAATTTGAAGAAAAAAAAAACCTCAATCACATAAATCAAAAAGAAAATTTTATTAGATTCAATCTATTATAACTTAACCCCTAAATTTTAAAATAGTAATATATATCTAAATATATATAATATATCCCATGAATATATAAAATTTATATTTTAAAACTATAACCTAAAAGGAAAGTCTGAACTTAAAGGAAAAAATCTTAAAGGCTCAAATATATTATATAATCCAACTTCTAAATTTTAAAATTTTAAATACTAAATACATATAATATACCCTAAATTATAAAAAAAATTTAAAAAAACTTTTACAGACTCGAGGCACCTGGAGCGAATGAAGGTGCTTGGATTAACTCTAGGTGTATGGATTCACTCTAAGCATTCTAAGTCTGTATAATCACGTGACATTTGGTCCTAGCATAAGAATTCGATGTATATATATATATGAAATAAAATAAATTGCCATTTTTTTGGTACCGTTCTTCGAAACCAAACACAAACTCCATGTCTAGAACTCCAAAGACATCCTGAATATAATAATGCAATTATTCTAACTAGATTTAAATTAATTAGCATTATCATAAAGGTCTAACTAATTATACAAGTAAAATAATATGAAATTCATCAGGAAACCTTATCTCTTCCCTCTTGCATCGAATCATCTGCTGACATTAGAAGCCAACGTGTAAAACATGTACTAAATGACCACATTTTTAATTAAAAATATTTAGAAATTAATATTATTGCTTAAACCAATAGTTTATAAAAAATAATATTTTTTCCCAATCAAATTATACAAATACTTTTACAGGACACTAAGCTCATAAAATCTTTATTATTGCTATTATTTTATCAACCAAATATTTTATTCATTTCAGATTTTGAGGAATGATCTTAAGCCATTATTTTAAGTGCATAGGGCATTATCAATTCATGCTGACGTGTCATCAAGATCTGAAGAGACGTTGTCTTGGCATCTACATGGGAATCCAAAGACATTGGGACTGATTATTTATTTAATAATATAATTAAATATGTTTTCGAAGGGAAAAAAGTGCAAACTGACACTAGCAATGATGTCACGCATCAATCAATTATGATTACATTTCGAGATTAATGAATAAAATTGTATTATTAATTTTTAACTAAAAAATATCCAAATTTAAATACTTTGAAATAATTTTTTTTTTCAAAAGCATATATTAAGTTTATTTTTTTTATAATGGTAATCTAATTCTGTAAATACTTGTTGGATATGATCGAATATTGCATCTCATATAATATTTCGTTCCACTCAATAGATGAGATAAGTTAGATTTATTTGATATCAAAGCTAAATTAAGCAGATCCTTTGTCATTATCTGATATTAAAAGATTTGATGATCCATTAATTGGACTCAACTGTTTAAGAGATCAAAGGAACTAATAAAGGATCCTTTTAGATTAAATATGATAATGATTAAATTATAATAATGGTTAACCATTAACTTATTTAATCAGCTCTGTGAGATTGCACCACCAATTAATTAAGCAAAGCAATTATTAAGCATAACGTAGATGTGTTATTATGCAATTTATTTTCCGAAAACTTGGGGAGCCACATGAATAAATATTTTAAATCACATAAACACACACACACACAAATGAGATCTGATTACTATTAGGACAAAATAATCTAAAATTAGCACATGAGCATCTGATATAACGACTCATGTGTGAGTTAAGTTTCATCGATAATTAACATCACATAATTGAATTGTCCATCTATTCAGATGGGCAAATAATAACAAATTATATTAAATAAAATAAAATCAATAAATTTAAAACTATTAAGTTCATAATATATAACTGTGTTCATATAAATTAGCATATTAGTTAATATGCTTTTTTTTAAGGTAGACCGTCTCTCTCTGACAGAACTAACCAAAAAAATTCATTCACAATGCAACTTGCCTGCATGGAGCCTGAAAAACCAATTATCATCCATCAGCAAAACTTGAGGGATCCAATTAAGGCAGCATGAAAAACTTAACCAAGATAATCCCAATAAATTAGTGCATTAAAACAATAATATTGAGATATACTACTGTTAAAACAAGTTACCTATACACTAACACATGTTGGAATTGTTTGAATCCCTCGTGTGTTGTTGCTTCACCAATGATCATCCATCAGCAAAAATTGAGGGATCCAATTAAGGTAGCATGAAACCATTAACCTAGATAATCCCATTAATTAGTACATTAAAACATAATATTGAGATATAATACTGTTAAAACAAGTTACCGTGTGACATAAGTTGCAATTGTTTGAATCCCTTGGTACTGTTGTTTCACCAGGGGTCCCCAACCCCATCACTGCCTGCAGCAGGGACAGCTATAGCTAAAAAGAAGACAGTTGCAGGGGAGGGTGCAACCCCATCACTACACCTCATGGGGCTCTGGAAAGAAGAGGTAGCCAAGATGAACAGTGGGGACTACCGTGCTGTGCCATGTTTATTAACCTGTGTTTCCCACCTTCTAGCTCTACTGCTCCCTCTTCTTTACCTGCAACAGTGGATGGACTTGAAGGACATCGAAGAGTCTCTTCCCGTTTTAACCATGCCATAAAACATCAATCAATGCTTGAAACCATGATCACAGTAACTAAAAATTTAAATATGCCCTTCACAGCCTAAGCACATGATAGGAAAAGTATCCATGACAAACAGAAGAAAGATACAAAAATTGATGTCCTTGCGATAGATAATTATCCCTTTTCAAGTCATCAACTGAATCTAAACCAATATCAAAGGTAAAAATTAGAGTGTTTCGTCCTTAAACGATTAGGCATCTTCATAAAACACGCTAGAGAAACATCAGTAATTTCCACAGTGCAAGTCTATAGATACAATCATCAAGACTATAAACATGCTTAGTGATATTTTACACGGAGAAAAAGCCAGCTAGTGGCAACAGGAGCTAATAGCAACTTTGATGTCAATCATCTTCGTCATCTTCAACTTCATCAAACTCAATAATATTCTCATCTCCAGCAGATTTACCGTCGTCCTGATATTGATTCCAAGAATCTGCCAAGAATCATGAGAAAGTTGCATTAATAGTTGTGACCGATTGAATTATGGAGAAATTGTGAATCCATTGCAATGGTCTGAACACAAGCCTGAAGATGCATGGGAGCAATGATTATAATGAGAGCCACATTTTGATTACAGAACTGAACAAACATACAAAAAAATTCAGTTATACTGCCAATTTTGAATGAATTCATAAAAAGAGGGAATCAAGTGCAAGAATCAAGGAAATGCAATGATAGTAAGAATCAAGTGCTCCAAGACAATGGTAGCGCTAGATAACAAGAAAACAACGATATGGCATAATTTGTGTAGATTCCTCTACGTGATGATTGTTGTTTGTTTTAGCAATCATGGGCTTGGGCTTGTGCGATTATAACAATGAAATAGACAAATATCAAGGAAAAAACAAGAAGAAATTTTTGACAATGTTGCACAAACAATAATATGTTATTCAGTAAATAAAGTGGAGGGCTACACAAACGAAGCTGTTCACAAGCCTTATCAGGTCAATACCACCCTTCGCATTTAACAAAGCACGTGAAAACGATGAAGTCACTGGTCAAGACAAAAACTATCACAGTGCTGAAAGCAACTCTTTTAGTAGGCACATTTCTAAGAGTCAAAAATCTTATGGGTTGATAGGTTTTAGGAGGAATCTGAAACAATTGGCTAATTATTGCAGTTTGGGAGGCCTCTGATAACAGAGGATGGCAAGGCACATTTCTTAAGATGCACCACAAAGGCCAAAAGAGTTGTACAAAAGGACAGAGAGACATTATCTGCAGAAACTGCCCTTTATAATTCATTTTAATAATGAACAGACTCTTATCCACATTTCTATTCAGAAGCAATATTTAAATATTAGAACAGAAAAAATTTATTCAAATCCTAGTGACACTTCTTCAAAACAAACTAAGTCTTTTTCTATACAAATTTAGCTAACAGAGTTGTACAGATAATAAGGAAAGATAGAGAAAAAGCACAATATTTCAAACATCTGTAAGTACCTCTAGAATCAACAGTATTTTTATATTGAGTTGGTGTATTGGTCTCTACAGCAGTATCAAGAAGATAAGGGAGTTCTAAAAACTCCAACAATGACTCCGTCTGGGGGTTCCGACAATGTCCTGCAATTAATGGAAGAGCTTGAACATCAATAACCCCATAATTTAGCATAAAAAATAAAAAAAGATGGTGCCAGACATTTCAAAAGGTTTTAAGGATTAATATATAAAAACTTTTCATGCAATCAGAGATGTGTAAATATAATGAGGGGAAAAAACCAAGCAAATCATAAAAAGGCCAAAATGGAAGCGGTTTGCATCTAGTAATTCTTCAGAGACATTTCATACTGCCAACAGAAAGTGGATTGAGTGGAGTTGGCTCCATGAGCCAATTAATTAGCAAAGTGTTAAATCATCAGATCCAGTATATAAGGGCAAAAGGGTCTACAGTGAGGACAATTGTTTGCCAAAATCTACATAAGACAACAAATTGGTAAATAAACTTGCATCACACACACTCAAATTGGAAGTGATTAAATACATAATAAATGTGAAAGAAAAACGTCATTAGTTTAAGTTTATTATCTTCAAGGTCACACAACCAAGGTACTGCACAGGAGATAAAAGAGACCAGAGTCCACCGACTCCAAGTACTCTTTGACCTGGCAGGAAACAAATTTTTTAGCATATTGTCTCTGAGCAAGAATAGGAAATCATCTCCAGAATATGATTCTATATAACTCAAATCACCATGGATGCATGCATATTAACTTGTAGGATCAATTACATTTTATGAATAGGAAAGTGCATACATAATATTAATTCAAATACTAGCAGACTCAAATTGAATCTTTTGCATATCTGACCATAGTCAAAAGTTGAAAATCAAGGATCCTGTTATTACCTGTAGTTGATCGGTTGGTGACTGGCTGAGAAGGGTGATAAGGTGCAACAGTCTGCACAAAATCAAATGGTCTGGCCCCTCTGACATTTAGTTTATTTCTCACCCACTCACAATAGCTTTGCTTATCATACTGTTCAGACCTGCATGCCAAATGACTGTGATAAGCTTTGGTTACTAGCATAATATAATGTGCATATGAAGCACAACTAATAAACAATTAGCAATCCCAACCTAAAGTGAATAGATTTTCTGCTCAATGGAAAGACACTATTAAACTTTCTTGTTATTGCCAGCCATTCATCATCATAGTGAATTTCATGAGGTCCTGAGTTTGAGTTGATATCAATAATCTATCATAGAAAATAAATTTAGTTATTCAATTGTTTTACATATTGCACAGAAACATGGTGAAATAAACATTGAAATTCCTACCTGTAAAAAACTCCGACCCGGAAGGCATTTGTCAAGGGCTAGGAACTTTGTTATAGAATCATCCTCCTTGTGCTTAACAACAGCTGAAAATTTGCAGTGAAGATGAGCTGAAAACCAATACTGAGGCTTCAGTTGGCTCAGCAGCTCTGCAGCAGGCATACTACCAAGAGTTCTCTTCTCGATCTGAGAAAAATTACAACAGTCAGATTACTTGCATGAATTGCAATATCATCAAGACAATCATATAAAATGTGTCATCCATCCATGTGGAATATGGAAATCTCAATAATTTTACAAATTACTAAGTTTCTTTATGAAGTAAAATGAGAAAAAGACATCTTCATTATGATAGATCTATTCATGATGAATAAAGCAAATATGGGAGTTGTGAGATAATTCTTGAATATCTTGCATACGTTAGCTGGAAATGCTTTGGATATTTGGCAGGTAGAGAGGCTGTGATGATGCTTGAATAAGCGTTAGATTCTTGCATGAAACATCATTGCTGAGAGACATTTTTTGAAAAAAAAAATGCAAATTTTAAAAATATGCTTTACAATCTCAATATTAAATAATATGCAGATATGAATATCTGTCTGGAACTTTAATTCAGCCTGATCTAGATGATTGAAGTTGATCCACTGAAATAAATTGATGAAGTTAAAAGTCCTGATATTGACTTCTAATACACACAAAAAAAAGTCATGGCACAATCTTTTGCTCCTAAAACCAGATAAGCAATATATATACAGAAAATACAAACTGTACTAAACACGTGACAGATGCCATGCTGTGTAAAGCTATTTTCATTTATAAGATTAGGAAATTATAGAAAAAATATGCATGAGAACTAAAATATACCTCTTCTTTAAAAAATGGTTTATGTTGAACAAGACGCTTCGAGTTTCCATATTCATAAATACCAACAGGCCAATCATGCGATATGAAAATATCTATTGGGCCCTTAATTTGCTTGAGCTTCATTACATCATATTCACGAATATGATACACGGACCGAAGATCCCTATCATTATATGGAGGCCTCTCAAAATGTCCTGCTCAGAAGGTACATAATCAGAACACACAAGGGAAGCATCATGAATAATTATCTTATTTTGCCTCAGATAAAGTAATCAAATTGCTCAATCTAACTTCAGGCTGAAAAAAAGATTGAATGGGCAATCAAATAAGTGATGGGAGAATGACATAGAGGCTGTCAAATTACAAAACACCAAATAAAACAGAAGGCATGATTAACACAAAATAAGTGTGCGCATAAAATGATTGAAAATTATAATAGACAGCAAGTAATGAAACAACTTTTTCGCTTAAAGTACCAAAGAAAATAGAACGCATGATTGACACAAAATAAGTATGCATGTAAAATGATTGAAAAATGGACTTGCCTAGATGATAATGGCCAGACTTATAAATCCCAGAGAGTCCACCGATTCTTATGTTGCCAAACTTAATTACACCAGAGTAGCCCAAGAAATAAATATTAGGTGCAGCCCATCCACCATAATATCTAGCAAACAAATATCAAGAAACCAATAAATAGATGTTATCAATATTCATATGATATTAAAAACAAGAATAATGATGGGCCTGAATGTTATCACATGGCAGACTATTGCATCATTAAGAAGTTACAATGTACCAATGCATATAAAGAAAATTAAAGCCTTAGGTGACAGCTGGAAAGAAAGGAGGGGGAACATAGGGGCTGAAAGAATAAGAGAGAGAGAAAATTAATTGGATGGTAAAGGAGAGAAACTAAACAGAAAATTTTGCGTTTATAACATCCAAATGAAGGTAGAAAGCAAAGGAGGCGTCATTAGTGGTCAAAGAAACACAATTAGTCTTTGAGAAGGGTTGTGGATTTTTATTTTGAAATATTTCCCTCCCCCGCATAAGTTAAAAAAAAAAAAATATTTTCCCTCCATTACCCATTCCTCCACTTTTCTATGCATACCTTCTCTCTTCCCTATCTCTCCAATAAGAAAAGTCATAATTATGAAAAAGACTTATTAATTTTAGTAAATGAATGGAGACTTGACAAATTGAAAATATGTCATTTGAATTGGCCTAAATTAACTGACTATTGTTACAAAAATGATCAAATCCTTTTCATAGTAACAACCCTTGCAAGATAACCTTTTGTATAAAAAAGAAAAGATAAACTCAAAATGATAACATAACCTGATCTGATGTTTAGTTTAAGTTTACATACATGATACAACTACACAAGTGTTGTGGGTATTTGGGAGTTTTAGTTTCCACCAACAATCAGCTTGGTGCAAATAATAACATTGTGGATCATGCAAGATATGTGGAGCACTTAAGCATTGGATAGAAATATAGCTCAATTATCTCATTTTGTTAGGTCTAAAACAACTTTCAAACATCAAATGATACATGTGCAAAAGCCCTAATAAATTATCTAACCAAGTACAAACCATTCCATATATTCTTTTTATGCTACAATTAAAGCAAAAGAAAAATAAAAAAATAAATAATGATTATATGAGGGAAAGAGACTCACAATTCCCATAAGTAATTTGATGCTTCATGGTTCCCACCAATGAATATAGTTGGGACTGGAGCTACTGCTTGCCCAGAATAATACTTCCAAAATGAATTCATACTTCGATACTTCGGTGGGCAACTTAAGCTTTCAAGATCATTTTCATTTCTGACTGCCTACACAAAAAAAAAAGATTAAGAGGTAAAAAAAGAAGTGAATTGAGACAAAAAAGAGGAAAATGTAATTTGCTTTCTTTGGGTTGATATATGTAAACTCGCTTGAAAGATTTGTTTTATAAAGTAAAAAAATAAAAATTATATACAGTCAGTAGGCCTTGTTAGACTGATACGAGGAAGAAGTGCATGTGCTCTATTGCAAATAATTTCCTACTATATCAGATTATTGTAATTCATATGCAAGAATTGTCAAATATCTTGATGATTAGGTAACAAAGCCAAATTTGATGGATAATGTCAACTTAATCTCAAACAAAAGAAGTATCTTGAATTTCACTATTGCAAAGACAAAGTGAGGATAGGGTCCATTATTTCTCAAATATTGCCCCAAGAGAGGGTTGCTTTAACCATTCAATAAAAACAAAAAGGGGAGAAAAATACTTTGCATCAAATTTTTGTTCATTCATGATGTCTTAAGACTAACTAGTAAGGTAATGATATCCTGCATCAGTTCAGTTTGCAACTAGGATCACTCTATAGCTAGTTACCTTTGAAGTAAAAGAGTTGGGGATAAGAATTTCAAATGAATGATGGCTTCTATTATTTTTATTAGTGTCCTAAAAAAGGTAATTTTATAGTTTGTTAAGACATTAGGTAGATTGAATCTACTTTATGCTATCCGAATCAAATACAATGCGCCCAAAATTAATTAAAGGTCAAATTCAGGAAAGAGTAGAAATCAAACGGCAACCTCCATTAAGAGGATTTTAACACAGGTCAATTGCATTGCCTTCAGGCGTATTTATGATTTCTGCTCTAGGAATAAACTTACAACACCTAAAATATATTATGCTTGGTTTGGATCATTTTGGCAGATTCATATTAGCTTGTAAGCTTATGCATAGTTCGGTAACAAATATTGGTTAATTCAAATACCTGAAAGTCGCCGCAACAAAGAAGAAGGTCAATCTTCGTGTTCTCCACCTGCTCGATATGCTGAATCGTGGCGTAAACCTTATCCAGCTCCCCGTGCAAGCATCCTTCCACCGCTATCTGTTACCGCGACAGCGCGAATAGGGAAGAAAATAAACACACACACAAATCGATGCTGAAAAAAACGAATTCATGTCAGAATAAGGATTAGGCCAAAGTGCGACTGACCTTCATCGTTAGACGGAGCCTAGTGTACACGACTAGCGTGTTGACGATCGAAGCTCAGCGGTCGCAATAACGAGGATTGGTCGGATCTGAGTTGCTGCGTCGAGGCGGAGCTGCGCGGAGGCTGGCGGCGACGGCGACGGCGAGCGGCGGCCGAGAGAAATATAGGGCTTGCGAACGCGGACGATTTGACGGTAAACCGGGGCAGATTTTTTCGGAATGGACCGAACCGATTTCGTTTATTATTTTTGTTCGCGAATTTTTTTTATTTAAATTTTATTTTAAAAAAACTGCATTTTTTATTTAGGAACGTTAACGTAATACGAAAATCGAGCTTCAAATTTAACGAAAAACAAAATGGAGGGCAAAATTAAGCTCCTCTTATTGTTATTATCACACAAAAGTGCGCCATTTTTAAAAATAATAATAATATCAAAAAAGATGTTATTTTTTCATCCTAAAATATCTCTATTTTAGCACTGTCATCTTAATTTTAACCAAAATTATTATAGTTAAAAAAATTATTTTACTATGGATAAATATTACTTAAATATTTATTAAAACTACTCTAATTTACTCAAAAGTAATTTTAAAATACTATAACTGTTATAATTAAAGTAATTTTGATTAAAATTATTCTAATATTGGCATAAAACCACCCCATAAAATTAGGGCACTTGACGATGCTTTTAAACTTCAATCAGGCAACCTTCTGACAGTTAATCATAGTTTTTGGACAGTTTATGGGGGAAAAAATCAAGTTTTTAAGGAATCACGATGATCAATTTAAGGATAAACTGCAACATAAATGTATTGGGCCGCATATTACATCTGCTCCAGCGGAATTGATATTGAATTTGTAACGCAGTATGCAACACAGGGAAAAAAAGGAATGTTTGGAGATCAGGAGCTTTCTGACCTGAGAAGACGCTGCGGATGAATTCCACCTGCGTCTGGCTTCTAGGGTTGGACAGGAGACTCGCCGAAAATGACGAGGAAGATTTAAGGGAGAGAAAGAGGAGAGTTTTGATCACCTGGAGTAGAACTTGAGGCGGCGCGGCTGTCTCGGGGTGCTTATGACGACCACCACGAGGATCACGGTCGCCGGTCGCCGGTCGCCGGCCGCACAAATGCAAAATTTGCCTTTTTTGATCGCGCTTTCAGTTTTCTGTTTTTGAAAACATAAAAAATGGCTAACGGTGCGATCGATCTGTGACCGTCGATTTGATATGCCTGCCCGCCCAGGGTCTAGGGCTTTAAGTGCTCGTATCCGTCCCTGTTTCTCCCGAGGAGCGCCATGGCGTCGCTTTGCAGATCCGCCGCCATGGCCACCGCGAGATCCGTGGCGGGGCGCACCAGATCCCTGCTCTCGAACTCCACACCGTCGCGTAGAGCTGCCTCAACCCTGAGGAGGTGAAGAAACTCCCCTCCAGTTCACTTGTTACAAAAAATTCCTTCCTTTTTCATACCTTCAACTCTTACCTTGATTACTTCCGATGAGAGCTCGTCAGGTCCATGGCGCCGGCATTGGGAAGCGTCGAGTCGCTGATGCCGCTTCACAGCGCCATTGCATCCGCCCGTCTCAGGTCTTTCATCGCGGTCGATTCTTCATGCTGGAGTTGGCTCTCCCAAGGTATCAGCCTTGAACATCCTTGAAATCGTATCAAATGTTAAATCTTTGTTTCTTGCCCTACATACGAGCATTTGCACTTTCTATTGGGTCTTTCCTTCCACAAGGTTTTGGCATCGGAAGAGTAGTCATTGCCTTGATTTTTATTGAAAAGTTGGAACTTTTTGTCTTTGATAATTTTGGTGATAGGTCTAAACAAGCGCATCTGACCATGGCTTGGGAGAGTGCAAGGAAGGGTGGGAAGAACATTGCATATTTGCATGTGAGGAATTCTAAATCATGATTTCTGTGGAATAGAACATGTTGTTGCCTCATTCTTTTCCATGTTTTTCTATAATTCTACATATGATATTTTGGAATGGAATTGATAAGATTTTAATAGTTATTCTAAAAAATTGGATTGATGGGGAATTCAATAGGAATCTATAATCCACACTAATTGAGAGATATTTTTCATCCCTATGTTTTGTCTGTCGGGATAAGGTTAGTAGTATGCAAGAAAAGTGTTTACAAGGATCAAACATTCCTCCAAGCAATTGACAATCTTTGCCTAGTCGATCCAGCCTGTGTATTTCTTACAGACTTGGATAGAGTAGCAATAGGTTCTCCTTTGTGTATTTCCTGGAATAGAGTAATAATTTTGTAACTGAACATAGGAATGCTTATTTTATCAAAATTATGGCAAATAAAACTCATTTGTATGACTAATTGCACCATAAGAGTAGACGAAAGAATCAAAATTATAGGTTTCTGTCCTTTCTCTGCCTGTAACTCTGTTTGATAATGGTGCTAAGCTTATTGTAACTTATTACGGAATTCTGGTGGATTGTTATATCTGTGCTAATCTTCTTTTTGTTCTTTAATTTCGGTATAGGACGTTCTTTGCCTTTGTGACCAAGGTGTGCCGGTGGCTTCATGCTGCGCCGGTTTTAGATTCTCAAGCCTCTGCTTGTTCGAGATAATAAAAAAATTGTATTGATACATTTCTTTTCATCTCGATCCCCTGATGGATTTAGGTGTGGTATATGCTTCTGGATTGTGCTGTGTTCTTTGCATAAATAAATTTGACACCACCAGTTATTGCAGCTTCATCATTTGTTTCATTTCGACCTGACTCTGTGGTGGATGACGGAGATGACCCAGAAGTTAGCAGAAGACGTTGATTCAGAATCCCAGAGCTGGGGCAGATCTGCGGTGAGGAGTGCGCCAGGGAAGACCGATTCCTACGGCGTCGCCGGTGGTAGTGTCCGTAGAGGAGGACAAGGGACGGGGAGCGGAATGAGAATTAGGGTTTGGAGAGCGGTGGCGGTGCTGTTTGCGTGAGAGAGAGAGTCAAATAGCGATTACGCAATCGGATCCCTAGCATACTGCGGGTTGACGTATATCGAATTGCAACCAACATAATCCTAAAACCCTGGAAATCCGAATTGTCTCGTCGCCACCCATGACACTTGAACTTCGAGATATCACTGCCGCCGTGCATCAAATACACCTACTCCCTCCTCGTTCTCAACATCAGCTTCCTTGAGTGTTTTCCATTTCTCGTCGGACTCTCTTGCTGGTTTTAATGGGAATACAGTTTTTTGACTCGCGTTCTGTTCGAATTGCTAGGTACCACTGCCGATGATCGCTTTCCTCTCTTTGATCGGTACTGGGAAGTAAATTGTCTGATCGTCTTTTGGCGACTCGAAGGCGAGAGATTGATGTCCTTAGTTTCAATTGTTTACCAAATTGTTTGCTCCTCTTCCGGCGACCCAAAGAACTGGTGATTACAAGAGTGGTAGAGTGACGGCAGAGCAGAGGATTTATATAGGCAACTCGATATTTTTGTTCTATTTTAAAATTAGAGGTGTATTCAATAATAATGATAGATCATTATTGAATGATTTCATTAATTTTTATTAATAATAGATTTTTTTAAATTGATTTTTATTAAGTTTTATAGAATCTTTTATTTTTATGAAAAGAATTACATTAAGTTCTATAGATTTTTTAAACAAAAATTATAAACATTATAAATTTTATAGAAACTTATAGATTTATGGGAAAGAAAAATTCCAAATTTAGTTATTGACAATATGATAAAGATTGCTCCACATTGAATTAGCTATTTTAATAATATTATTAAAATAAATAAATAAAAATATAAATATAAATAATTTATTTTAAAATATTTAATTTAAATTAATTTTTTAAAATATTTTTAGGGTTAATATAATTAGACTTTATTAAATTATATATTAATTAAGTTAAGAATTAATTTGATTTATTAATATATAT
>JBBMJZ010000036.1:21358259-21373459 GCA_037833815.1 Zingiber zerumbet | reverse complement strand
GTCCATCAGGCCATGCATGTGCTTTATCATATGCAACAGAAGCCTTAAAGCCCAAACACCACAGCCCACACACATGATCCATCGTGCTTCCTTGAATCACCGGTTGGCGGGAGGAAATATTCAGATTTTAAACTTTTGAAACCAGCTGGCCACTGTTCCCGGATTCACGGATGACCTACGCCATAAATAAAATGGCATCCTATTACGCTCGCTCCTAGCACCTCTATTAATCTATCCCAAGATTAATATAAAGAAAGTAAATTATGGTAATGGAGTGGCAAGTGGAAGGGGAGTGAAATACGAATTGCAGGATTTATATCCTGTCAGCCCCAATGTTTGACTCCTGGATCTCACGTGATAAATCAACAACTACTTATCAACTAAAATGGCGCTCCTTATAAAATCAGTGCTCCTTATAAAATCAAAGGAGCTGACGACATTGTTTTTTACGTTGCTGGATCTATCAACAACTACATTTTTTTTAACTACGTTAATGGACTCCTGGATCTAATGTTTGATGACATTTTTTATAAGGAAATCAAAGGAGGGAATATCAGCACCTCAATTTTTTTTATTTAACCTTTTTTTTACGTTTAATACTGTAATTTAATTTTTGAACCATAAAAAAATCCTAATGATTAAACCCCAAGTAAAAAAAAAAAAAAATGGAAAAAAAACTCGATGATATGCAGTCGTGCACAAGCGCCCATTGCATGTCATATGTCGTCGTTACCTTGGGTGCCCAAATTGGGCGCCCGGCACGGTAACAAAGACATTGTTTTTTTTTACCTCTCAGTTGCAGCTGTGCTCATCAAAGTTACTTTTAACGTTGAGTTATAGTATTAAATATAAAAAAAGTTAAATTAAAAAAAATAAATATACACAGTATGTACCTAGGATCAGATATACCTGCGAATTAGAGATGCATATTTATTTATTTATTTATTTAATTTATGATTATGTTATTTAGAGTTTAGAGATTTGATTATATAAAAAAACAAAATCTAACTTACAGGGAGCTAGGACATTCCGCCTTGTGAAATATCTTCAAAATTAAAGAAGATTGGACCCGCTTATATTTAGTTGGGGGTAATATAATCTAACTTATAATATAAGGTAATTTTGATTATGTTACTATGATTCAGTAATATAATGTATATAATATTTAATTATAAGGATGATTATATTCTTTTGTTTGATGTCCATTATTTTTTATAGGAAATATAATTTGTATTATTATAAAATAATAAAAATATACTGCGACCTATAATGGTGGTCGTTGCACTTCTGTTAGAGCTTGTAGCAGCCACCGGCAACTAGCGGGCGCCGCCACCGCCAACCGGCGGCGACAACGACAGTCTACAGGTGCCGAGTGACGGCAGGCGGCGGCGGGTGGAGGTCGGCGACAGCCGACGACGGACTAGAAGTGATCTCGTGATATAATCGGATTATATAGTATTTACTTTGTAATCTATATTACAAAACTTCACTATATTTTATAATTCAAATTACATTATATTACAAATTTAAAATTAAACTAAATAAAATAATAAATTTAATCCTAATTAATAAGATATATTACGTCCTACCAAACAAACATAGTCGGAATGTTTTAATCTCTTTTTTTTTTTTCCGTTTCTAATGGGGGGCATTAAAAAAATTTAAAAAAAAAACAAAGAGACGTCCTTGTATTCCACGAGTATGATTGAACAAAAACCATCGAATCAAATGAACTTCGATATTTGCAAAGGGACAAATTGCTATGATATATGTCCTCTCGAATGGGATAACTCATCAGTATGGTTATTGGATCCTCCCTCCCACAGTCTACCACACTGCACCTTACTATTGGAATTTTGAATGATTGCCCTAGTTTGGTAAATGGGACACGATGAATATGTCGGAGACGGATTAAGATAGAATTGTCCTAAGCTCCAGTACAGTCAAAAAAAAAAAATTTAAAAAAAAACGATAATTTATAGTTCACAATTTGACCTAAAAAAGAATTAATATATTCTTTTTTTTTCTTTGTTTATTTTATTTTGGTGCTTATAGCCCATCCCTTTCACATCTAATTTCCAGCCATCTTTAATTTTGGACCTGTCCATGTAGTTAGTACTTCTCTTATATTGAAAGACACTAAGTCAGTAACACTATAACCGCTCTCATATAATGTTTAAGCTCTCTTAAATGTAGTTAGTTACTCGATGAAGTCAGGCCCAGAGGGGCATTAATCTTTCGATTAGAAAGTCCAAAGTCTGTCCGTATAATTGATAAGGTTTAAGCTGTCTTAAATGCATGGAGATGGTGTTTATCGAATGGTGTACTTTTATTTAGAATTTGCCAAAGGTGCATCTGTTTTTGTAGGTTTTTTTTTTTTTTTACAGATTTGTATATATTTTCATTTGGAGAAAAAAATCTTACAAATTTACCATAGCTGGACCAAAATATGAATATATGAATGACAATCTAAATACCTTACCGCTAAACTATATATTTGAATCATATATTTATTAAAAAAAAAAATACTTAAGATTGGTGACATATATGCGATATTAAAAATATAATTACTTTTCAAATTTAATTTATAGGACTTATGGGCTTCACAAGGCTAACAATGTTAAATATTATAGATATATTACATTTAAAATACTTGTAGGGGTTTATATTTAGAAGGGCTCTAAAACTCCATCGTGAGTGTAATGTAATGGTAAAATATTTAAAGGAACAATAAGAATATCGGCGTTAAAGCTCAAACAAGACGAATATTTTAGAGGTCGATTTTTAAATATATATAAGTTGTATTCTAAATTTAATGTGAACTAGGGAGAAGATTGTCCAAGATTTGTCGAGCGAAGCCTCAACATTTGGGTTATCAAATATAAAAAATTTATGGACTACTTCTAAAACTACTCCTAATTCCATTTAATTATGTTTGTAATCATAAAGTCTTAAACATATCATGTTTAATATTCATTATTTATGTTTTTTTTTTTATTTTGATAACTAAATGTTCTACACTATTAGATGTATAAATAATCTATATTTGTTTTTCAAATTTAACCTGTCTACCATTAATAGGATTGTAAACTACTCAAGTTAAATTGGAGGAAGCTATCACTAAGACTTGTCTGATAAGGTAAGATTAATAAATCAAAGTATTTGATGAAATAGATGTTTAAGCTTAAGATTCGTTTTTTTAGATGCTATTCCGTTTTCAATATCAGTTATTTGATTATTTAAAATTTTTATATTTTTAAATTTGGTTGATCCATTTGGTGAGTTTGATATTACAAATTTATTTATTTATTTATTTTGATATTTTCTCTAATTATTTACAAATTTGATAGAAATTTTATTGATAAATATAATTTTTAAACACTATTTGTGGATATTAAAGAGATAAATACATTTGTTCAAAACTAGAGTCCATTTTATTTAAACAAGTTATTTAAGATTATTTATTTAATTAATCTTATAATATATATAGAATGTTCTTATCCATTTTGAATAATAAATTTATTCATGAGTATTTATAATTTATTGATCTAATTAATACAGTCTCCATGAGAATTCAAATTACATGCTATCTTGATTCACGTGACAAAAGATATTCATTTGTTCTTAGTACCTCCATCAATTTATTTCTAGATTAATATAGAGGAAATAAATCATGAGTAACTATTAGCTATTAGTATAAGCGGTCAAGGCATGGAGAGAGTATGCTTGTTTGTTCGGATATGCCGAATTTTGATCCTAAGGACTCATATGGTAATATTTCATGTTTCAACCACCGCATCGCTCTAAGGGGACCAATTTTAATTCATGATTTAGAGTTGTTGAAGACGATCAACTTAAACATTTGAGAGAAAAATATTGCATGACTAAAATAAACTTATTTTAAAAAATATTTTTTATTTAAACTTTCCTCCACACGTAAATGTAATAATGCCATGTTAGAACTCATGCACGCTAGAGGGGATAAATAACTTTGATAGATTTTCATCTTTGCTCTATGCTCGTTGTTAAATGCACAATGGAAACTTCAATAAACTTGGACGTCACATGCACTATACCTCGATTTTACTTGGTATCCATCTCCCTGAGGCGACAAATTCAAAGGTCCACTCCTAGCGATCTTCTTCCACTATGAACTCTCTCCTTCTTGAAAACTTTCTAGGCGGAGAAGCCTCTAATAATCTTGATTACACAATAATACAAGAAAGGCAAACACAAATACAATTGAAAGTCAAAATGACTTTACAATGAAATCTTACTTAGCTTGCTATCTTTTTATTTGAAAATGCCTCTTGTTGACTCGAAAATACACCAAAACTTCGTCTCAGAATCTCCAAGAAATTGACGCCTTCAAATCTTTATAAAACCCTCTTTTATAAAGTTGAATTAGGGATGATTTACGCCTACCAATCAATTGGTAGACTTCACCAATCGATTACCATCAAATCCGACCATTTAAACATGCAGAATGACTATTTTTTACCTTACCTGCTTGGTGAGTTCACTAATTAATTGATTGCTTTCAGTCGATTTAGAAGCCTTTCAATCGATTTAGAAGCCTTCTATTCATTACTACAGTGTCACCAATCATTTTTCGAAACTCACCAATCGATCAACATTATGGTAAAAATACTGTAGTGGTTACTCTAAACACAGGAACTGTAGCAACTTCGAAGTTACTATAGCAAACCCTAATTATTATAGTAAACCCTATTTTTCAAGGTTTAGGATTTGAAACAAATCTATTACTATAGCAGAAATCCTAGTTACTGTAACAAACCCTAAAACACTTCAAAACCTTAATTTCTAGGTTAATAGTCCATCGTTCAATCGATCAACTAATACTCTTATTTCAACTTTACCAAGTTAAATTCTTATCTTGCCTAGTATTTGGTTGACTTCAATCTACCAAAACTTCCTTTACTCAACATCCGGTCAACCTTGACCTCCTAAGACTCCCCGGTCAATCTTGATCTGTTAAGACTTCCGTTATTACCAAGTGTACAGTCCTCCATGACCTACTTTGACTTTCTGTCTCTTGCCAACTCCATGTTATCCGGTCCTCTGTGATCCACTTGGACTTTTCTCTTATCAACTTCTCGTTATACTTCCGATCACCAATTATCCAGCCCTCGATGATCCACTTGGACTTTTCTCTTACTAACTTCTAGTTGGACTTTTTATCACCAAGTATCTAATCAACCCTGACCCACTTAGACTTTTCTTTTGTCAATTTCTCATTGGACTTTCGATCGCCAAGTGTTCGGTCAAACTTGACTCACTTGGACTTTTTTCTTTCCAACTTCCCATTAGACTTCCCACTTCTAATGGGGAGAGATCACACTCTTAGAAACCTAATACCTATTAGATACTCCTTGGCTGAACTAGATACTCACTACAGTTAACCTCCCTAGATACATTCTTAATAACTCTCTTAGAATTCTTAGAAGTCTTAGCCATGCTAGTCTCCTCATCATCAACACTAAGGATAACCTCTCTTATAACCTTGACCTGACTCTTAGACCTAGAGTTAATTTCATAGCTATATAGAGTTCTATAATACGATAACACATGTTGGATTGAGATGCACGTGAGAGGAGGGGGTGAATCATGTGATTTTCAAAAACTTATTTTTTTTATTGCTTTTAAATCAAAGTAAATGCAGCAGAAAGAACACAAAAATTGAAAGCAAGTAAGAAGACAGAATTAGACATGAACGCAAGAATTTACTTGGTTCGGAGCCTTTGGCGACTCCTATTCCAAGACTTAGGTTCCGCGAATCTATCGATGGTAATTTACTGAATACCTCTTCCAGAACCGTCGAAAGAGGAGATCAAGTACAAAGAAAGTCGAAACAAGTGTAACACACTACACTTGTCCTTTTACAATAATTAATTACAAAAAAATCATGTTACCAAACACTTTTTCGGAGACAGTCAGCTCAAGCTCGGTGTTTAGGCGGCTTCTCAGTGGTAGATGGGCGTAGCAGTGGCATAACAGAGTCGTAGTATGAGGTTGGAGTTGTTGGAACTACAATCGGACACGTAGAAGCTTGTATATGAGTTATGTCTAGAAGCTGGAGCAGAAGATTGCTCAAGGAGAAAGCTGGAAGATGGGTTCGGGTGAACCCAATTTCATATGACAAAAATCACCCAAGCGAGCGGCATGAGCGGAGCCTAAGTAGAAGCCCAGACACAAAAGTCAACTTGAAGTTGACTAGGGTTCGGGCACCCGGACCCTCAGGGCAGCCCGGGGTGCCTCAACTCGGTCTCACTACGAATAAAGTCAATAAGGGTCCAGCACCCGGAGTTGTTCCAGGCGCTCGGACCAAAGAAATTTTATCCAGATCGAGCTATTGGAATTTGTTGCCACGTGGATAAAGTTTCATCCATGCTCAAGCGCTCGGAGCCATTCCAAGCGGCCGAAACTTGGCTATAAATACAACCCTAATCTTAATAGTCAGAACAATACTTGTAAACAATCTTCTTTTCTATTCTACTTTATGATCTAGCGCTTAAATTACTATAAGAGGCTTCTCTGCCAGAAGGAGATTTGATAGTGAACTTTTAACGTCTTATACTAGCAATCTTCTGATTGCAAACTAAGTAAAAGATCTGCCTCTTTCTTCTTTCTTGTTAATTAGTTTATTATTAAATAAGTGTGTGTTAATTTTATTTGAAAAGTCGAGAAAGGTTTGTTTTTAATTTCAGGCAATTCACCCCTTCTTGTCGGCCTATGGGGATCAACAAGTGGTATCAAAACAAAGATGATTCAGAAGGACTAACCGCTGATCGAAACAAAGAAATCAATGGTCGAACCAAGCCTCAACCCACCAAAGTTTGAGGGGGAGTTTACGCACTGGAAATGCCGAATCGAAGTATTCCTGCGAACTAATTTTGAAATTCTTTTGATAATAAAATATGATTTTGTAGTTCCCAACGATTAGCAAGGCGAGGAGAAAGAGGAGTATCTTTGGAAGAGGAAGGAGCAAAGTGACTTTGTCACCAACAACAGAGAGGAATATCACCTACTAAGTGTGTTACTACCTCAAGAAGTCAATCGCATCGAAAGGTACACCTCAACCAAAGATTTTTGGGAGAAATTCCTGGAACTCCACAAAAACACATTTGAAGCAAAGCTCGCACGACGGGACATTCTTTGGAACAAGCTAACAAACATTTGTTTGGAAAAAGGTGAGAAGGTAGCCCAACTACAAGCGAAGATCAAAGAGTTGATCACCTGACTGGTCAACCTCGGTAAAAGGGTACGCTACGCACTCAACGCTTTTCCCAGGACTTCAGAATAAACTTTGATAATAGACGCCTACTACATCTCAAAGGACTTGGAGGTAAGTATCCTAAAGGGACTTTTTTTTTCAACTTTAAAATTACATGAAACTAGATGTGCAGGTACAATAAAAGAATCAAGCCAAAACCTAGCACTAAGAGCCACTAAGAAGGATGAACCTAAGTCAGACTCAGATCTCGAAGCAGACCAAGAAGCCTATATGGTAAGGAAGTTTAAAAAGTTTTTTTAAATCTAATAAATTTAAAGAAATGCATAATAGAAAAAATCCAAGAAATAGAAGAAAGGTTCGATGCTACCAGTGTAAAAAAGAAGGATACATAAAGGAGGACTGCCCAGAGCTCAAAAAGGAAAAAGACAAAGGACCCAAGCAAAACAAGCACAAGAATCTCATGGCCACTTGGGACGAAAACTCATCATCTGAGTCAGAAATAGAAGCATACGTCGAACTAGCACTAATAGCTAGTCATGAAGAATAAAGCACCTTAAAAGCGAGCATCGATGAAGGAGAAGCAACATCAGATGAATGCAACGAAGCAGAGGGAGAATCAAGCTTCAGATCTGACATGGTAAGTGAAGTATGCCTCTTACCTCCTAATCAACTATTTTTTGTATTAAATCAATGTCTAAATCCATGTGTAAATTAAAAGCTAAAAAAAAAAAATTAAAATGGAGAATTTAGAAATAAAAAGAATATTATCAAAATCATGTTTAATAGAGGATGTTGATAAATTAAAAATTGAAAATGTTGATTTGAAAGAACAAATAAAAAATTAAAAAAATTCTGCATGTTCAAATTTTACTACATTAAATTTTAGGAACAATAAAGGACTAAATTGGTATTAAAGATTCCACTAAGGTCAAATCAGAAAAATAATAAAAAAGTATATTCCTAGAAAATATTTGATCAATCTAGTAGAAAGGAACCTATATTAAATTTCAAAATCATGCTTAGATTAAAATTTAATTTTTATTTTGTCTAATACTTTCAAATAAATTATTTGTACAATTCTTTTTTTGAAATTAATTAGATATTATTTTTTTAAAAAAATAGGATTTTATTTCCTATCTGTAGAAAATTTTTAAAAATTATTTGATTGTTGTATTATTTTTTATAAATTCTTAAAATAAATATTATATTTTTTAATTTAATTATATTTTTCAGAGATATTTTTTCAAAACTGATTTTTCGGTAAATACTTATTATATTCTCTATTCAACAAAATATTTTTAAATTTTTTTGACAATATTTAACTTTTTATGAATTATTTATCTAAATACTAATTTTTAATTTTTAAAATTCTTGAACACTCAATTTTTAAAAATTTATTTTTTCCTACAAAAAATACTTACTCTATTACATTCTTAGAAAATTTCTCAAAATTTTTTGAATTTCAAAACTACTTTTTTTAAGCATTTTAAAGAAAAATTTATCTTCCTATATATAGTAAATAATTTATTACTATTTAAATTGATTTTATTTTCTCGTGAAAATTTTATTACTATCTCGGATATGTCTTCTTAACTGTTATAAATTTTTTAGAATTTTTCAATAAACAAAATACTTTTTAAGTTTTTTTTGTTTAAATTATTTTTTAATTACAAAAATTAGATTTGAGAATAAATTCCAAAATCTTTTTTCTAAGTGTTAATCACTGTTTGTGTATTCCTTAGACTTTAATTTTAAAACCCCTATTTTTTAATGTAATCAAAGGGAGAGAGTTAGATGTTCAGTTTAAGGGGTAGGTATTTTTTTTAAAATATTGCATATTCAATGTTTGAAACTTGCATATTCATTTAATTTAATGTCTTGTTTTACCCTAACTTAACTTGAGTTGATATACATCAAAAACAGAGAGATTGTAAGTACCCCCGTGGAGGTTTTGATGTGATCAACCAAGCCAAGTTAGATTCTGTTGTCTTTTGATACTTTGTGTGTAAGTGTACAGAAACTTAGGAGCACAGGAAGTCGAGCGAAAGACATAACTAGCGAGAAGAACGACATAGGAGAGAGTCGACGGCTCAATGCGTTCAAGGGACGAGGTGTTGTAGAAGAGTACGCTAGCAGATGGGAAGGGTGCGTGCGACGTTTCTGAGGGGCGAGAAGCCGGAGCGAAGATTGCACGAGGAGAAGGCCAGAAGGTAGGTTTGGGTGAGCCCAATTCTGGAGGACAGAAATCACCTAAGCGAGTGGAACGAGTGGAGATGGAAGCAGAAGCCCAAACATAAAAGTCAACTCAAAGTTGACTGGGGTCCGGGCGCTCGGACCCTAGGGCAGCCGGGGGACGCCTCGACTCGGCCTTGCTGCGGATAAAAGTAAAAAAGGGTCCAAGCACCCGTTATTGTTCCAAGCCCCCGGACCAGAGAAAATTTATCCAGATCGAGTTGTTGCGATCTGTTACGATATGAATAAAATTTTATCCACGCCTAGATGCTCGAAACTTGGCTATAAATACATCCCTGATCTCAGTAGTCAGAACAACACTCGTAAACAATCTTCTTTTCTGTTCTACTTTGTGATCTAGTGCTTAAACTACTGTAAGAGACTTCTCCGCTAGAAGGAGATTTGATAGTGAGCTTTCAACATCTTGGACTAGCAATCTTTTGATTGCAAACCAAGTAAAAGATTTGCCTCTTCCTTCTTTCTTGTTAATTATTCTATTATTAAATAAGTGTGTCTTGATTTGGTTTGAAAAGTCAAGAAAGGTTTGTTTTTAATTTCAAGCAATTCACCCCCCCCCCCTCTCTTGCCCGCCTACGGGGACCAACAGAAGGCGCCTTAACCTGAGAAGTTTGATCCTGAGCAGCCCAATCCTTATCTACGATGAAGTCTGAATTTTATTCTGCGGAAGGCGCATTCCATAGCACCGAAGGTGCCTTTAATGAATAGTGTGAAGGCACCTTCCAATACTTGAAGGCACCTTGGGTACTATTCACTCGAGTTCTTTTTTGCTCATTTTGTCTTGCAAATTAGGTTAGTCCAACATGACAATATTTAACCTGCAAAATAAGTTTTATTACAATTATAATAAGGAGTATTAATTAATTCATATCCTTCTGGGACCAAGAACTAGTCAATGTCTCAATTTAAGGATATAAAATGGACCTACACATTGAACTGACGCATACTGTCCCTCAATCAGGAGGCGCGCTCATCGAGTCACTTTCTTCCAGTGACTTACATTCACTTATTAACTTGTAGTCGGTTGACTAGCCTCTTGACCCACCAGATTTTCATGTCAGTTGTCAGGTATGTTGATCCAACTGGTTTTCGACCAGCTGTCAAGCCTCGTAGACCCAGCTGAACTTCCTATTAGATATCAAGCGAGCCGTTTGACCTATCTGAGCTTCATACCAACTATCGGGTTCTCAGACCTAGCTGGATTTCATTCTAGTGGCAAGTCCTCTAGACACCTCAATCTTTGCACGCTCAGTGAATGCATTAGATCACAACAATACTCTAACTTTAATCCTCTTGTCATTCATCAAAACTCGAGTTAGATCATTAGTGTGAATTGCACCAACAACACATTTTCCTTAGCTTTAGGTTTATATCTCAAACCTTTCTTTCCCTTGAATGATTATTGCCTATCTAAGCCTATATATTTCTTCTTGGACCTTTCAACTTCATTTGTCATTTTTAAGGGTATTTTCTAATTTATCAAGTCTTGACATCAAAACTTGATTTTCAATCCTTAAATACTCAAACTTTGATTTTTCATTATTGTCTTGAACATTTCTTTTTTTGGCACGTGTCTAATTTTCTTATGGTTTTTGTCTCAATTATTTTCTATCTTTCTATACTTAGGTAGAGTTGTTCTAGCATAATATGATTTATAATTATCCTTAGAAAGATCATGCTTCCTATTTTCATGATAATAAGCTCTGATTTGATAAAATTTATTTATAACTTGTATTATTTTTATCATGATGCAAAGGAATATCATTATTAAATGATACTTTTGAAATTCCCCTTAAGTCTGAACTTCCTCCTTTGCTTTTATTTTGATGATTTCCTTTTGGACATTAATTCTAGAAATGTTCTCTTAGGTTGCATGTGAAACACCTAATGTACTCTTTGCCTTTGCGTATGAAGGGTTCCACCTCCTTTAGCTTCTCCCTCACCTTAGTGTCAACTTAGTCTTTTTCTTCATCAATTTAGGATACCGGTTCGTGTAATGTCCTTTTTGTTGGTCCCTTTAGAAGTCGGCAAGAGGGGAGGGGTGAATTACCCTGTAAAAATAAATCTACCCTTTCTCAACTTATAACTAAATAAATAAAGAATACTTGTAATTAAAAAGAACGAGACTAATTAAAAAGAGAATAAATACAAAGGAGTTACTTAGTTTACAATCAGAGGATTGCAAATCCAAGGAGAGTGTGGCACACTATCTGAAGATCTCCTTTGGGCGGAGTAGCCTCTTACAGCGTTAACAACACAGAAGAACAACTAGAATTGAAAGAACCGGATTACAAGTGAATTGAATAAACTATGAAAATCAGTGCTATAGTTATAATACTATTCTGAGTGCCTGGAAGGGTTTCGGGCGCTTGGGAGGGGATAAACTTTATCCCCGACACTTTAATCAACGTCCACATCATCACAGATAAAATTTGGGTTCCGGGCACCCGGACCACATAAGTCAATAGGGTTGACTTTTTACGGTCTTGTTCCTCTACTCCGGTTCAGCTCGTCTCGGTCCGAGTTTTCTGCTCTGGCTCCACTAGCTTGAGTGATCTTGGTCATCCAAAATAGGGCTCACCTGAACCCAACTTTTGGTCTTCTCCTCGAGCAGCCTTCCTTCCCGATTTCTCGTCCCTTGAACGTTGCGTACGTTCTTCTCGTCCATCGGTGTACTCTTTCGCGGCACCTCGTCCCTCAGACACACCGAGCCCATCGGCTCTCTCCCTGTGCCATCTTTCTCTCTAGCCGCATCTTCCGCTCGACTTCCTGTGCTCCTAAGCTCCTGCACACTTAGACACAAGGGTTAAACCAAACAAGACCTAACTTAACTTGTTTGATCACATCAAAACACCTTGGAGTTTCAACAATCTCCCCATTTTTGATGCGAGCAACTCAAGTTAAGATAGGGTCAAACCAACATAATATTGAAAATAATATTTTTGCAAATAAGTGCAAATAAGATTAAGTGCAAATTACATTAATAATTTTTCAATGAAAAATTATACCTCGCCCTAGACTTAACATTCTTCTCCCCCTTTGATCATATAAAAAATGGGGTTTCTTAACAAGTCTAAGATTAATTTTTTTTAAAAAAACTGTAATAAGTTAGAAAATTTTAACTGTTAAAAAAACTTTAAGTTAGAAAAATAAAATTAATTTTCTAAGTAACCAAAAATAATTTTCAGAATTAATTTAAATTTTGAAATTTTCTAAGTTAGAAAAAAATTGAGAAATTTTTCTAAGTTTTTTTTTGCAAACATAAATATTTTTGTGAAAAAAGATTAAGCAAAAATTTCTAAGTTAAGAATAATTCTAACCTTTAGGCAATTTAAACACATTTTTTTGAGAAAATTTTTCCAAAAAAATGTAAAAGCAACTTGTTAAAGTATTATCTAATTTTTATTTTAATACTTTATCAGTAAGTTAATTAAACATCTATTTCAATATTTTGACTTCCAGGCAGTGGTGAGACACTAGAACTTCTTGGTTATTGGAGCAACAACCACTTTCTTAAACAAAGTCTCATAAAGAAATTAACTATTTAATTTTTTTGCTGAAAGTCCTAAGTCTAATTTTACATTTTTAAGTTGGACATGATTTTGGAACCAAGTATAGGTTCCAGCTAACAGGGTTAATCAGGTATTTTCTAGATACATAAGTTTTTGATATTTTTCTTATTTAACTTTTGTGAAACCTATAGTACTAGTTTAATCCTCTATAATTTCTAAAAGCAAAAGTATTTGAACAAATAGAATTTCTCAAGGTTTCTATTTCTTCTTTTAGTTTATCATTTTCAAGTCTTACTTTATCAAAATTTTCTATCATGCATGATTTTGCTAAAATTCTTTTTATTTCTAAGTTTTCATTTTTAAATTTATTATTTTTACTTTTTAATTTATACATAGATTTTTCCATAGACTTAATACCAAAATAAAGATATTCAGGAGGTAAGAGGCATACCTCACTTACCATATCAGACTTGAAGCCTGACTCTCCCCCTGCTTCGCTGCATTCATCTGAAGTCGCTCCCCCTTCATCGATGCTGGCTTTTGATGTACTTTTCCCTTCATAGCTCGCCATCAGTGCTAGTTCAGCATATTCTTGTATTTCGGATTCAGATGATGAACTATCGTCCCAAGTAGCTTTTAGATTCTTGTGCTTCTTGGGTATCTTTACTTTATCCTTCTTGAGTTCAAGGTAATCCTCTTTTAAGTGTCATTCCTTTTAACACTGGTAGCAACAAACCATTCTTTTATTTCTTGGATTTTTCTTATTCTGCATTTCTTTAAACTTATTAAATCTATTTTTTTTTAAATTCCTTACCATATAAGCTTCTTGATCTTCTTCTGAGTCTGATTTGGGTTCATCCTTCTTGGTTGCATTTAGTGTCATAATCTGACTTGATTCTTTTGACGTCCCTGCACATTTGGTTTAATGTAATTCAAGAGTTGAAAAAAGTTTCTCTAGGGTACTTACCTCTAGGTCCTTTGAGATGTAGTAGACATTGATTATTGAGGTCCATTCTGGAGTTCTAGGAAAGGTGTTGAGTGCGTAGCGTATGGTGTCCCGGTTGGTTATCGTTCCACCGAGGTTCTCAGTCCGACAATTAATTATTTTTCCTTCGCATGTAGATTGGCTACTTTCTCACATCTTTCCAGACGGATGTTCGTCAATTTGTTCCGAAGTATGTCTCTTCTTACAAGCTTGGCTTCGGATGTGTCTTCATGGAGTTCCAAAAATTTTTCCCAGAGTTCTTTGGCAGACGAGTAGCTTCCGATGCGGTTGACTTCTTGAGGCGGTAGCACGCTCAGCAAGTGATATTCCACCTGGTTATTTGCTACGGAATCATTTTATTCTTTCTTTGTCCATAGACTTTCTTCTTTTTCCTCTCCATTCTAATTCATAGGAGCTACAAAACTATATTTTATTATTAAATGAATTTTAAAATTGGTTTTCAAAAATACCTCCATGCGACGTTTCCAGTGTGTGAAGTCTCCCTCGAATTTTGGTGGAACGATGCTTGGTCTGGCCATTGGTTGCTTTCCTTCAGTCGGTGGTTAGTCCTTCTGAAGCATCCTGGCTTTGATACTACTTGTTGGATCCTTTGGAGGCCGACAAGAGGGGAGGGGCGAATTTCCCTATAAAAATAAACCAACCTTTTCTCGGCTTATAACTAACTAAAGAACACTTGTAATTAAAAAGAAAGAGACTAATACAAATAAAATAGACACAAAGAAATTACTTGGTTTGCAATCAGAAGATTGCTAATCCAAGGAGAATGAAACGCACTATCTGAAGATCTCCTTTGGGCAGAGTAGCCTCTTACAACGTTAACAACACAGAAGAAAAAGTATAACTGAAAGAACTAGATTACAAGTTGTTGATTAAACTATTGAAATCAGTGCTATATTTATAGCACTATTTCGGGCGCCTGGAAGGGTTCTGGTCACCTGGGAGGGATATAACTTTATCCCCAATACTTCGGTCAACATCCACATCATTACTGATAAGTTTTAGGTTCCGGGCGCTCGAACCACATTAAAGGCTCCGGGCGCCCAGAATGGTTCCGGGCGCCTGGACCACATAAGTCAACCAAGTTGACTTTTTATGGTCCAGTTCCTCTGCTCCGGTTCAGCTCGTCTCGGTTCGAGTTTTTCGCTCTGACTCTGCTAGTATGGGTGATCTCGGTCAT
>JBBMJZ010000036.1:21344567-21358159 GCA_037833815.1 Zingiber zerumbet | reverse complement strand
TGGTTTAGCTCGCCTCGGCCCGGGTCTTCCGCTCCGGCTCCACTCGCTTGGGTGATTCCGACCACATCCGAAATAGGATTCACCCGAACCCAATTTTCGGCCTTCTCGAGCAACCTTCTGCTCCAGCTTCTCATCTCTCGGAAACGCCGCGCGCCTCCTTCTTATCTGCCCGCGTACTCTTCTGCAGCACCTCATTCCTCAGACGCACCGAGCTAGTTGGCTCTCTCCCGCGCCGTCCTTCTTGCTAGCTGCGTCTTTTGCTCGACTTCCTGTGCTCCTAAGCTCCTGCATACTTAGACACAAGGTTAAAATACCACAGGACCTAACTTACCTTGTTTGATCAAATCAAAATAACATTGAGATTCCAACGGGAAGTGGATCTGATAAGCTCTATTGGAGGCACCTCCAAGGATTAGAAGTGCCGTAAATACCTTATAAAAAGCCTCTTCAACAAACAGTTCATGTACTTCTTTGTTTGCTAAATTACTACTGCACTTCAACGTTCCTCTCCTATTGTGCTACAATCCAACTATGTCATACTTCTGTTCTAGCGAACAACTACAACAAGTACAACACCAACACACCAGGACCTCCATTATCATTGAGTGTCTGGTCCTTCGTGTTCCATTTAAATTTTTCTCTTACCAACTTCTCATTGAACATTCTATCACCAAGTGTTCGACCAACCTTAAGCCACTTAGATTTTTCTCTTATCAATTTTTCGTTGGATTTCTAATCAACAAGTGTCTAATCAACCTTAATTCACTTGACTTTTCTCTTGCTAAATTCCTGTTTGACTTCTCACTTTTAGTCAAGTATATAGTCAACCTTGACTTACTTGACTTCTTACTAACATATCGAAACTCAAACTTATGTCAATCTGACCTTGGTCAACTTTGTTAACCTTGACCCGAGGTCGATAATAATAATATTAGAAATAATATTATTTTTAAAATACAAAATAGGATTGTTGTCGTTTTAATGTGTTTTTTTAAAATGGGTTACTTTTGAAGACAACCAAGGTGTTTTCTAGGAGACTTAATAACAAATTTGTTAAATTTGGCACAACGTGTCTTATGTGTGATGCAAAATGTGATTGGTCACCCAAAAGTTTGTCTATTATGCACCCTAAGATCTTGTATAAGAGAGATAATTCATGGTACTAAGCAATCTCTTAGGTGAGAGAAATTTCTTTCCTAATAGAATGAATCACAAGGACTAAAACCTTGCTCCATGGCATAGCATGTCTTCTCTTTAATGACTCATGTTGCATGCTACTTACCGTATGCATGATAATATCATATCCAACCCCTCTTATACCCACACACCTATGGTTCGATTGATAAGCAGGATAATATTATGTTCATCGTGCTCAAATTATTGGGACCTCTAAAATCCTAATCTCTTAACTTTTCCTTCTCATGCACTCAATCCCTAATTAAATACCGATCTTCTCTCTAGCAGCACACCACTTCATCCCTTATTGATCTTCGATCTTCTCTTCGACATGCGGCCATTGATCATACGCTCCTCTCCTCTCCTCTCCCCTCTCCTTTCTCCTTACCTCTCTGGCCCAATTTAGGTGCGGCGAGGTGCGACGATCGCCGTCAGAGCTATGGTTGCAAGGCCGAGCATGATCTAGGCCACTGCCTTAGCCAAGCAATGAGGCTGACCACGAGGCAATTGGCGAGGTTGCTGTGAGATTAGCCTGGCGCAACATCGGCTGTCGCCATATCCAGCCCACAGGTTGGCCTCGAGGTAGGCCGTGAGCTTCACTGGTCATGACCTTGACTACCACCTAAGTCAATCCATGAGGTAGTCCGCGAGCTAAATCAATCGGGCATGAGCTAAGCCATGTTCGAGTGGCTGGGTCGCGTACAAACTTGTTTGAATGCACATGTAGTCTTGGCTAGGTGGGCGATCACGTTTCATGCCTCTATTTTTTTTTATGATATTCATTTAGTTTACCAAAAATATTTGCTTGTGCACCCTTATATTTGAATATTAATTTTGTAAAATTGTTTGTGCATGTATATATTTGGTGTGGATTTAAAGCATTTGGAGAAACTCGTCTTTGTTCTCTGACTTAGGGTATATCTATAAAAATGATTATTTATTGATAGTATATAATTTTAATGATTTATTAAGTTTCTATATTAAAAAAAAACTAGATTTGATACTATATTCTATCATTAAGATATGTATTCTTTTAATACAGGTTAAACTTATGTTGATTAGTTTTTGCATTTTTTGATAAGTAATTTAACTTTAGATTCATATTTAAAAAAGATTATTTTAAAATAGAAAATGTAGTGTAATTTGAATAATGAGTTTGATTTTTTTAAATTACTTATCATATTATACTTACATAAAGTTGTGATGATGAGATGTGATAATGTATTAGTTATTTAGATTTGAATTGGGATGTAATGAATTTGAATTAGATTGTTTTCTAATCACGTGTCACTTTAGATTCATATATCATGAATTTGATAGTGTGAGTTGTAATTGGCTTTGGATGCATTTGTGAATTGATGTAGCATGTATTGTGAATATGAATGTATCACATTGATTTGAATGTGAATGTGTTTGGATTTGAGTGTGTTTACACGATACATTTGAATGTATAGTGAATGTGGATGTGTTTGGATTTGAATGTGAATATTGTGGATGTGAATGTGTATTGATTTGTTTATAATGTAGTGTGTAAATAGGATGAAATCTCCTAAATAGTGGAGTGCTGACAAAATTTTTTAGAAAATTAATTTTTCTGTCACTAATTTAGCGATGAATTATTTTTTTCTTCATCGCTAATAATAGAGATGGAGATTAACTTCTGTTGTTAAGTTTAATGACCGAATTTAATTTATGTTGCTAAATTATCAACGAAGAAAAAATTCAGTCACTAAAATGACATTAGCGATCGAAATTAGTGTGATTGAATAAAATTGATCGTTAATTACTACTCTTCTTATAGCGTGGGGTTCGACAAGGGACTTAGTGGGGTTAATCATGGGGGCGACAATGACTTAGCAGGGGGAGCACTATCTTTTGAAAAGTATTACTTATGTTATAAAAGGTAATTACACTCATCCCAGACACCCCTCGTAACTCATTCCTAGATTATATAAAGGGAGATAAAACACGATGTTAGTTTATAGCATACCACTAAGTGGCTAGAGAGTGTGAGGGGTTTTTTCCCCCGAAGACAATTTGTTATTTCAATTACTATTGATACGACGAATAAGGTGTTGGGACCTTGACGTCTGCTAGAGGGGGTGAATAGCGTCTCACCCAAATTGTTGCCTCCTACGCTTGTTAGTGCACAACGGAAATACAAAACAAATCTAACAAATTGAAAGGTAAAACTAGAGGCAATAACCAAAAGAATCAAACCTCTAACACGTTTATGTAACGTGGTTTGGAGATCACTTACTCCTACTCCACGGCTGTCCGTAAGGTGGACGATCCCGATTCATCGGTGGATAACTTCCCGGAAAACCTCCGGCTGGCTCGAGTAGCTCCTTGTGGGTGGAGAAACCTCGCCACAAACTCGCACAAGCTCTTGATCACTGAAGAAGACCTTTGAGACTCTAATAGGAGTTAATCACCTCTATTTTCATCAACCATACATAAGCACCCCGAGCTCTATTAAATAGAGTTTGGGAGGAAAACACCAAGTTGTTTTCCCGCTACCAATCGACTGATAAAACCACCAGTCAACTGGTCCTAAGTGAAATTTGACCGTTACAAAACAACGGTCGGCTACCAGTCGACTGATGTAAACACTAGTCGACTGTTGTAGTGCTACTATAGTATTGCTACAGTAATGCTATAATAAAACCCTAATCCTAGGATTTGACCCCCGAGTACATTCACTCAGCACTCGTCCTTGCCCGACCAACCTAGACCTAGCTTTCTAGCCTCTTCCATCAGCCTTGCGTCCCTCGGATACCTCTCCATCCTTCACGTCTTGCCTTCTGGAGCTTCCATCGACCTTGTCATTATTGTCGAGTCTTCCTTTGCCAAGAGGTCGCGCCTCCGGGACTTCATCCATCGCCAAGTCACACTTAGACTTACGTTGCCAAGACTACATGTTTGGACTTACATCGCCAAGACTCATCCTTGGGCTTTCCTTCTTTGCCAAGATCATACTTGGACTTTTCTTGTTGTACATGTATTATGCACACTCACAATGCATATCAAATACAACAATAAACCTAACTTAAATCTTTGCCCAAACATCAAAACCTAGGGTCACTAGATTGCTCCAACATAAGGTGGGGCCCTCGAAGTCAGGGTTGAAGTCAAGAAAGTCGAATGATGTGGTGGTCGAAGTCAAAGAGGGGTCAACACTTGGGGCTAACACGATCACATGTCACGGCTGAGTGGTATAACCGATCGGGCCTCTGGTCCGATCAGATCCCGTGTTCCTCAGGATCAATGGAACTCCCAGCTATATTAGTGCAATTCAGAGCGGAGTCTTCTTGGTCTAATTGAATATGCTAGGTGTACGGCTCGATCAGACTCTTTGGCCAAGTGGATGCTTAGTCCTCGAGAGGGTCATCATTTCTTAGCCAACCTGACCCAGTCAGTGAACGAGATACGATTAGACGATAGAGGGGACTTGGTCAGTATACGAACAAAATATATTAATGGTCCATCAACCCAATGGTCTAATATTCCTTCTTGAATTTTGTGTAACGGTTCTCAGAAAATCAAGAAAATATTTCCTATGCAATCTGTACAACGGAAGCTTCTACCCTGTAAAGTATAGAAATAGTGGGTCTATTTCGAAAAGGTGTAAGAACGGTTGGTCCTTTTTTAAAAATATATTGATATTCATGTATAGAGAAAAAGTAATACTATATAAGGAGTTTCCTCCTAAAGACGCAGGTACACAACATTATGTAGTCAAAGCTCACTGTTCATTTTATACTGTTCATCGTCTTCTATTTCCTCTTGACCACTTGTCTAAGTTGAGTGTTGGAGTGCACCGGGGACCCTTCCCTGGCCTGGTTGTTGATGTTTTCTTCCCTCTACGTTCTTTTTTGACACGCGGGATCGTTTGACGTCATCTTCTTTCTGCTCAAAGTCTTCTCACGGTCAATATCGAAGCCACCTAGTTCGTTGTCCGTCTTCCCCTATTTCAGGCATGATCAAATTTGGCGTCATCTGTGGGAACTTTGCCTGAATCTAAAATGCGAATATAGAAGGAGACTGAAGATTCACAACAGTTACTTTGTCGCAAGAAGACCTTGAGTTGTTTGTGATTGACCGAGCGCAAAAGTTGGTGCAACAGCAACAAGCAACAGCAGGGTATCCTTTATCGAATGACCCTACTGTATCGATGACAGGACCACACACAGAGCGAGGGACCTAAGTAGAAAAGCCGACTAGGTTCCAACCAATTCCTTCTCCTCCGGCCAGCTTCATGCAAGCTTATGTACAATCGACCAGCCTTCCACCCGTGCCCTTCAGCTGGCCATTCGATCGGAGGTTCAATTCTAGACTCTCAAGCCTTAGTTCCGAGTTATAAACAGGTTTCCCTGTGCTCTTCAACTAATCATTCGATCGGAGGTTCAATTACAGACTCTTGAGACTTACCATCAAGTGATAAGCGGGTTTCCCTATGCTTTTCAATCAGTCATTCGGTTAGAGGTTTATTCTAGACTCTCGAGTCTTCACATCGAGTTATAAGCGAGTTTCCCCTTGCCCTTCGACAGGCCAGCCGGACGGAGATTTAATTCCAGACTCTCAAACCTTAGTGTTGAGTTATAAGCCAGTTTACCCATGCCCTTCAACCGGTCAGTCGGTCGGATGTTTAATTTCAAACTCTCGTGCCTCCTCACTGAGTCATAAGTGAATTTTCCTGGACCCTTCGACCGTTCGATCAGATGTTCAAAGTACAAGTGTGACATCAACTCGAGCTAAATGATGAAGCAAGGACCGGGCGTATGATCAAAGAACGAGAAACATATAAAAACACAAGCGTCTAGTCAATCAGGCTTGCAACTTCCTTCGATTAGACTTTGAGGAGAGACTTGTGATACTGTGAATAAGGTGGGGCCCTCAAAGTTGGGGATGAAGTCAAGAAAGTCGAATGATGTGGTGGTCAAAGTCAAGGAGGGATCAACACTCAGGACTAACACAGTCACATGTCTCCACCGAGTGGTCTAGCCGACTAAGCCTCTGGTCTGATAAGATCCCGAGTTCCATAGGATCGATGAAACCTTGAGATGTATTAGTGCAATTCAGAGCCGAGTTTTCTTGGTTAATTGGTTTGATCGGATATGCTAGACGTACGACTCGATCGGACTCTTTGGCCTAGCGGAGAGGCCGAGCGGAGGGTGAGTCCCTAAGAGGGTCATCATTCCTTAGTTGACCCAACCTCGTCTACAAAAGAGAACCGATCGGACAATAAAGGATATTTGGTTGGTCTACCATTAAAGCATATTAATGACTCATTAATCCAACGACCTAATATGTTTTTGGTATTTTGTATAATGGTTGTTAGAGGATCAAAGAAATATTCCATGTGTAATCTGTACGATAGAAGCTTCTACCCTGCAAAACACAGAAATGGTAGGTCTATTTTCAAAAATATCTCAAAATGTCAAAATGGTCCGTCATTTTTTAAAAATATATATATTGACATTCGTGCATAGAGGAAAAGCAACACTATAAAATGAGTTTTCTCTTAAAGGTGCAGATATATAACATTACATAAACAGAGTCCACTATTTTAATATTGACAGTCATTTTCTATTATTCATTGTCTTCTATTTCCTCTCAACCACTTATCTAATTTGAGCATCTGAATATTTATGTCAAGGACCCTTCCTTAACGAGTTGTTAATATTTTCTTCTCTCTATAATTTTTGATCTTCCCTGACCGGTTGTTAATATTTTCTTCTCTCTATATTTTTTTTAACATGCAGAATTATTGAACATTATTTTCTTCCAATTTAAAGTATTCACACTAAACATCAAAACTATTTAGTTTGCTGTCGGTCTTCTTTAATTTTATTCGGGATCAATTATTATGGAACAGGATCACTTATTATGGGTCGTGGAAGTATTAAGAGAAATACGATTTGAATTTATGATTTAGAGTTATCGAGGATTATCAACTATTTTTTTTTAAATAATATAATCTATTTATAAAATGGTAGACTTAATAACAAATTTGCTAAATTGACATGATCACACAAATACAAATTTACCCTTCAAGGGAGACCGGCGACAGAGCCGGGCCGGGCCCCACTCGATTGATACCACCTCCGGAACTACGTTATTAAACCTCCTCCCCTCCGCACTCTTCCTATCCCAACCGCCGCCGCCTCCGCTACGAGGACGAACGTACGACATCCGACGACAACGCCTCCATGATGGATGCCTTCCTCTCCCTCTCCTCTTCCACCGCCGTCACCCACCGCAATGTAATTAGCAGCTGGAACTCGCTTCCTCCGGAGCCGCCTGCCTTGCCCCCCTCTTCCTCCTCTCCCTCCTCTCACTTTACTGTCACCGCTTCTATACCGTCCCCTAAGTTCACCGGGGAGACCCTCCAGCAGCGCCTGCACTCGCTCATCGACGGCGCCAGCGACAATTGGAACTACGCCATCTTCTGGCAGCTCTCCCCAGCCGCCGTAGGCGTCGCGCTCACTTGGGCCGACGGGTACTACCGTGGATTGGACGAGGACAACAGAGTAATGTACCGGAGAAAGGGGAGAACTGGAGTTCAAGCCGAACCAGGCCGGGAGCTCAACTCCATGTCCGGCGGCAGTGGCAATGACTTGGCCGGCGAGAAGGTCACCGACACCGAGTGGTTCTTCCTCGTGTCGATGACGCAGACGTTTGCTCCCGGATCTGGGCTCCCGGGATAGACCCTCCTCACCAGTTCGCCGGCGTGGTTGACGGCGGAGGAAGTCTTGGAGGCGTCGACTTGCGAACGGGCAATGCTGGCAAGGGTGTTCGGGTTCCGCACCATGGTCTGCGTTCCCCTGCCCTGCGGCGCCGTCGTCGAGATTGGTTCGACGCAGGAGATCAACCAGAACGTCGAGTTCTTGAACAAGATCAGAGAGCTCTTCCATGGCCGCACTGCAACTACATCGTGGCAGCCGTCGGTGGAGCACGGAGCGCTCCAGGAACCTTGCAATCTCTCCATCTCGGAGCCATCCGCCTCGAAGCCTCCTAATTCCTCTGTTAACGTCGCGATTTCCCCAACCGGCGGCGGAGCCGACTCCCTCTGCACCGACAAGTACATCTCCCACGAGATCAAGAAGTCTTCTTCAAGCAACGACGACGACGATTGGTTCCTGTCCACGCCAATTGCGGCGGTGAAGCTGGAGGGCCTCCTTGACTGTATCGCCGGAGACAGTTCGGACCACTACTCCGACATGCAGGCATCGGTCCTGGAGGTGACGAGAAGTACTGCGCTGATGGATCCAGCATATAATCGGCCGAAGAAGCGGGGGCGGAAGCCGGCGAACGGGCGCGAGGAGTCAGTGGACCACTTGGAGGCGGAGCGGCAGCGGCGCAAGAAGATGAACCAGAGGTTCTACTCGCTGCGCTCCGTGGTGCCCCACGTGTCCAAGATGGATAAGTCCTCGCTGCTCGCCGACGCCGTCGCCTACATCAACGAGCTCCGTTCCAAGGCGATGGCGCTGGACGCGGACAAGCGGAGGCTGCTGGCCGAGCTGGCGGAGCTCGAGGTAAATAAGGAGACGGCAACCGCCGCCACCGGCCACCAAACGCCGACCAACCCCCCACCGGGAAGCATATTGGTGCGGTGCGCCGACGCTTCGATGGAGGTGGAGGTGAAGATTTTCGGGCGGGAGGCGATCGTCCGGGTGCAGAGCGACTGGCAGCGCCACCCGGCCGCGAGGCTGATGGCGGCGCTGCGCGAGCTGGAGCTGGAGGTGAACTGCGCCAACGTGTCTGTGGTGAAGGAGCTGATGATCCAGCAGGTGACCGTCAAAATGACGAACCGGGTCTACACGCAGGAGCAGCTGACGGAGGCGCTGTTCGCCGCCGTCTCCGTCGCCGGAGAAACCTGTCGATCACAAATATCGAGCTAGGAAGGAGTTAATTGAAGCTTCTCTCCACGTGCATGGCATCGCCACCGATTGCTAGCTTCACCAAGTGTATCATTATTATTTAATTATTTGATCAAAAACCTCGTCTTTAACTGGAATTCGACGGTGAGTGTATTATATTTCTAGTATAATGTTCAGAGATTTATTTTTAGGAACTGACGATCTGGGATTTACCTTGTCATGTGTCTATGTGGCCTGTGTACCTGTATGAACCTCCCTCCATATCTATGGGACTGACACTAGGGGGCCGCTAAGTTAGCGGATCTATCTTTTTTAAAGCAGTTCAAAGTTCATATGAGATGATTAAGGTAATTAAGATAGGCTCATTTTAGTATGAAAGAATATTGTGGCAAAAGGTGAATACGTTTGTCCTCAGCACCCCCGTCAATTTATCCCAGGACCAACACGCGTCAATATGTCTCAGGACCAACACGGAGGAGGTAAATCACGGGCGGCTACTAGCTTTTGGAATAGTAATTAGCACATAAGGGAGACATTTTATCTCGGCTTCACCGAGATTTGAACCTAAGAACTCATTGTGGTAATACTTCATGTGCTAGCCACTAGAACGTCCCGAGGGAACATTAGTATGAAAGAACATGAATCAATTGGAGATGGATGGAACAAACTAAATTGATTTGGGTTTAATGTTTAGTCCAAATGTTGGAGTAAGGTGATCCTCACTATGATAGTTATATTCTTGAAATTATATTTCATGAGCTCATAATTATATATTCAACCATATGATTTTAAGAAAAACTCGACAAGATTCGAACGACATAAAAGAAACAAAAAGGTCGATATCATCGTGTAAATGTGAGGTCTGAGCTTACTTGAGCTAGTGACAAAAGAATGAATAGTTCCACAAAAAAGAATGTCTATTGATTGCATGTCCTTCAATTTGGTTTTATTATAGTGTTAATGATTACTTTGCTTCGAGTCTATATCGACCTTCTTTTTGTTATGGATGGTTATTTTAATAGATTTCGGGGTTAATTTTTAGATGTAAAATAAAGATTATTATACTAGGATAAATACCTCATAGTTTATCCCCTTTTAGAGAATACGAGACACCGTTAAAGTGACAATTGCACCCTAGTTTCTATAAGAAATAAAATAAAGGAAATAAAGGAAACACGTTTACGAGTTGGATGTTTACTTATTTAGGCAATAACGGTAGCATATGTTGTTTAAAGGTAGGACGACTGATTATCTATCATAATCATCAAGTAGGTAGAACGACTGATTAGTTAGATCTAACATGGGGACAAATAATTTCCTCATCTAGGATCCCTAAGGATGAACAGGATCAAGTTAGTCCTTGTGAATAGACAAATGTACTCCATTGTTGGATGAGCGATACACAACAAAATGAGAGAAAATCCATTAATCAATCCCATTGACTCCATTGTGGAAAAACAATAAGATCACTCTCAATTAAAGGCACCTTCAAGATTATAAAATTAGAGACTAAGAAAGAAATTCACTATGCTTAAAATTTTTCAAGGCCTTTTAAATGAACTCTCTAAAAACATATTTTGGATGTCTCCAATTGATTGCTTAGTTGACGGTTCAACTGATTTTTATGGTGTTGTCGAGACTTGAACTCTAGGTTTTTCGGTGAGATGCAAATATCCAATCCATCTAGACTATAACATATTAGTATTTATGTTTGTTAGTTAATTTTTTTTTATATATATAAAAAGAAGAGTAAAAGAGCAAATAATTTAAATTATGGAACAATTCATCTATACTAGTGCGATTTAAAAGTTAGATAAAATGAGTAAAAACAATTTCATCCATTATACTGATGGTTCTTACTGTTAGGGGAGAGGAAGGTTTTTTTAAACCATTCAGATTATTTGATCATTTGTTTTATCCATGATTACCATTTAGTGTCTATTATTCACTAAATTAGGAGCTTATTTTATCATTTCCACATCATATTATCTATTCTCATATTTCAATTCCAAAATCTCAATTATTTTCAATTTCAATTTTCAAATGAAGATTACGATATTCAATCTACTGATGATAAACCCAAGTAAATTTTGACAGCCGAGATATAAAAAAATACTAATGATGATATTTTTAAGGTTTAAGAAACTCCATTAAATCCGTAGGGATGCATAAGTAACTTAAATAAGTATAGATTATTTTTTAATATTTTTTATAAATATATATATATATATTTTAAAATATTAATAATCTTAAACTATAATGAACGATTTTGAACTATACCCGTCTGATAATTAAAGTTAAAAATCGATTTGTTAAAAATAGTTAAGGTGATAATTCTGAAGTATCAATTCTGAACCGTAATCGGATTTATAAGCAATTATCATTTTAGAATAAAACATTCAAAAAAAATCAACTGGAAATTATTATTTCTTTTTGCCTGTGTAATGCAACAATTAAATGACAATAAATAATAATCCTGTCCGAAAGTACGAAGCTTGATAACTGGGAGGTGGTAGTTCCGCCGACTAGATAAAGATATCGTTCTCTGTAAAATAAAACCAAAATGAAGGAAGAGGTCCCTGACGTTGGCCCTCAGACGCTCAAGTCAAAAACAGGGGAGGAAAATAGTAAGTACTCAGGATAAAGATTTTTCTTGCCTTCTTCATACCTGGTGTTACCTTTTTATACCTTTTCTGATGACCCTCTATCTTCCTCTATTTAATGATATTGATTACCGACAGAGAATATCTTTATCTTGACTTCTTCTCATTTAATGCTAGATGGAGTGTTCTATTTGATTTTCTCTTTCCTTTATTAACTATCCATTTTATTACTTCATTAAGTGTATAATGCCAACGTCATTCCTCGAGCCGGTCGAGTAGTCCGCTCGGCTCGGGTTGCCGGCCCGCGTAGCTTGTTCTCCCGTCGACCGGACTAATTATACTGTTTACTCGGATGACCGATCAGACAATATGATGGTCGATCGAACAAGGGCCTCTTTGATCGGCCGACGATCCTATTTTTCTGGTGTTAATCATTTTGACTTTGACTTATACCGTAGTAATTAATTCATGCCAGATAGACTCTTCTTTACCGCCACATCAAATAATTTCTTCGAATTATTTATTTATAGTAATTTTATAAAAGAAGACTCAATAGCAGTAAATGACTTTGAGGAGAAAATTTGATAGGAGGGCAAGGACCATGAGAAAGAGAGAGTAGAAAGGCGATAATGAAGGAGAGAGAGATGGGAAAAAAAAGGAAGCAATTATGAGAACCTTTCGAGGAGACAACTTCACAACGGAGAAAATTAGAACTTAGAAGTAGATAAGGGCTTCAACATAGGCATTATTATTTTTCTACCTTTTTTTTAAAAAAAAATGTTATCGATTTGTCTCTTATTTACATGAGAAATTTTACTATCAATATAATGAAGAGTAAATTAAGAACACTTATAAGAAACAAAAGATAAAATGAGAACAATTAACAATACAATTCAAGGAACTCCAAGAGTGCAATGTCTTCAAATATTTTGTGCATCAAGTGTTTGATGGTCATACAAGGTTTAAAATAGTGGAAAATAAACATAAATCGACACAAAGAAACCCCAACAATGCAATGATGCTTATTTGACACAAATCTTAAACCTTTAGAGCCCTCGATCACTTTTAGCTAAAAGTATTTGGCAGATTAAATGGAAAGGTATTTTAGTAAACAAATGTCCTTACTCTGTGTAAATCTCAAATATTTTTTTGATTTAATTTTTTTTATGCTTAATATTACAACCCATGGAAACCTCAAGTTATCATGTATGACCTTAAACCAGGCAATGCAATAAAAATGTATTTATTTAGAGGTTTTAATATATAATTTAAGTTAATATTTTACTGAGTTATAAGCCGAATAATAAATATTATTATCATTATTTTTCTTTTTGAACCTTATAGTTTTTTTTTTAACTTTTATTTTCATTTTGATTTTAAGGATATTTTTATCCCAAAGTATAAATATTGGAGGATATTTTTTAGCCAAAAAATTATATTAACCCCGAAATCAAGAAAAACCTCACTTTTCCGAGGTTTTCCAATTCTGGTTTGCAACCCCTTTTGTCTACGTGTCGAGAATTGATCATTATTTGGAATCACCGATTACATAAACCAAACAGGATTTTAAATTGATAACCTTGGGTGGATAACCAAAGTTTTTAAGGATAACCCCCAACCAAATGCACCATAGAGGTAAAGTCTCATTGGCATGACCAAGAGCTTATATGTATGATCCTGTCCCGAAGCTGAGTAGATGGCAACCGGGAAGTAGCACTGACGTGACTCTTCATCTTCACGGGTGATCCTCCGCTCCTGCAACCACAAGTCGTTAGTGTCAAGCCGGGAGGGGGTTCCCGGCGACGGCCCTCCGACGCTCAAGTCACACACCGACAAGCAAGGAAAACAAGAAAAGCAGAAGGATTCGCCAAGAAACGCTGAGGAAGTCGCCGGAAACAGGAACGTTGAGTGACGATAGGAGCAAAGCGGC
>JBBMJZ010000036.1:21310494-21339199 GCA_037833815.1 Zingiber zerumbet | reverse complement strand
TATATTGATGCTCGGGTTTGGGAACATTTAGGGATGCTTGCGTAACCATCTAGTTATTATGCTACTCCAAATGAAATATCATTTGCTCCATGGTGCAGGAATTCTTCTCTGTCTATCATGGAATGTAATTGCTGTGACTGTTTGCTGGATTAGAGGGGGAGGTAAATATTCCTTTATGAACTATATCCATTCTTCTTTTGTTATGCAGTCAGGCTTATTTCTTCCACGTCTTTTCCCTTCATTCTTACTTTATTTAATGGTTACACATTTTAATTTGCAGGTGTTAAAATATTTTTCCTTGCAGTCATCTATGCTTTACTTGGATGGCCTCTTTCCTATGTGCTTTGGTACAGACCATTGTATCATGCAATGAGGTAGGTTCCTAGTCTCTATAATATGCCAATCTATACATAGACATTGCTTAAACATGTCTTATATTGTAGTTGCATTCAAGTTTGTTATGTTTTATTTTTTAGCTGTACAGGATAATATCTGTATGTTATAGAGTTCTGCATCATATTTTTGTTGTAAAAATAACTACATTCTTCATTTTTTCTCTCTTAATTATCCAGTTGTTTAGATTGATGGTTTGAAGTTAGTTCTTGATAGGAGGGGTAGGTCAACATTGATTAAAAAAGAGGTGGTGATCTTATAATGTGTCCTATGTAACCATGTACATATTCCCCCACTAATGTATTTTCTATTGTGGGCCCATCATTTTGTTCACTAAAAGGCAAGGGGACAAGAGTTTAATCCCTACTACATTCACTTTTGGGCAATTTGTTTGCTTCTTTTTTCTACTACATTCACTGTTAGAATTGTGTTCTTTTTATATATATTTGACATTTCTGTCCATGAACATATGATTACCATGGGATTCTTAATATCTACTGCGATGCATTATTGGCTTCAAGTTCCAACTTGGCGATTGATGGCGTATTCTATGCTAAGGGTGTGACAGCTTACCACATTCATTGTGCTTGCCTTGTCCTTGTGGAGACAGGGTTTTTCTATCCCCTTGCTTGGCTTGTACATTGCTGGGTCAATGAGCTCTGCTATCCCCTTGTTTGGCTCGTATGGTGCTGGGTGAATGGCATGACTAGTAATGTTGAAGAGAGAATCATTGAGTGATACAACAAGAGTATGAAACGCAAATGCTGCCGACTCCTTTTTACTGTCATTATGAATTGCTAAATTATCATTGACCTTAGTGCTGTTGCCTCACAATTTATTGTACTTTTTTGCTTTAAATCACACTTTTCTCAATGCTTGCTTTAAATCTCCGTCGATAAAAGGGAGTGCTAAAATCATCAAATCATGATAATGAGAAGAAACAAGTTCTAATGCTAAGGCCTTGAAACTTAATTTGTATTTTTCGATCTAGAATTATATAGCAGTACTTTTGAGTCACATAAGTTGGCGGGGTTTTTAGTTTCTTGTTACTAAGTTGTTTCTTTTGTCAAGCAGAACTGACAGTGCACTTAGGTTTGGCTGGTTTTTCTTCTTCTATCTGGTAACTGCTTTGGCAAATCTTCTTTCATTTGTCCTTTCTCTAACTGTTTCCATATCTTGATTATAATTTTTTAACTAAAATTTTCAGATTCACGTTGGCTTCTGCATCCTTGCGGCAATAGCCCCACCAATTGTATTCCATGGGAAGTCATTAACGTAAGTCAAAATTTCAACTTAAATTCATTATAAAGGATACTGGAATTGAATTTTTTTCTCATAAAACTCTCTCACAAGGATATATGTTTTGTAAATTTCCTTGATGCATAATTTGGATACCATTTTCCTTCTGGGCAGCATTGTTTTATGAGTTGGGGTGACTAGATGCTTGATAATAACATGGATTGAGTTGACTGATTCCACATAACGGTTAAAGTTTTAGCTATTTGTGCTTCAAGATCAATATGTTTTTTCTTTTTCATCAACATTATTGTTTAACTTTATCTGTCTCCGGCCCACCAATTTCAGTATGCTGGTGCCACCTCAATTGGAAACTTAGACATGTATCCTCCTAGTTGAGTGTTAAAACTGGAATTGAAAAGGTCAAATCCAGTCAAACCTGGGCAAAACCAGTCAATACCCTTAAACTTGATACCAACTAATAATAAAAAAGGAATAAAGCAAATCAGTGTGTTTAATGCTTGAAGGAAATTATAATCAATATTTAATATATTTTTGAAATTTAATCCATTTCTTACAATTAGTCAGAACAATAAAAGAAATGGTGCAGATCCAAACAATTGGCGTCCTCGTCCAAACAACAACAACAATTTTTTTTTTTTTTTGAATGTTTATGCACCATGACCAATGCAGTGCCCTTGTCAACATCACAAGAAGTGAAAGAACGAAGAGGAGAGATCTAGGAGTAACAATATCTAGAAGGGAGAAGAGTTGGGAGAGAAGTAATTTGCTGCTCGAACCTTTCAACCAGGAGATCTGAAGGAGAGAAAAGGATGGTGCAGAAGAATAGTTGGTAGTGAAGGTAGTTTGTTGGCAGAGGAGAGGCTACCTTGCTGTGACTTGTTAGATGAGATTAGGAAAATGGAAAGGTTATGCAACTACAGGAGTTAGTAGTGGCAGATCAACATGTATACATATTTATAAAAACACTATCCTGAGCCAACCAATGAACAAACGAAACCAGGAGCCTACCACTCGACGAATAACCAATTCAAGGACTGGTCCAGTTTTGGAAACATCATATCTGCCTTTGATATGTAGACTCTACATCCACCCCCTTCATGTGTGTATTGAGTCGTAGGCGAATACCCCATTTGAGCAGTCTTTTAATTGTTTTCCTCTTTGAATAGTTAGAAGACAAACTGTTTTCTTTCCTGAAATACAATATAGGAAAATATTTCCCTGTATTTTTCCTTTGATTTTTTTTCCTACTCTATTTCTTAAGCTATTTCCTTCACTCATAGGAAAAACAAAATTTGAGAATGGTCTAGGTACCTGATTGTAGAATGCATAAAATTTTCCTTTAAATGATAATGTGAGATGTCAATGTTTCAGACCATCTTGTAATCTTTGTTAGGATCATGCAGTATTATTGATGTCATTTTCTTTCTGTCTAATCAGTGGAATCCTGGCAGCAATTGATACCTTCTCAGATCATGCGTTAGTTGGGGTGAGTTCATGCATTTATATTTCTGACATTGTAAACATTAGTAGGTTATGAATACTGCTACTATTTGCGACTATTGTTGTCTCTATGAGATGGTTAATATTCTTAACGCATTTAATTTTTTTTTTCTATGCTAACATGCGCGTGGTAATTTGTATATTATCAAAATTCTTCAGTGATAGTAAAAGTTAATTCGTTTTGTCCTAATTACAGATCTTTTACTTGGTGGGCTTTGGGCTGTTTTGCTTAGAGACACTAATAAGCTTATGGGTGCTTCAGGTTTGTACTGGCATAACCTTGGTCGCTTCAAAAACATGGCTTAGTACACATCGTTGTGCATATTTTTTTTTTCTTTGAAATTTCTGCAACTCATGCAACCCCTGCCATTTACTTCAATCACTCATGAAACTGAGCATTCGTTCCTCACCTTTGCCACTTCCAAGTTTTGCTTGTAAATATTCTAGTTTCCTAAATTTTCCTCCTCTTTGTAATGTTACCCATTTATGACTTGTGGCCTCAAAGGTTTGGTGACCCAAATTGAAATGCTTTCTCAGGTTGAATCAAATTTTCTCTAGTTTACTTTTCTTTGTTCGACAATCTTTCACAACTAGTCTTCACTCACTATTTGACAAACAACATCAAAATAAGTGTAAGGCGTGAATGATTATAATAAAGGATTCCCAACGTATCATGAGATTAATGTTCTTGAATATCAGCACCTTTCCAAATCTGGGATCCTGCAAATATTTTTATGCATATTTCTTCAGGCTTATTTATATCATAATATATTCGTTCCTGTTTAATTTGCAATTTCTATGAAGTAAGTTTAGGTTCCTTGATGATGACACATCAGTGTGCATTTCCTTGCAGAAAATTTATATGTACTTCAGAGGACAAAAATAAAGCGACAGGGAAAAGAGTTGCTTTGTTGTTTAAAAGGTAATCATAATTAAGATGAACAAGCATTGGATTCTCCTTGAGACCTCTTCTGGATTAAATTGTGAGTGAGTTTCTAATGTGGATGCATTCGTCTAGTTTCCCTTTCTATTTGCTACAACCACAGTGAACAGATCTTCTCTTATTTCACATCATGTGTGTATGTATGTTGGATGCTGGTACATAGTAACCTCATCAAACTCGAGGGAGAAAAAACAAAATTATATCCAATCCAAATGGAAACAGAAAATTGAATCAACTTAATATTTCTGATATATATATTTTTTTCAGATTTAGAACATAGTTTTGAGGATGTGAAAAATGAGTGTTTTGAGTCGAATATGTTTTCCAATAAAATCTAAAGGCTTTTTTGACGGGTTAATTAGCTAGTACATAATACATGTATTAGTAAAAAGATGTTTTAATAAATGATTTAAATCAATTATTTTATTCATATTTTAAAATTATACGTATATTTTTTTATAGGACAGTCTGGCGGATTTCTCTAGAGTTTCAGAAAGGATATATTGTACGGAGTCCTATTTTGCATTGTTACATTCTTATAAGAATTATATTTGCGACTCGAATTTTGTGTTGAGGCTCCTTTGTTTCTAAATGTTCATTGTCTGGATTTGAACCCGAGTCAATTGGGTGAAAGTAGATATCCTACTTGGATTAGATTACAATGGAGGAGAGCTTGATACAATAACTTTATTATGGTAGTTTGAATCGTGGAAGCAATATCTAAAAAATGTTGAGAATTTTAAAAATGTTTAATATCTAACCGAACTCTCCTTATGTATATATATATATATTTTATAGTTTTATAAGCATAAATTTTGAAATGTTTAATATCTAAAAAATGTTGAGACAAAATTGAAAAAATTCAATATTTTTAAAAAATGTTGAGAAAAAATGTTTAATATCTAACCAAACTCTCCTTTTATATATGTATATATATATAAGCATAAATTTTGAAATGTTTAATATCTAAAAAATGTTGAGAGAAAAAAAAAATAAAAAATCAATATTAGGAAAGTTGTTTTCCCATTTATACTAGCTTCCGATAAAATTAATTCATTTCTTCAAAACAATAATATTATTTATTTTTAGGTCAAGACGTAAGTGTGTTTGATATGTACCATTAATTAAATCCATTCTGAAAAATAAAAAATAAAAAATAAAAAAAATCATCGGATGCTAATTTAAATAGAAACTACAACTATCAAAAGTTTGTTCCATAACACAAACGGTATATTATAAACGGTCTTAACATAATTGATTTTGTAAAATAACGTACATTAAAAATTGAGGGGAAAAAAAGGAATACCGTAGAATCTAAATATTACCCCATTTAATTATACATGGTTGGAACCAATTAATTCATTTCTCCCGAAACAAAATAAATATATTTAAATATAATTACATTTGAAGGAATTATAAATGGAAATAACAGATATCATATATATTACAAGCAATAAATACAAAATTAGAATTAACAGTTATGATTCTATTTTAATAGTTTGCCAGAATAATCGAATGGTATAATCACTCACTTTCATATTTTGTCCTCTCCTTCCCGATTCAAACCGCTCTATAAATGCAAACCCTCCCCTTGGCTTCGAGAATCAACAAGTTAGAGAGTTAAACTGAATCATGAAGGCCATCGTTCTCCTCCTCGCTTTAGTAGCATTCGCACTGGCTCCGACGGAGGCCAAGCAAGGTCTTCGGGGGATAAGCCACCTAGCGGTCGAGGGAGGCGTGTGCCAAGGGATCAATGTCATGTGCAGTGGACTCTGTGCTGACCTGCAGAGCGACGTACAGAACTGCGGCGGCTGCGGGCAGCACTGCGGGTTCAACAAGTCTTGCTGCGGCGGCGCATGCGTCGACCTGCTGACCGATAAAGAGAATTGCGGCAAGTGTGGGTCTATGTGCCCCATGAAGGGCACCGAAAGGGCGGTCTGCAGCTTTGCGATGTGCGACTACGCTAGTTGAACACGGTTAGACACGTCTTATCTAGCCTTGTAGGTTGGGGTTGCATTTGAAGTGGTGATATAGATCTAGGGTTTAATCTCTTCGAACACTGCTTGTATTTCATCTTTCATGTTTGAATAAAAGGGTTATTTTAATTATAATTGTTTTTCCATTTCGATTTAAGATGTCCATGGTGCATTCATTACATATGAACATTTTAAAGAAGTATATTTGAATTTGGCACAAGATTGGATTGTACACTATGCATGTAGATCTTTGCTTATCGGGGAACTTGTCGCCGGTTATCCGTGTCCTCATGAACAAGAACAGGTGTGGCATGGATTGGAAACTGAGAATCCCCCCGATTGCTATAGTTTGGTTTTGCTGAGGGTACGAAAGTTGTGCATTCTTTGATGACACAACGACATATATAGTAAATGATTAATCAGTTCAGGTAATATAAACGTGAGTTTCCCGTAGTCCATTCTGATAGTCAACATTCTTAGGTGTGTTATCTATTAAGGGTAATACACCACAACGACATAATAAACTATACCGAGTGATACTCATACAGGCTAACAATGCCCCTCAGCTTCTACAATGGATTAAAAAAATTCTACAAAGAAAAATTAGCATGCCATTCAAAAACATGATAAATTGTTATTTTTCAATGTCCTACAAAGCATTCAATTTGAGATTATAAGATGATGAATCGCTTCCACCTTATCCTTCAACTACAAACCATGCATCTAAACATATACAACCTCTCTAAATGGTCATTTGTTGGGTTTTGTCTCGTTCATACACCACCACCACAACAACAAGCTCTTAACATCTTCCAGTACTGCAGCTCCTGATCTGATCCTATGAGGGTTCTGGCCTTCTAGGTAACAATTTTCATCAATCAGTAAGCCTCAATCATCCATTGTCTTTCAAAAGCAGCAAGACAAAACTTTTCTTGATCACCCTAGTTGCCAAAAAAAAAGCTTTAAAGCACCTGAAATGATTAGCTTAACATCTTTCAGGAAACCTAGATGCATCAAGCTCCATTTAAACGGTTGGATATATGTGAATAGAGAATAACTGAAAGAGGCATGAAACTCTATTGTGAATGAGAATTTAGCAGCTGGCGAATAATGATCATTAAACGATCATTAATACTACCCATTGGTCTGAACTCCTATATAAGGAGACTGCGTCCACAGGCAAAAGGATACATACTCAAAAAGTTGAAGCTCTCCACCTACGTTCCCCTTCTCTTCTATCGTGCATCTCTTGCTCGCGCGGAGTGCCCGTGATAGCAGTCGGGTATCTCTCAGTTCGCCGTAATCATCAATGCTTGGTGGAAATCACGGTTCACCGTTGTATCTTAGGAAACAAACGACTCGAAGAAACCTCGAAGCATAGCCGGATGTGGGGCGAATATGTTTCAAGGAAACTACGACCCTCGCGAGCCTCGATCCATCCGCCCGCTTGAATTCTGCATTTGCTCGACCACTAACTCGGTCAGTCTCTGCGTCTGCTTGGCTGCTAACTCGGTCGGCCTTTTTCGTCTAGTCGGCTGAACGCTCGTCCGGTCACTCAGTTGCTCAATCGCTTGCCCAGTTCGTCCGGCTACTCGCTTAGTTAGCTCGGCTGAACACCCATTCGCTCGCTCGTTCGATCGCTCGACCTCTTAGTCCACTCGACTGAACGCTCACTTGCCCAGTTTCTCGCTAGGTCGGTCACAGACATTTGGCCGATCTGCTCACTCGGTTGCTTTGCCCACTCGGTACTGTGCAGTCTGCCTTTAACACTTGGTAGAAAATCAATTCCTACTGATAACATAAGATTATCTAGTGAAGTCATCTTGATAGATAAATTGAATTGAATTTGATATATTTAAATTTAACTAATTCTTAATATCTTACCCAATATAAAGCTCAAATAATTTCCGAGTTAATTCAAGCTGATGTATTAGAGTGAGGATAACCAAGCAAAAACCCATGGAAAAGGACATTAGACGGTGCTGACTCCCATAAAAAGGGAGGTTTTTCCGATCATTAAGGGACACCTTTTCTTGAGACTCTTAGAGCCCTCCACAAAGCCTTAATTCATGCAGCTTTTCACAAAGTAGCTTCTAGTACAGAAAGGGAGAACTTCTATCAACAGTGATCTTAAGCGCCTTTCTGCATATCGAGTGCTCGAGATTGACTGAATAAGACATAACTTTCCAGTCATGAATTATATATGGACGTAAGGTATCTTTAATTAGGGAGGTGAATGAAGATTATTGATGCTTTGGGACATGGACAAGGAGTTAATTAACCTGAGTCATACGAATGAGTTTTTCTGCTGAAGTAAATATACCTAACATTGATTGTTGAACAAGCAAATTCATGGTATAATTAAGAAGGATAGAATTTTGCTGAATATATAAGAAGAAAGGCTTTTGGTATCCAATTCATAAACAAAACACAGTGAAAGATTTACAAGAACTGAAAGTTATGGTTTCACCCAAATATGTTATCGACCCAAAGGAAGGTGGAGAGAAGGCAGGCAAGAGAACATATCCATTTAGGTGGATGATTGATGGTTTCTCAACCATTGCAAATGGAGATGCTGATACGTATTACTCGGGGAGTTTCACAGCCTGTGGTTTTAACTGGTAATCCTGATTTTTAATTTTTTATTTTGTGTGTGGACATGTTGTTCTTCGAAAACAAATCACATGTTCTTCAACAAGAGAAAATCAGGCTTTTGCAGTCCTACATAAGTTTTGATAACACTACTCCAAGCCTTTATTCAATACAATTGAAATTTCTCCATTGATTCGATAAGATTTAAGATCTTTGAAAGACTTGGCATAAGAAATTCTTTGTGAAAGATAGTTAAGAGAAGAACTATTAATTGCAGGAAGCTGCGACTGGAATCAGTTTTAGAAGAAGATGGTGAGAAATATGTGGGTCTTTACCTCTCACATGATGATGCAGCTTCAAAAAGCTCAGTGATCAAAGCAATCTACAAGCTCTTCATATATGATCAACTACACGCAGAGCACATACAAAAGGAAGGTGATCATAATACAGGAAGTTGCTTTTACCTGAACTTGTTCATCTTCATTTTTTTTTTTTATGCAGGCCAAGACTATTTCCATAGCATATCCCATGATGGATTTTGTTGTAAGGTCGCATTGAACAAGTTCAACAGTCCCAAATCTGGTCTACTTGTCAACGATTGTTGCATCTTTGGAGCTGACGTCTTGGAGGCTTTTGCATGCAAATTAGACAAAGAAGGTGTCAGTGAATCCTTGTCCCTAAACAAAGACATAACTCCTCGAATATATACTTGGGTAATCAAGGATGTTTCCAAATCGAAAGTGGTACTAAAATCTGAAGCTTTTGCTGCAGGCGGCTACAACTGGTATTCCATTACTTGTTCTTAATTAATTGATGGTTGTTTAAGTAAGCTTTGAACATATAAGATTTAAGATATAATTATTTTGATTTTTGATATGTCTAGGAGTATCTCGCTCTATCCAAACTTAGCCAAATACAAAGACTTCCTTGCTGTTTTCCTGTACATGGACAATGCTGCTAATCTTGCTCCCAAGACTAGTGTTTATGTGAACAACAGCTTTTGCTTGTTGGATCAACACAATGCCAAGCACTGGAAGCTTTCAAGTTTTGACATTAATTTGATTGCTCTCCCTGGCTACACTACAACTTGATCAAGCAATCATCTGATTGCGTTTTCTTATTTATTTTGTAGGGAAAGATTTGTTCTCATCGGAGTCTTCCAATTGGGGATGGCACACGTTCTTAAGCTGGAGAGAAGTACAAGATCCATCTAGAGGATTTCTTCTCAACGACACATTAATCATTGAAGCATCCGTTGTGGTTCTGGGAGTAGTCACCCTTGCTTGAACAGGAACCAAAAGAATTCAGTGCTACTTATCCTAAGATATTTGTGTGTTCCATCTATCATGCATGTCTGAAAAAACAAACACCCACAAGTTAATAAATTCATGGGAACATCACATGATTCAAAATACAAAAGGTGTCATAATTTATGTATATTACCGTTTATATAAGCCCGACATTATGATTTACCTCTCTTCATATAATATTGAGATAGACTATAAAGAGCATCTGAAATGAACGTAAACATCTTTTACTACAATTACCATTAACATTTCTAATTATTCAAAGATTTTTCATCATATCTTGGTGTCAAATATAGTATTAATTAGCATATAATACATGCACCACATTGTCTCACATTGACGCCTTAAATCTTGCACCCACAATATTTTTTTTACATTGTGATCCTCGCCTTTGCACAGTCCATCGTCAATGCTTATAAAGCACTATATGAGTCCCTATGGGCATAGCAGAGTTGATACTCGGATATATGATAGCCTTGTAGAATTAGACACAGGTTGATTCTCGAAGATTTCATCGCTAGGGATGATAATAGGGCGAATTTAAACTCGTGTCTGGGTTCGGGTCCATTTTTTTCTGACGAACGGATTCTAAGATTGGCCAAACCTACCTCGAATCAGCCCCGTTGTCATCCCTGAATTATCACCCTCCCACCTAGGAGACAATTGCGTACCATAATTTATTTGTCTGTATATTACCATGGGACCGGCGATACTGGATCACTTGAGATGAACGATATCATCTTTTACTGGATTATAAAACACTATGTAATCAACTTAAAAAATATTTAAAAATTAAAAAAGAATCCATCGGAGAGATTAGTTTTGGGATGAAGATTTGGGAGAATCTTGGAATAAATCTTAAAAGCTTTCAAATGGTAGATTTGGTGGTTTTGAAAGGCTTACATAAGAGTGGCTCGCTAGGGGAGTCCTGGGTTAAGATATGGAACGAGTGAAAATCTTTTCTTCTTCAAGGTTATTTATTTCTCCTTCTCTTTGTTTCGTTTGCGTTGTGCTATTTGTTCACTATCCAACCTCTGAGAATAACATCAAGAAAGTGATTTCAGGTTTCCCAATCGAATCATTTCCTCGGCGAACTCTGTGTTCTTGCATTCAAATGGAACTATCACTTTCGAAACTGACAGATAAAGATGGCAATGACAAGCGTTACAGGGATTCTAGACCGACACGCACAACTGAACCGATAGGATTTGTTTACTATGGATCATCGGTGAATTACAGTGCCCGGGATTCGTACACAAGCTCTCTAACCATGAGCACTTCTGGAGGTCCCAAAATTGAAAGCCACTGTGTGATAAACTTGAACATCACTCAATGGAACTCCCCTACATCAAGAATTGTTCTACCTTGAAAATGGATGTTTAAAAGGAGCAAGGATAAACACCAACATAACTAGTTCAGATTTTTGATTGAAAGATAAAGAGGCACACAATAAGTTCAAACACACAATAACACTCAGGTTACACTCAAAGTTCAGAAGGAATGTATATTATTTATTTCATAGCACGTCGTTCGCCTACTTTGCTTGAGTTATTGGTAGTTGAGGCTCTCATTGACGGCGTTCTTCACTCTTGAAATCTGTGCTTGTTCCGCGAAGTCTGTCAAGGGCGGAGGATTTGTCAGTGCTTCGCGTTGGGTTCTTTGACGATGGTAACAGGGCATGGTGCGTGCAACACTACATGGCTTGAAACGCTGCCCAAAAGGATCCTGAAGGAACATCCAACATGGAATGGTATGCTCAATACTGATTTCATAGAAACTGCAGAATATCTCCTACTTCAGTTTTGTTTTTGTTCTTTTTTGTATGTTGTTTTCCATCCCAGAGCAATCAAAGCTAATTAGACGACGATACATGACAACCAAAATAAGAAAAATGCAAGTAGGAACTAACTGTTTATCATAGTTCAGAAGATGGAAGGAGTAACAGATAGATGTTAACTCATGAAGAGGCTTATCTGAACAAAAAAATATGGCAAAGCATGGAGTTTACTTCCATCGATAGCAAAAATAGAGATGATAAACCAATGAGTTCATATGCGATTGGTACAGACAAGTTCCGAATCAGATAAAACAACAGATTAATAGTTGTTTCAAAAATCCTATCTCTAGCTTAGCTCCTAATGGCACACTAATCAAACTCCAATTCCTTCTGCAGGTTTAGAGAGAAACTTGAAACTCGTCTGTTCTAAAGTGTAAACTCCAAACCTAATTCCTATGCTTAAGAAACCTTTGGCTAAAAATGCCACCTTTGGCAAATAATCACTTTTCTTTTCAGAATAATATTACAAGTCGAGTTTTAGATCGGGCAGGACTATCTGACTATAGGAAATTGAAGCTACAATCTGGACTTTTTGCTTATCAAACACTTGATCTTGTTCTATAATAGATAAGGGGCTAAGTAATCTATCAAAGCGGTGGGATGTTTTGTCTTAGAACAAAGCTTTAGCTCAAGCATGTCCTATAAACTAAGGATTCTTCCACAGCAGCTACTAGATCCTCTCCTAGATGAGCGAACTAGGCAAGCATATCATCCATATACAATTCATACTAGTCCAAACACCAGCCATCCTACGTCCTCTACGTTCTTGACAACCTATCTTTTTGTATGGTTTTAGTGTCATACTTCAGTTCTTCACTATTACTTAAAAAATGTGAGCCACCAATTCAGTATCATTATATTATCAGCAATTTCAAAAATGGATTTGGAGTATCATCATTTCAGCTAAAAATAGATTATCCCAATAGAATTCAAGATGAAAACACCAATCAATAGATATGATTATCGAGTAGAGTAGCACATATTGTCAAGCAATCCACAAGGTTTCTATATGTATGATATCATGTTAATTGTTACCTTTGAATCTGGCCGAGCCCCCTACAGCCCATTACCAGTGAGTCCAGCTTCAGATCCTCGACGGCATCGCAAAGCTTCTCCCTTGGATCCCCGGTGTACAATTTCAGCACAATAATAGCCTGATTCATCAATTAATTTGATCTTGATCGAAAGAAGACGATGGAAAGGAAAGCAATATAGTGAAATCTTAGTGAAGAGATATCGCCGACCTCTTTTTGCCTGGCTGCTGTGTCGAGCGCATCAAGGACAAGAGCGTCCACTTCCAGATCGTAGCGCTTCAGCACCTCCAGCTCACGGAACTCAGACAGAGGAATCGGAGCTGCAGATTGACCACAAACGCAGTCCGATCATGGGGAAAAAAGCAATCTTGATTGAGAAAGAAATGGTGTAGAGTGAATTAAAAGCGCACCAGAATCGGAAGAGAGATCAGCGGTGGAGGAGGATGATTTGGGATGCCGGACGTGGAGCACCACGAGAGTCTCCCCGTGGCCGAGCAGGTTGTCGATGGCCCATTCGAGAGCACGCTTGCTGCTCTTGGAGAAGTCCAGCGCCACCCCGATCTTCCGATCGCCTGCCATTGGAGCCTTGCCCTCTTCTCGCCTGACAAAGTAGAAATATGGAGAAAAAGGGCACCCCTTTGCGTCTTAATATTGCCCTCGCTTTGTTGGGGGTTTGGTCTTCATCTGTGGGAACAAGGGACAAACGTCGCGTGATGCGGAAGGCACGGTGACCTGATCTTCCTTCGCGTGTCTCTTCTGGCGCATCTCCCGATGTCAGAAAGAAGGCAAGCAAGAGAGCTGTTGGGCACTTAGGCGTTTCGTCAAACAGTTCATCGAATGATTCTTGCAGGAAACAACCATTCTTAGCTCACAGAGGAAACACGTTTTTGATTACAAATCGAATCTTTCAGTTCCATCGGCGGAGTTCTAACAATTAGGGCATCGACAAATCGAAATGGAGCGGAAGCAACGATGACTCTGGACAAGGAATTCGATCACTACTACTTCGTAGTAACAAGTCCGAAGAAGCCGCTGCCGGAAATTAGGGATCCGACGGCGTGGCCTGCGATGGCGGCAATGAGCACGCCGATGTTGAAGGACATGACGGCGAGCATGACCAGGTATGCGAGACCCACACGGAGGGCGTGAACCGCCGCAATGAGGAGGGCCATCGAGACGCGGCGCGGGCCGAAGCGCCTCTTGGAGAGGTTCTGAATGGCGAGAGAGAGCGCGTCGACGAGGGCGGCGGTGGCGAAGACGGCGACGAGGGCGAGGATGTACATGCCGAGGCCGCGGTCGCCGGGCCACCCGGCGAAGAGGATCTGGACGTGCGAGCCCCAGAAGAAGGAGGTGTGCATCTGCGTGTAGCTGCCCCCGCCCATGGAATCGTCCGGCGGCATGATCATCCCGTCGCCGCCTCCTCTCGTGCCCATCGTTGTTAGCCAGGCGAGGAAGGAAACGGAATGTCGTCCGGGGTTTTAATGGGGAGCAACGAGTGGGTGGCGATGACGATGCCGGCGCTGAGAAGGAGAAGGGCGATGGCGACGCTCCGCCATGCAAGGACGAAAGCGAGACCTTGAAGCCATCGAGATAGCGACGGGCGGACGGCGATTCCACCGTCCGTCGCGTGGATGCTGTCGCCGATGGCGACCGGTGGTCGGCGTGTTCGAGGCGAAAAAAGGGAAACTAATAAAATCTATTTTTTATAATTATTTATAAAAATTCCCTTGTAAAATTTAAATATTAGAAGAGAGATATTCAATCCGATAAAATTTATTTATATTTATTTAATAATAAAAAATGTAAAACAAATCAATTGAAACACTAATCATTTTAGCGCCTTAATGTACACAAATAATTTTAATTTTATAAATAAATTTATTCATAAAGTGCAAAAAAAAAAAAAAGTGGGCCTACATGAGCTATGGCCTGAGGATATGATTCTGGGTAAGAATGTTCGGGTACGTAATTATTTAGGCAAAAAATGGAGTTCAAATCGAGACCTAAATCCTCTTCTCCCCCCAATTCTCAAACTCACCGTAGGAATCGGGATCGGGAAGCCAGATCCAGACGACGCTTCCTCTTCCACGGAAAGCTGCGGCCGAGGTGGAGGACAGTGGGAGTGAGCAGCGGGTACCATCTCATTATTGCTCCTCTCTTGCAGTAGGCTCGATCCGAGGAGAAAAGTCATATCTTTTTATCAGAGCCCTAATTTGTAATCAACAAAGGAATTGGTTGCCGATTTCGTCGTCGTCGTCGACGATAATTATGTTCTCATAACTTTTTTTTTCGAACTTGAAGCTCAGGGAAGTTCATTGGCCATATCAGTTCGATGCCGAAGAAGGGCAGGAAAAAAGCCGTCAAAAAATCTCCTTTGAGGACCAAGCTTGACGAAAATGTTTTTCCAATCGAGAATCGCACCATGCAATTCAAGAAGCGACAACTTGCTTTCAGTCAACGGGAAGGTACGGGTCCATATCTTAGGCTATTTTTATAAATTTTCTTTTGAATGAAAAATGAATCAGAATCCATGATTCCAGTCCTTTTTGTCTATATCGCTGTGCTTAAAAAAAATCTTATGTTGCGCTGAAGGTTGTATAATTTAATGGTGGCTCATGGATATAGACGATGGAAAACTGAGGTATTCTGATTATAGGGTTTAGGGTTTAGGGAGAAAACAGTTTAACATATGAAAGTTATCTGAATTCTGAACCCCTTACATTCTTCTTTGGTGCAGAAAAGCCGATGCCTGTCTCCTTGTAACAAATAATTGAATGGGTACATCTAAATAGAATTCATGAACATGATTTTCCCAGACAGCTGTAAAGGTCCATCTCCCATGCTTGATCTTGATTGCTTCAAGATGACTCTTCCACCTATATAGATAAGTCACTTGAAATAGATTTGTTTTAAGTACATTGGCATCCGTCAAATGCCATCCAGTTAAAATTGCATGTATGACCATCCTTACCCTCGTGCCTTGGCCACTTGTACTAATGGCTAATAGTCATCCGTGATTTACCTCCTCCGTGTTGCCTTAGGGACAGATTGGCGGAGGCGCTGGGAGAAAACGAATCGCCTTTTTGCCACATGTATGGCCATCCTTAACTTGGTTCTTCTACTTTGCATATCGAGCAACCCAGATACTAAACCATTAGTGTCTTACTCAATTAATTTTGATCTAAATATTACCTTGTTCTAGTGATGTTATCTGTTGGTTTAACTCTTGAACACTAAGTCACTTGTTTTTGGTTTGCTTACTCCCTCAAGGGAGTGGATAGGAGAGAATATATGAGGAAAATATTGTGTGAAGAAAGAAAATGACGAGGGTAACTTTGTCTTTCATGATGATCTTGCCTTCGCACTTCTTCCTACTTGGTTTCCTTGTCATTCTGCTTACCACAACCCTTAGACCTCATCATCAGCTGATTGCAGCTCTTCTTGCCATCGATTTCGATCACATTATCAACTTCTTGCGATCTTGACTTTGTTGTTTGTTGCTTGTGATCCTCTAACCACGATTGTGACCTCAACCTTGCCATTCATTGTCTGCAAGCCTGACCTTGCTGTCAGCCACCTCCAACCTTGACCACACCATCTGCCTCTTGCATGACCTTGACCCCAACTGCGACCTTGATCTTGGATATGCTACTATCTATCACTTGCAACCTAGCTCTCCCCATTCACATCCTTATTTGCCACTTGTGACTCTGGCTATGCTTAATCCTGACAATCTTTGCGCAATCTAATCGATACAAAAAGGGGCTTTTCATCTCAATTTTGTAGTGAGATCCTCTCATTTACATGGTTTTGGGTGGACATAATTTGATTCAAAATCTAAAGACTCACTGTTTAATTGAATTCTTAGAGAGATAAATAGAAGAGAGTGCATGATGCTTTCCTCCTCTCCTCTACCTTTCATGGGGGTAAACAACCCTAAAAGAATGCAAGCATTCATAAACATTTTGTATCTCAATTTAGTAATTATACATTCAGTTGTTTGCATTGTTCTTCCAATCATACACCAATCATACACCTTTTCTAATCTTAATGTCAAGGCTGCAAGTTGATGACTTAAACTGCATCACTATACTATCAGCTTGACTTAATGTTGATTTTTAGTCAACAAAAGTGATGCTGATTCGACAAGAGGAACTCAAATATATACTGTCTTCAAATAATAAATTGATTATTTTCAAATTGAATACTTTTACAACACATTACTATTGCACCAAAAGGTGATAACCCTCATCCAAGGCCCTCGAGGACAACCTCATGTAATCTAGAAGGGGAGTAAATCACAGGGGATTTCGCCCAATATAGTGGCCCTTTGCATGGGATCAGGTGACTCGCGATGCATTTTGCACACATTGAGAACGACCCAATGACCTATTGCAATAACATCATATGCAAGTACCAACCGGCTAGTCCATGGGGGCTACAACACATTACTATTGCTCACTTAGTGAGAGGGGATAGAAGTCCCAACTTTCTTGACTGTTTGAATTTGTTTCAAGTATCGGGTAGTTGTATATTATTGTTTCAATAGATTCAATCATTTGGTAATTCTGTGACTATTATTCCATAACATCCAAACTTATCACAGGTAATCAAAATGATCTCCTTAACTCCATCATTTGAAACTCATATGCTTGTGAATTGATTATGTTGCCTATATTTATGATCCGTGTAGTTCAGTATGTCTAGGAGCGGATGCTTCTTCTGTCTCTTGATCATAAAACCTTTTTTTTTGTTTCTATTGTTGATCTTTTGTTCTTTGAAATTTTACAGTTGAGATGAGAACTGCTGCAATCAAAGCCAATTGTGAAGTTGAGCTTGGAAGCTTGCTTTCATGGGTGCGATTACTTCCATCGTACTTCAGCAAAGATCAGTTGGACACTCCTGCACTGAAGTTTTTTCAAGAAAATTTGCCAAATGCTGCTCTAACCAGGAATGAGAAATACAATATTTTTGAGATGCAATGGAATAGCAAAGAGAGTTACTATGAAGGTGGCAAATACGATCGGGCTTCAGTTAGCAATGCTTTCACTATACCAGCCATGAGTGCCCTTCAGTTTTCAGTCGACACAGGTCGGAATACTTTTCTTTGTTATGTTTTTCCATCCAGGACGTCGATATAATTCATGCTGCTGGATGTTTTCTTTCACAGTGAAGAGGAATCTGGAGGCTGCAAATCTATGGATGAATGATTTTGTAAGTTGCCCTTTTTCTCTATTATGTTTCCACCCTTAGAAGTCTTTTGATCTCGTCTGTTATGCTAGGGACTCGGTGAGCCATCTGAAAGTGGACAAGCGACATTCCAAACACCCGGGGTTTGTTCTTCGGACTATGATTTTCCTTTTAGTTCGAAGGTTTCACTTTATGATCCCCCTGATGGATGTAATGGTGTGAATTGCAGGCAACTACTGCTCGGTTATCTTTTGGCATGACACCGAAGACCTTAAGGTTACCAAAGATCGGCGAGATGATCTTGTCTGTTCATGGTTCACCTCTCGGCGTCTACAAAGAAGAGATCTTGGAAGCCATTCATGGTAGATTGTTAACTTCCCTTGTAAGCTTTTGCGCAAATCGCAAACTGTAAAAAGTTTCTTAAGTTTTTTTGCACCTTCAGAGTCTGGAGATGGAAGTCAAGAAGATGCTTGCTGAGGACATAGACACATCATGTGCTCAGGTAACTTCAACGCTGCGATGTTTATCATTTCAACTCGATCGAACTGATTGAATCGGTTTTTACGCGAACAATTTACTTTTCTTTTCTTTTTTTACTTGATCAGGATTTACATTGGAGTGGAAGAATCAGTGGAGCTTCTGTAGGATGATCTTTGAAAAGTCAACCAGACATGAAAATTGGGATAGTGTCTCATTTGTTTGTGATGAAATTGACTTTAATTTGGTGTCAACTCATTCGATAAATGGATCTAAAGTAAGAATGGCTTAATAAATAAGAATAATATAACAATTATATTGGTAAAATTTTACATAAACATCATTTTCACTTCAAAATTTACTTACTTTCTCAAAATCGTTTTAAATTAAAATCTTAAAAATGCCTTAAGAGTGATTTTTTTTATCAGCACCACCAAATAACTTAATAATTTCACCTTTAATAGAATGAATAATACTATATGTTTATCACATTATCATTATCTAATAATACCTGTCCAATGGGATCATAATTAAATAAATAAATAAATATGGCTAATGATAAATTATATATAAATCCACCATAGCACACACACAAGATTTGAACACTTTATCTTTCGATATTAGGAAAATATCGAGAGTCGTAGAAGAAATAATTCCATAAACAAAAAGTTGATCGACTAGTTAATCAGATTCTCAACTGACTTAACTCCTTACGAGTTCTGGAGGATTTTATACATCTCAATTTGGTGGATGCCTCGTTGACAAAAACACTCTGATTGATCGAAATAGAGATTTAAACTTCCTTCCAGACTTCTTCATGCTCGTTGATATAGCGAGGTGATAGAGAGGATCCTTCCTGCTACTAGATTTTTAGTCCTTGGGCATCAACTTGTGCTTGTGGAATTGTAAATATGCTGTTGCTGCCGATGTTCAAGCCGCTTTTAAGCCAGGCAATGCTGCTAATTTCCGACACAACTGTGGCCAGTTCATGGCTGGAAAAGGGTGGAGGCTCCAAGAACTCTATAAACTCCGGACCCAACAAGGAGTTGCTAGAGCGACTCTTGTCTTGAGTACTGGTGCAGCACCCGTGGCCACATTTGTGTGGAATCTGAGATTCGAAGGCACTGCTGTTAGGTTTGAAGGGTTCGTGGATAGGTCCATCGAGTTGCCTTCGTCTTAGTGCGCCGGGACCACTTGGACGAGTTGTGCACTTGTATGGGCTGAAGGCGCTCACTCTTGCAACTGGCCGGAAGAAATACGGTGGATCCTTTATCTCAGGCTTGGGGGGTTCTTCTCTGATGATGACGACGTCTTTCGAATTGTCTGAAACATTTTCCCTTGAAGAAGAGACTCTTGCTTCCATGGTTCTGAGGGGATTGGCGTTGATAGGACATGAAAATTCATCAGGCACGCCTTTCGCTTTATCAATGGAAGTATCTCTCAAAATATCAGATGGTGTTGATTTATAACGCTCAGCTTCAGCACATCTCCGCCGCAGGGTGGAATTCCAATGGTTCTTGATTGCATTGTCAGTTCTCCCTTCCAAAAGCTTTGCAATTGATGCCCATTTGTTTCCATGGATCGCATGAGCTGCAATGATGATGCGGTCCTCTTCCTCTGCAAAGAAATGACCAAACTTAACGAAAGTTTTGCAAATAAGCATGCAGTAAGTATAAGAAACTCGAACATATAATTGCCTCTATATATTCACTTGTTATCAGTAAATATATGGTCATTAACATCATGATAGCTTATTTTTGATTGACCAAAGAAACTTTTAGAAATATAAGAGGAGCACAAAGATAAAAGGAAAAAAAAAACAGAACTCCAGAATACTTGACAGTAGACAAGTCAAACTTTGTACAAAAACCCAAGCCTTTATTGACGAAAAAATAGTTTGCTTAATTCGGACATCACATAGGCAAAAGAAGCATATCTAGGACTAAAAATGTTTTTTTTTCCAATAAATATATTGAGGGAAAAAAACAGATGTAACATTTTGCACATTCACATTTTCAGAAGTGGTATGTTATTCAGAGTAGAGTATCAGTTCTGACACTATGGATTTGTGTCTGATGCCTCAATTTTTTAAAGCTTTTTACACATGGTCAATGAGATGTCAGTGTCCAACCCGTAGCGTTTCCATCAGATAACCTGAAGTTTGATGTGGGTTTGAGTAGATAGATGAAGAATCTAAGTAACAAAGGTACACAGACAAACTTAAATGGACATGAAGTGTAGAAAAGTAGTAAACTAGTAGATTATGTTATGGAAGCACTCTAAAGATCACCTATGTTGACGCTCTTTAGAATTTAGATGCTTATTTTGCAATTTTCGATTATATCCAACTATTAGTTTGTAACAAATAAAGCCTAGCTAGCTCCTTCAGATTATCTGAAGTTTGATGTGGGTTTGAGTAGATGGATGAAGAATCCAAGTAACAAAGGTACACACACCAACTTAATGGACATGAAGTGTAGAAAGTAGTAAACTAGTAGATTATGTTATGGAAGCACTCTAAAGATCACATAACACTCTTTTAGAATATAGATGCTTATTTTACAATTTTCGATTGTATCCAACTACTAGTTTGTAACAAATAATACCTAGCTAGCTCCCGGGGCAACAAGGCCTGCTCACTTCTCAGAAATCAATACAATTAAAACTAGGCCATATCAACAATTAGATGATAGGCTAGAAACCTCATAGTGCACCTAAAACTAGCAATCATGATTGTGATATCACACTCTCGAATGCCACAAAGACAATTCCTAGACAAATAACCAATGGTACCTTTTTATGGTGATATGGAGAATGAATGTAGTAATTAACTGACAATAGAAAAAAGTTCATTAATTGCCTCACCAAATTTCTCAACTTATATTATTGTCATAGAAACACTCTAGAGATTACCAACGTCCATGCGCAATATATTTCATGAAAAATATTTTCTTAATTGACAAAGCATATTGGTCATCATCACTATTTTCATAAATTCCTGTTGTACTTACATGAACCAGTTGCAAGATGCAACTCTTGCAGTCTTTTTAACAATTAATTCATGGAAGATTGCTGATTAATTACGGTAATCACATATAACAAATGTATCAAATATCAATTGAACCATTAAATCTGTTTTATTAAAAATATATATCAAGAATTGTTGACAAATCTTCTATATGAACGAAGCATAATAGCAGCTTAGATTTCTTGTATACTGTATAGATTGAACTGGTTAAGCTGCTCAGTCCTGTAGTGTTAATTAGACATCTGAAAAGGAAACATATGGCATATCAACCAGTGCAACCAAAGAGGATGAGAACTACAGGATTGAAACTCCCACCAGATTTGAGAGAACACAATTTCTATAACAATCTCTGCAGGTGCAATCACAAATCCTTCTACATTTTATTAATTAACAACCAGTGATTATTTTCTAGTGTCATTCTGCTATTTCTCAATTTTATTGATACACTAGAAGCTCTCTGTTCTCGAATTGCATCTCTCATATTGACAGGAATGAAGAATTGACAACAGGGTTTTTAGCTGCGAGAGGTTTCGACTTCAACTTCAAGCTGTCGGCCGAGGCCTGGTTGCTAAAAACCTTCATTCTAAATAAAGTTGATTCTAAATCAATGTGGAAAAAATATAACTAATTCTTTTGGAGGAAAAAACGGAACAACATTAACAAAATAATGTTATTCTGGACCTCTGCCTATCCATTCTATCAAACAAGCATGATAGAACATATTGAACATCAACTTCGCTAAGTGTGTGAATAAACACAAAGAAGAAGAACCTTCTCCATATTGTCTATGTTTTGAAGTGGGAAACTTAAATGAGCAAATGATGATTGGCCAGGGACAATTGGGAAGCTCATTTTTTCATTATTGTAAAAATCTAAAAGTTCCCCCCAATGGAGATCAGACTATACTAAAGGTAAAGCTCATCTGCTGTTTCACTAAGCTGACCTATATCAAGAAATAAAAAATCATAAAAATGCAATCACAGTGGAAGTGACTAATCTCTCCCTGCATCTTCTTGCATTCGCTTTCTACCCGGACAAAATCTTTCATGTCTCTCCTCAATATCTTTTATTATGGATATATCAATCAGCCAAGTGAAATGGTTTAAATAGATGTCAGTAATAAAATAGGAAGTTAATCGTGCATTTTCTACCAAAAAAAAAATAAAAAAAAATCTTTCCTTCTGAAGAAGACTATCCTCTGAACTCGAAAGTGAAAAAGATAGAGATTGGGATGCTAAGTTTAGGGTTTCTTCAGCATATCCATGAACTTCACAATCACCACTTCCAAATCGCAAACCGGGGATTCTTGCTAAATCCTTAAAATGAAAATATATGTCAAAGCGTCTCAAATTAAACCTAGAAAACTGCTGCCACCATTAGACCGCCCAGAAGACCCGCCAATATGTCACCAAATCGACAGCCAAAACATCGCCATAATCCAGATACGATGAAGAAGACGAAACACAAGAATTTCACCAGAGATGAGCATGTACCAGTGAAAGGTCGGCGCTTTACGTACGGATCGAGCTGGTTACACCACCGGAGGCGGCACGACTTCCCCGACCTGCCGGGGATCCCGCGCGCAATTAGGCTCCAGTTCCTCGCCCCGAACCTGCTCACCAGCCGGCTCAGTATCACGTCCTCCTCCGGCGACCACGGGCCCTTCACCCGATCCTCCGCCCCCACCGCGGAGGCGACCTCGAGGGTCGCCATCTCGGCCGAGGCGCTCTCCTCCCCCGCCCTAGCGTGCGCGGATCCAGAGGCGAGGGCGAGGGGGGAGGAAGGCGGGAGAGGGGGCGAGGTGGATGACCGAACAGCGGAGTCGGCAGCCAAGGGGGCGTCGGGATACGCCTCCTCCCTGGGCTTCTCCTGCGCCGCTGCAGCGGCTTCGAGTTCCGCCATGTCTCGTTGTCGCCGTCGTGCGCTTGAGGAAGTGGAAGTAGTATACCGACCGCCTAACCGCAATTTGGGCTCCGCAGCGGACAGCGATGAAGAGGGCAAATGTTGCGCCAAACCGGTCGCAGATTTTACGCCTGTAGCCATCATAATTTACATAATGACCAATGAGTCCTAGATATTGGGCCGAAGCCCTTTGGGCCATTTACTTGTATTTCACCGATTTGTAAACTGCACAAAAGTCCAAAGACTTTTCTTTATTCATGATTATTTTAGAGGGCTAGCTCGCAGCATCCTTTCCACTCCTTACAAGAGTTGTATACGACTCATATTTTATATTGTTCGATTTTATTTGATAAATTAATTGAGTTCATGCCCAACCTAAATTGAATCAAACAGTACTTACTTCCAGAATTACGGTGTAATGAAATGTTATTCAGTCGTTGATCAAGATTTAGAGAGTTTTTGGTCATCCGTTCATATCTGAGATTCAATTAAGAAGCTATACTAAGGAGATCGGGAGTTTTGGACAGGGAAGAACACGCACGAATAGAGCTTCATTTTCAATCTACCACTGCCGGTCATCTTCACCCTATCTTCTCCACCCGTGCTGGTCGTCGAGAGGTAAAGGCATTTTCCTTCCTTTGGCAATCATCCATCTACCTTCCTTTCATCAACACAAACCACCGAGAGTTCAAAGCCTTCTTCCTCTACATCAACGCCGATACCACCATCGAAGCTTGTCCACCTTTATGACTTTTCCTTTCTCAACCATAGATGTCCGGAAAAGCAAGAACTTTTACCTACTTCCTCCAAGGCCGTCATTGAGCTCCGCCCATCTTTCCTTATTTGATGTCATTCCGCATTCCTCCTTCAATCACTACATTTGAGTCTTGTGAAGAGCAAGGGATTTTCCTACTCTTTCACAAGACCCGAACTCATCATCTTCCAGCCATCATCATCATTGCATACCACCGTCGCAAGATTCAATCGCCGCCAAGCTTCTGCCTCTGATCCCGATCCGATCTGATACAAGTTAGGAGAAACTCTAGTTTGATCCGTGAGCAGCATAGATTCCTTTTGTTGCAATTTGTAATTTCCTTTTCATGCTATTGATTGAGTTGTTGATAAGAAGTTTGGTTTGATCTCTCATGCATTTGTATTTGAATTTGTTCAGCTGTTGGTTTTATTGATTTGCATTTTAGTGACCTTTAATATTCTTGTTCATCTTTGATTAAATATTGTAGTGGTTAGGTTCATTTATATTTCTTGTTCCTAATTGCATGAATTGAGTTGCCCTTTGTAGTTTAGTTTCTTAATTTTCTATTGAATGCAAGTATGATAGATTGGAATAAGTTTTGTTAATAGATATTCCATTCCAATGCTTGATATCGGGTTGGGAATGTAATACTTATTTACATATTTGATTCTAATCTTAAGATTGGTAACTCCAAAATAAACAGTAGGAATGGAATGATATTATTTATATTGACAAAATTATCCTTTAAATAAAAACAATTAAAAATAACAATTACATCGTAAATTTATTTACTTTATTTTTGCTTTATTGAATTTTTTATAACAAATGACAAAATATATTCTTAAAATGTGTTTAAATGAACATTCAACTCTATAATAATAAAAAACACTTCAAATTACATATCAAATAATCAACATGATACAGTGTTGACTTTAAAAAAATATAAATTTAAAATATTTCTAATCATCACCCAAATATGACAGACTACTAATCAAACTGGCAAAAAAGAATATAGGGAGAAGATTTGATTTTATCACGTTTTGACAAATATAAAAAAAGGAAGATAGAGGATAGAATAGAATGATGATTCTTTCATATTCCCATTAAATTAGGAATCAACATTTCATATGAATCGGGATTCCCATTTCTATAGAAACACCAAGCATTAGAATTGGAATGAAGTTGGGAATGCCTATTCCATTCTCATCCCATTCCACTCTACCAATCATGCCCTAAGTTTCATTGAATATTTTGAGTCCTTGTCAATTTCCTTATAATTATAGTTTAGATTAGATCTATTTTAATTGTCATTAGCTTGGATGTTAAAACTCAACCCCAAAACCAATAACAATTTGATCTTAAGCTCTATCATACGCAAATTATATTTCTTGTGAGAGACAATCTGGGTTATTGTATATGCTATATTAGTGTAAAGAGGGTTTGATACTTAATTGTTTGAAAACATGTCATGGCAACAACGGAGGTGCCTCAGTTCCAATGAAGGTGCCTCAGTTCTATCAAAGGCCCCTCGGTTGTGTTGACTCTTATCCTCGTTACAATGGTGCTCTGGCTGATTTGGTGTATTGGAGGTGCCTTGGTTCATCGGAGGCGCTTTAGATCGACTGACGTGGACTCTGTTGCTTATCGCATGTCAATGATTTTATCTCAACAAATGCGCCTCAAGTCCTTTTCGCGGCAACAGCTCTCCTAGGCATTCGAGGCGCCTCAAGTCATCTGCGGTGTCTCGAGTCTTCGAAATTCTAAGGTGCCTTCAGTTAGTTGGAGGCTCCTGGGATGGTTAACTTCTGAGTTTACCATCCACTTCTTAGTATGCTTGGGTGATGATCCGACCGTTCAGAGTTGAGCTCACCTGAACCCAACTACGACCTTCTCCTCGAGATGGTTTCCTCCTAGCTTCTTGTTCCTCGGATGCACTGTGCGTGTCCTTCTCGTCCCACTAGTATACTATGTTGGGTCACTTTGGAGTTAGGGGTGAATAGTTAATCGTGCTCGTTTGCTTCCTTCGTAGATGATGATGTGCAGCGGAATAAACTCAAAATCAAGCTCTCCAATGCTAACAAGTAGATTTACTTGGTATTCACCTCAAGAAGAGGTGACTAATTCAAGGATCCACACACACGAGCACTCTCTATTATGAAAAACACTCCTCAGTAACTATCGGAGGTGGAGAAACCTCGTACAAACTCACACAAGCATACAACTTGAAACAAGAAGTAAAAGTAAACAATACAATGAATAACCTCTCTTGTTCGATCTCGTGTAGTTTGTAGATGCCTCTTGACTCTTGGAAGTGCAGCAACATTTGTTCCCAAGATACTCCAAGAACTGGCGGAAGACTCGTGAGCTTGGTGGAGAAGAATCGGGAGAGATCTTCGTGTAAGTGCTGCCTCATTTGAACTCGCTGTCACCTTTATATTCTGCGATCTAAGGCTCCTAGTCGATTGAGCCTCCTCCCAATCGATTGCCACGTCAGATCCTAGCGATCCCAGCCGTCCAAAACCTGTATCCCGCGCAACGGTCATATCCCAATCGATTGACCAATCAATTGGGGAGGTTTGAATCGATCGACTGATCGATTCAGAGCGCCTTTGTGATCTCGCTGGAAAAGGCCTGAATCGATTGACCGATTGATTCAGCCTTTCTCACATCCTTGCGAGAAATCTAGCTCTAATCCATCGACCGATCGATTGGCGTTGCCCAATCGATCGACTGATCAATTGAAAACCTTTCTATGCTCGCGAGAAGGTCTCCCCAATCGATCGGCTGATCAATTGAGCTTCCTTCACTCATAGCACACTCCTAATCGATCGGTTGATCGCTTGAGCTCTGGTTCAATCGATCACCTGATCGATTCACCAACCCTAATTTGCCTAACTCAAGTCTAGGGTTTCCAAACCCAACATCCAGTCAACCTTGACTGTTGGGACTCCTCATTGCCTAGCATCCAGTCAACCTTGATCTGCTGGGACTTCTTCACCAAGTGTTCGATCAATCCCTTGACCCACTTGGACTTTTCTCCTTGTGCCAAGTATCCGGTCAATCCTTTGACCTATTTGGACTTCCAATCACCAGATGTCCGGTCATCCTTGACCCATCTGAATTTCCATTGCCTGGTTTCACCAGTGTTGTTAGAGGCGCGAGACGCACAGAGGCGCAAAGGGGCTACTAGAGCCCGAGGCGCGAGGCGCGCCTGAGGCGCTCGCCTCTTGAACATGAGGTTGATGACTACTAAACTATTGACACACTTATATAATATGTCAAATATGATAACTATTAATATTCCACACACATCAATATCAAATATGAGAAGCAAAGCAACACCATAATAAAATTAATAAAAGTTTCAAACTTTCAAGTTTCAAGTTTCTAATTTAAACTAACAAAGTTCATCAAAACAAGCGTAATAAGTCAAATTAATCATCAAGCTCAAGATCATCCTCATTGTATTCTTCTTCTTCTTTATCTTCTTCTTCTTCATTTCTAAGTCTTAGAGATGAGTGTCTTATAGAGAAAGATGTATTTATCTTCTCGGCTTGTTTAGGCCTAACATGTGAACTAGAGGCCATGGATGCAATATTTTTCCTCTAGTACAATATTCAGGTTCTTCAACTCCACTAGCCCTAGCAATGACGTCCAATGTCAAGTCATCACCATCAAAAACTAACTCATCTTCTTCATTATCACTTTCTCCATCCATTATATCCATCAACCATTCATTACTGTCATCAATATCTGTCAAAAAGATGGGGTCAATCTTATTACGGGCATCATACCAAAGTTTTAAGGCATGATTGTATTTCACAAATATCAAATAATTTAAGCGCTGCTAAGCTAGCATATTCCTTTTTTTGCTGTGAATCTATAAAATGTCAAAAATCACAATAAGTATAATAAAATAGCAAAGAATATTTTCCACTTATAAAAGTAACATACTAATAGTATTATGCATTTATATTTATTACATACCTGCTCAAATACGCTCCAATTGCGCTCACAGCCGGAAGCACTACAAGTGAGGCTAAGCACTTTAATAGCAAACTTTTACAATTCTGAGGTATTTGCTCCATAGCATTCCCACCATTCTGTTGGAGATAATGCTCTTCTATGCCTAATTGCCACATTCCTCCCAAATAGCCCTTCTGCCTTTCGATATATAGAGAGCTAAGTAGTGATTTTATCTTACTCAGCAGCGTTTGAAACCATTTTCTCCATAGTTTAAAACAAACCATTCACTACTTCTCCACAGATATTTGAATCTATGTATGAATAAAAAATATTTTAGATTCAAATAATATCCTGTAGCATGCAGAGGCTAATGAAGTAGTGAATATTTTAGTCTCTTATGATCAAAGAATAAATATCCTGTACCATGGATAATCTTATCAATGATCTCAAATACTTCTTTGTATTTCTCTTCTTTCTCCTTAAAGACCTTCATAATTGTTTCCTTTTCCCTATCCACAGCCTCATAAATATAGCCCATTGCAGGTT
>JBBMJZ010000036.1:21267666-21286985 GCA_037833815.1 Zingiber zerumbet | reverse complement strand
ATAAAAATATTCTAAAATTCCAGAAAAATCATAGAATATTTCTAAAATTATTTTGAGAATTTTCGGGCATTACATTTGGAGCCTTTATCAACTCCTACTCCAAGGCCCACACTCGTCGAGTGCTTTCGTTGGGCAATCACTAATAGTCCGCAAAATCAGATTACAATAGTAAGTACAAGAACTATTAAAAGGAAATACTGACAACTATAAAAAACTTGAACCGCAGGTTGTCGGAGAGGCTTCGCAACATCGCAGGAACAGAGCGCAACAGAGCAGTTGTTGGAAGAAGTTGTTATCAATTGCTCTGGAGGAGGCCTCCTTATATAGGAGTGCTCCGGGCACCAGGACCCCTTCCGAGCGCTCGGACTGTGACGTAGCCTAAGCCAACCAGTGTGCTCCACGTTGCGATGGGATAAGTTTTGCCTTCTGGGAACCCGGACCAGTTCCGAGCGCTCGAACTCTGGGCGCCCGAATCCCTTCCGAACGCTCGGACCACCATTTTCCAGAAATTCCTTTTCCTACAAGAAAATGTTAGTCCGAGGCAAAATAAAAGTTATACTACCCTACAAAACAAAAGTTAGCACAATGAAAGAAAGGAGTAGTAATTAGACATCGTCTCACTGAAACCGGAATCTAGTCACGATCTCAACTTAGATTTCTGAAATAGTTCAAAGTTGGATCGACGCATAAGTTTCCTAACTGGGAACGCGTCCTCACCAAGTCACTCCCTTCCAATGAATTACCTTAACTTACCTGTCAAACGTCCGGTCAGCCCGTAGACCCGTTTGGACTTTGTGCCAGCTATCCGGTCAGCCTGTTGACCTAGCTAGACTTCATGCTAGACATTCGGTCGGCCCGTCGACCTGTCTGGACTTCGTGACAACTATCCGGTCGACCCGTCGACCTAGCTGGGCTTCGTGCAAGACATCCGATTAGTCCGTCGACCTGTCTAGGCTTCCTGTGATCTATCTGGTTGGCCCGTCGACCTAGCTGGGCTTCTCCTACATACTTAGTCAAAGTGTTAGATCACAATGAAACTAACTTAACCTATTTTGTCATTTATCAAAACTTGAGTTAGATTGTTAGTGCTAACCGCACCAACGAGAACTAGCAAGTCGACGGGTCAGTGAGGACTGAAATCAAAGAAAGCCCTAGGGTCAGAGGATTGGATGTTAAGTAGAAAGTCTAAACAGACCAGGAGGACCGAATGTTTGACATCATGTAAATTCTCCCTAGTGGACAGATTCTTCCAGAAGGAAGAATGGTGAGGATAAGTTCCCTTCAAGGGAATAGTAGGCGTCGGCCGACCTAGAATTTTACAGAAAATCTTAAGTCTAGATCGGGACAGTTGTAACTATCCAATGTACTCATATTTTTATACTGTTATGCTAACAATGTGGTACAGGGATTTATAATCAGAAGTTGGCCGGAATTAGTGAACTCTGGGTGATCATACCAGTTCCAAGAGATCAGCGTTCCAGGCGACCAGACATGGTCCAGGCGTCCGGATGACTCGAACTTAGCCTAGCATGAAGATGAGATGGTACACTATGACTGGTTTGCGCACATCAGTATCCAAGCGCCAAGAAGGGTTCCAGGCGTTCGAGTATGGATAAAATTGGCGCTGAAGGAGTCAGATAAAGCTTCGTCCAAATCGCACCATGTCAGTAGTCTAGACGCCCAGATATGGATAAATTGTGATGGTGTCGAATCAGAAAAGCCAAGCTAGAGGTGCCTGAGGCTAGTCTAGGTGCTCGAAATGTCCAATAAAAGAAGCTATAAGCAGAAGCTTCAAAACATCTTTTTCCACATCCTTGTACTCTTGTCTCACCCTAGAAATATTATTACGACGCTGAGAAGCTACTTCTACCATTGTACCCTACTCTGAATTTATTTGGTGTCAGTATTGTTGTTTCTTAATTATATCATATTTTCATACTTTATTGTTTAGGGAATGGTAAACTTGTTATCGTTCCTAATCTTTCTATAAAGACGAGTCTTTGTCTCTTTTAAGAAAGAGACTAATAGTAAATTGTCCATTGAAAACTGTCAATGACCACGAGCCTTGGACTAGCAGTCGTTGAGTTGTGAACCAAGTAAAAAAATAAATATGTCATTTCTATTTGCCTATCTTTCTATTTTCACTACTATCTTATCAACAAGTTTCCAAAAATATGAAAAAACTACAAACGTTATTCACCCCCAGCTAGTGGCGTAGCCAGGAATTTTAATAGGGGGGCGAATTCAATAAATTAAAAAAATAATACAACACAAAATATATAATAAAAGTCATATATTATCTTCATATATTTTTACGATATCACTCTTCGAGATTTCATACTTTGAAAATGTTGTATAATGACTTCATTATCAATGGTATCAAACACATCTCACTCAATATATGATATCAAACAATGATTTGCCATATCATCTCCCAACCGATTTCTAAGTGAGATTTTGATTATTTTCATTGCTGAAAACACTCTTTCTACAATTGCGGTTGCAATAGGTAATAGCAATACTAACTTCAAAAGTAAATATACCAAAGGATACAGTCGATGTTTCTTTAATTGAACCATCCTTTTAGCAAGCTGGCTAATCCCTACAACCTCAGAGAATTGATTGATACTCCTCATATCAAAAATAAAGTTATCAAGTTGGTGCTCGAGATGCATTAACTCTATCGGGGAGAAATCAGATGGATAAAACTGAGCAAGCTGAAGTAATTTTCTTTTATCATAAGCATAGAATGAATTTGATGGATCAAGACAAGTCATACATAACAACAACTCTGTGTTCACCTCATTAAAGCGACTATTTAACTCTTGAAGTTGCAAATCTATCACTTCATAAAATATTTCAACATGATAATAGTGAAAATTTGTCTTTCCTTCAATATTTTTTTATGATTTCCAATAAAAGAGGAGCAAATCTTCCATGTGCGGGGTGACTACCTCATATTTAATACAAAATAAAGAAACTTCATTCAGTAATAAATTCAAATCATCATCTCTCATGGTTTGTAGTTAATGTTTGCTTGATCTTATAAAAATCATGACATTTACAATGTCTTGATATTTTCTTTGTAAAGCTTGTGACGAAAGAGGGAAAAAAAGGGTAAGAAACATAGAAAAGGAAAAAAAAAAAAAGACGATGAGAAAAGGAAAAAAAACTTCAACGGTGAGAAACAAAGAATGGGAGAAAAGCTTCGGTAATATGGGAGAAAGTAAAGAAAGGGTTCGATTTAGGTTTTAAATGATTTTTTTTAAAAAAAGTTCATAGACTTTTAGAATTTATAACTAAGTATTTTTTTTTTAATTTTTTTTCACCGTGTTAATTTTTTCTCTCGATATTTTAGGGGGGGCGGCCGCACCCCTCCGTCCCAATATAGCTACTCCCCAGCCTTTTTTTGGGGGGCATATAACTAAAAACCTCTTCTATAAGATTTGCCAAAAAAAACTTCTGGCTCACATCTTCTTTTTACAAGTTATTGAGTTCCAATTAAGCCTTTCAAAATATCAATATAAAAAAAAATAAAATTTAATTAATGCTTAATCAATTTCGATTATGCCCTTAAATTAAATTGCAAATTTTGATTTTAAATTTTGCAATACTTAAGTCTTGTAATTCAATCTAATAAAATTATTCTTAAGTTATTTTAAATTAAATAATTTAACAATTAATTATGATAATTAACTTAATTATTTATAAACTAATTAGGAAGATAAGTCATATTTATATAGTTATTTAATTAGGATAATTAAGTTCTAATCATCCACTTGATCTCCCTCAATGCTAAGAATAATACTTTAGTAATTTTTATAGGTTTTGTTTCTTTCAATAAAATACTAGTTCAATACCCCCATTCGCCTTCTTCATCCTTTGGTCGAACAAATATTTAAAAAAATTAAAATAGTTCTTCTAAAAGTCTAAATCAGCATCTATGTATATGTTTTTTATATTTTTAGATCTTTAGTAGACTAATCTTTGAATAACCGATTCGACCCATAAAAATTTTCTATCTACCACCAATATAAATTAGAGAAGTATACTTGGAGTCTCGAGAGCTCGCATTTTTTAGTCCAATCATCCACACATATGATTAATTACATGAATTGTTTTCATCAAAAGTTATAAAACTATTGGATCCTTAGTATATAATTTATTAAATATTTTAAGGGTCCATCCCTATTTATTATTACTCAAGGCAATATTATAGCCACAAACGTGAAACACATAGTGATCCTTGGCGATATTTATTAAAGTAGATTGGTTCACATGGCACTTTCATATAATAACTCTACTAAAGGCTATCATATTCCAAAGGGGACCCATTACAACTAAAGGTCTAACATTATCATAGCAAAAGACAATAGGAAATGTGTGGAAGAGGGTGTGTTCACTTGTGCAAGTTAAAAATCACAAATTTGGAATACCCAAAGAGGGTGTGCTCATGTGTCAAGAGAATAAATCGGATAAGGTCTCGCCATACCGAACTATACCAAATCGAACAATCGACTTATCATCGAGTTGATTGACCGAACCTAACTACTGAATAAACATCATCAATCCATAAATCCATAAATCCAATAAAAATTAATGAACAATAGGATGATGATATCTTTTGATCCGTTCCATTGGTTAAGCAATTGGCAAACACCTTGCAACATAACCTAAAGCATGTGATTTGAACAAACGGTGACATGAGTACTACAATTATTCGACTTTTGGAATTATGTTTTTGAAACGATAGAGTTATTCTACTTTTTGAGTTATGTTTTTTTTTATTGTGTTAAATTTAGTTTTGCTGGAAACATTGATATAAACAATGACATCTAATTGATGTAAAACATATCTAATATCTAAATATTGGTATAAACATTAATTTAGTTTTGGTGTATACGAGGCTAATTCGACATAAAAACATATCTAATATCTAAATATTGTGTGTTGTAATTAATCTCGTTATTCAGTACACTTTCATATTATTTTATAACATACGAATTTATCTAATATTAATTTTTTAAAAAATAAATTTTTATATAAAATAATAATTAAAGATATTTAATTTTATTAGTAAAATTTAAAAGGATACCTCGGTGCATTGTAAAAAGTTATTTTTGCAATTGAAAGTCGTAACCACTAGGTCACACTAATAATTTTAGTGTTGTGCTAAGAGTCACTTCTTTATTGGTAAATTTTAAAAGCTAAAAATTCTCAACTAAATTTTCCAACATAATTTGTTTAAAAATAATATATTTGTCTATTACATATTTTTAATTAATTACATAAAATTCAATTTCACTAATAAAATATTCACTAACTAAATTTGATAACGATGATAATACTATTAATATACATTTAAATTATTTTTAAATTTTTTTTACTGATCCAATTTAACTTAGTTTTAGAGCAACGTTAAAATTGTTCATGTGTGATCTAGAGGTTAAAGGTTCAAGTCGTGGAAATAATCTCTTGAAAAAAAAAGGATAAGACTGTGTATAATAGAACTTTCTATGGGACCCCGCATTTGTGAGAGTTTCATGCATTGAATTAGGACCTTACGAGCTAGGAGAGGGATTGAATAACTCAAATTGCTTAGTTGTTGAGATTGGGTAGTGGAAACTTCGAAGCGAAACAAGCATGACACATGAACAACGTTAACGCGGATGAGTTTACTTAGTATCCACCTCTTAAGACGACTAATCTAAGGATTCACTCCTAGTTGTCTACTTCCACTAAATCTTCTCCTTCTGGAACTAAATCCAAAGGCGGAGAAGCCTTCTTACTGAAGGATTACAACAACTTACAAAAATTAGCAAATGAAGTGCAACAACAAAGAGGTAATGAAGAGATTACTGGTCTCGCTTGGTTATCCTTCTCTTGGTTGCTTGAAGATGTTGCAGATGAGAGCTTAAAATTGATGTTAAGTAGAAGAATAGCAATGGAACAATAATATATTCTTGTGCCCTAAGCCCCCTTATAAACAATTCAAAATTGGGTCATTTCTTCACTTTTTGTCAATATCTTGATTTCGAAGCTCAATCGATTAGTAGACATCACCAACCAATTGCTAGTACCTAATTGATGGACCAATCGATTAAACCAATCGATCGGTATAAACTAATCGATCAGACCAATCGATTGAATAGCTTCTATTTGTTCAACAAACCCTTCTAATCGATTACACCAATCAATAGTGTAAACCTAATCGATCAGACCAATCGATTCGAGCAACTTTTGTTTGCTTGGAATTAGTTTTCAATTGATTAACTAAACTTACCAATCAATTAATACAATGACTATGTAAACCCCGAATTCTGAGTTTATCGATTGTGTCAATTGATCGATGTCTGGGCCTTCATCTACCCTTGCTATTAGGATCAAAGGAATTTAAATATATCCGTAATGGTATGATATTGTCCACTTTGAGTCTAAGCTCTTGTGGTTTTATTTTAGGTTTTATCCAAAAGACCTTAAACTAATTGAGATATTTTTCTCTTATAAGTGTATGATCTTTCCCATGTATTTTCAATATGGGACTTTGTTTACAACATTGTAACCCCAACAATCTCCCCTTAAACAAAGGACTATAGGACTTCCCTTAAACGGAAAGCTTATCTGTTTGACATATGATCCTTGACTCACCAGTCTTTTTGCACCTTAGTCCAACTGACTTACTATGTATTCTTTACTTATCCACAGCTAGGGCTTCTTTGCCTGACTAGCCACCAGGACTTCCAGCTTAGTGTCTAGTCATCTTGATCTGGACACGGAAGCCTCCACTTTTTTTGTTCGAGATTAATATTCTACTCACATTGCTCAATTAAACCATAAATCTTGTGCACTGGCGATGATTAGACCTTCTGGTAGTCCGAACTTTGATACTAATTGTTAGGACCGAAAAAATTTAAATATCTCTACAATAATATGATATTATTCACTTTGAGCTTAAACTCTCGTGGTTTTATTTTTGAACTTTATCCAAAAGGCTTCATACAAATAGAAATATCTTCTCTTATAAATCATAATCTTTTCTATATGTTTTCAATGTGAAATTTTATTTACATCCTTACAACCCAAACATTTCATCCGATCTCACAATCTGCTCAGGTTTCCACATTTTGCCAAGAATCGATTTTATTAAAAATCTTATCCTTAGCCTTCTTGGTCCTTTTTTGCCTTGCAACTAATCTTCCGATCTACATGGACTTCTTTTATCAAGAATCCGACTCTCAACTTTCTTAGACTTCTCTTATGCTTCACACTTATAACTCAAGTGAAATCCAACTTATTAACCTAAAGTTAAATAATTATCAATCATCGAAACTTCTCATCCAAGTATAATTGCACTAACACGTCGGACTGTCGTTTATCAATTTTAACTTTAATAAATTATTGATCAAATTTATTTAGATAAAAATATTTAGTTGATAATTTTTGTTTACATCAATGATATATTATAAAAAGAAAAGATAAAGTGCCCATAGTAGCATGTGGAGGAGGGGAGGGGATCCTCTGGTCCCCTTGTCCTAGTCCGCTCTTGGACCAGGTCAAGGGGATTGGTGGGAGGTAATGACCCCCACCTATTAACAGGTGGGGGCCCATTGCCTTCCACCAATATAAAAGTTGGACCAAAGGCTGGTCCAGCCTTTACGGACTAGAGGATCCAGTCCCGTGGAGGAGAAGGTCATAATAATAGTGATAAAAAAATGACGATGAAAGAGAAAAAAAAAGAAAAAGAAAAAAAAAATAAAATTAAGAGAAATAATCTAATATAATGTACACACGCTTTTAAACTTTTAATTAATAATTATAATCAATAAATATTTTTAGTTTGTAGATAAACTTAATTTTGGTTAGTAAATAAAATCAAATTCAACTTTGAGTAGTATAAAAAATAAAAAATTATCTGTCAAAACCTAATTTTAGTTATTAAATAAATTAAAAATTACATGTCATATCTAAAAACAACTAGTCAAAAATTTAAAATTACCGTCAAATCTAATTTGGTAAACAAAAATTATTCACCAAATTTAATTTTGACCTATAAAAAGTTAAAAATTATTGGTCAAATCTAATTTCGACCAATAAATTAAAAATTACTTATCCAATCTAATTTCATCAGTAAAAAATTAAAATTATCAATTAAAATAAATCTGGACTAAACTATTTTATTTAACTGAATTTCATATGTTATATATATATATATATATATATATAACATGTGCACCAATTATTTTTTTAATGAATTTTCTATCATAATAATATTACAATTGAAGCATTTGGATCAACAAAATTTTATGTAATAACTAAGACTAGAGAGAGTTGATCATGACTAATGCTAGACAATGCTAAAACAAAGTGAGCCCACTTATTTAAAGAAGAAACATACAAATACTATTCCACCACAAAAATTGGTTTGTAGTGTAGTGGTGTCAAGATAAAAGGTACACAACTTCAACTACCTCCATATTGATGATGATCCATGGAGGTTTTGGAGCCTTCTCAAATGTGGAAAAGAGTAATTGGGATCGACAATGTATATAACTTCAACTGCCTCTTTGTTGATTTGATGTTTCACATCAAGTTCCCTATCAATAGTGGGATAGAAAAGAAAGTAAAAGGTCTTGAAAATATATGTTGGGTTTTCATGAGGCAAAGTGAAAGCCTTGATGGGGAAAGTTAGGCGAGTAGGGAAATTAAAATGTTTCAAAAAGAGACATGAGTGAGACATACAATTTTAACTACAAATTAGAAAGATTATGAGGGTAAGCGAGCAAGATCACTTGGGCTTCGGACCAAAGGTTGGAGATTTCAATGTGTATAAAGACGCAATTAGGAGTAGTTTAGTTTTGTTATTTTCTCTTGGAATGGGGATTACACCTCATGGACAGGCAAACAAGAGAATTTAGGGTTGTAATTAAGAATTGAAATCTCATTGTGTGATGGGTGTGCCAACACCAAGCTCAAGATGCATTAAGCTATAGACATATATTAGATCAGGATCAGCACCGAGTTTATCGTCATTGTCTTAACAACTTACACTTATTATCTGTGCCACCGAAGATTATTCCAAACTAGGAGCAAACTTTAGGAGATTTATAGTTGTATTACTTATAGGTTTATTGTTCTTGGATATAAGAAATGTTCTTTGTGATCGATAAAAAAAATAATTGAAAATTATTGGAGAGATACCAAGGGAACATGATCAAAAGCATTTGCCAGTGATGTGACAGTGCATGCTTGCTGCTTGTCTCCTCACATGTCAAAACTAATCACTCACCCAACAAAAACAATTATTATTGGCATAGAATTATTAATTAATTAATAAATTTCCTCTTTCTATCTCATGTCCGATTGTTGTTTTGCTGATGACTAGAAGATGCCAAGAACATGACAACTAATTCTTCATTATAAAAATTATTTAATTTATTTTTCTTCAGATTTAGCAAGAACAACATGAATGGTAGCTTTGATTAGTAGTCTTGTTGAAGCAATTATCTTTTTTTTTTAATCTTAAAACTCTAAGTCAAACTCTTAATGCATGGATTAGACCGGCTTTAATGATAAATATCATTAGGTCTAGTTAGTGATTTTCAAACAATATTATGGCATTCATTGTACTTTGGTTTTGTGGTATTTCTTGAACTCATTCGAAAGCCCCGGTGGAGATCTTGTCCAGCGAAATTTTTTGCAAATACAAACAAAGAACTTATCAAAATTGGCTGCCCTCTCGCACAAAGATCGTTAGGTCACCACAAAATCGTAATTGAATTTGAATCACGTAATTGTAAAGGTACCTTGATTATTGTTTATTCATATAGATGGCGTTTCACACATTGTATTTACACAAAAGGTGTCCTACCTTAATGTCAAAAGTCATAAATGCTCTCTCTTAACTTATTGATTCTAGGAAAAAATCATAGTCATTCACATTTAAATTAGCCACCCAATAAATTTGATAGTTGCTTGAATGCTCAAACCCGCTCTTCACCTGATTAATTCTGAAAGTAGATGGTCTCCTTCTGTTCACCTAGCTGGTCAATTTGAAATATAATTTATGCACACTTAGAGGCCGATCTCTCTTATTTATTCTCCTAATTAAGTATTTTATCATTGTACCAATAGTGGGAGCACCATTCCTCCAAAGTTGCTTGTTTACCTAATTGCTTGCTTTATTATAGTAAATTTGCCTAAGTAAAAAATGCTAGGTTAAACATTCCATTGTTTAATTTTTAACTCTTGCCTGACAATTCTTCTTTCTTTTTCAATAGAAGCTCTTGTTCTTCATTTTGTTGCACCAATAAATATCTTTGTTTTTTTCATTGTTATAGGAGCCCAAAAAGAGAGTTTATAGATTATATATTAAAATATATTTTTAATAGAAAATAAACAAATCATAATTAAAATTCAAACAAGTTAATAAATCAGTTTATTCAAGAATTAGTCATGGTCTTTGTTTGTGTTCAAACCTCTTTGATTTATATATTTCTTACTATTAAATAAATATAAACGAGTTTCTATCAAATTAAATATTGAAGTTGTTATGTGACCTAACCACAACTCTACAACAACAAATCTCCTCTTGTTTATTGCCAATGAGTCATGGTTTCTCACAAATTCAATGTGAATGGTGACAAAGTGGGCCTCATCTTGTTCATAGAGAAATCACTATCATCTTCCCATCTACTAATTAATTTGCCTTATTGTCAAACTATTCATTTGGCATCTTATTCAATTTTTTCTTCTTTAGAAAATAAGTAACATTAATGAGGAGTAAGTCGTCATGAAGAGCAAGTTGAGAACGGAGGAAACTAAAACCAAAACTATTGAAGGTCATCGATCGTAGTTCGTGGAGGTGCATGGGTGCCACACTTGCTTTAACCTTAGCGGAGTCATCAATCCCTATCTAACCCTAGAACTAAGTGATAAAATGGTTGCTCCTTTTCTATCTTAGTTCATTGTCACTTTCATTTTCATTGTCCTAATATCTCTCTTTTCTTGGCTTTTCCACTTTTTTCTTTTTCATTTGGCAAAATTTGTGCTTCGTTTCTTTTATTTGTGTAATAGATTTGGCCATGACGAAAATACTAAAGTTGATCAACAAAGGTAAGAGAAAAGGAGGCACGAGAATGACTATAAAGAGTAATAAGGTTTGTCGTTACTAGCTAATTTCTTAGAGCATCCGCAACGCTAATTCGTTATAACATCCACCACCTCATCAAAAGGTATGGCGTCCACTGTCACATACTTATTATAACAACATATTTCTTTCACTCACATCCCTTTTAACATTAACACTCATTATTTATGTGTCCCACCATCCACTCATTCATCTCTTTTATTATTTTTTTAAATAATATTAAAAATTTTATAATTTAAAAAAGAAAAAGAAAATAATAAAAAAAATAAGAGAGAGGGTGTTCAAAGGTGTTCAAACCTTTGAACACTCTCTCTCCTCTCTCTTGTGAGTGGGTATTATAATGCCCACTCACAATGGAGAGGGGTTGTTAAATGGGTATTATAACACCCATTTAACACCCCATTATGGATGCTCAGTACAAGTCGAGTAAGTGGGCAAGATCAATATTAGTTTGGCAACGGGGAATGCTCCCAATAACAAACTCCTCGATGGTCCTACTCATCAGACTATCTATACTATTATTATTATTATTATTATTCATGTTTTATTTTTACTAGAAAAAAACATTAATTATATTATCTTGAGGTCATAATAATTTCATACATCAGACTATCTTTTTATAATTTTTTTATAATTGGATAAACTAAATAATGAAATCATAGAAGTTAACTAGTGGAGGAATATTGATCATAGAAGGGACCCAAATCAAATGACTCCACCCACTTCTTCATTCTTCAATCGAAATAAGAATCTATTCCATAGACTTGGACTTGGGCTTGGACTTGGACTAACCTTTTGATTTTGGGTCAATGAAATTGAAAATATTAATTAAAGACCAAGCATCAATAGTCATCATGTTGTGTTGTTTATAGGACCACTTAAAGTCTTGTAGCTCTATTTCTACCTTCCAAGCTATTTTATTAAAGGAGAAAATACTTAAAGAGAAAAGAATGTAGTCAAAAGGAGAGAGAGTTGGTAGGATTTGCATGTGAAACATCACAAAGAGGAAGTAGGATGAGTGAAAATGTATTTATGGTGTATATGGCTATGATAAAAAATAAAAATAAAAGTAATATAAATTTAATAATTTAAAATTTGTATTTAAGTCATTTGTCACTTTAAAATAATGAGTGAAATTCAATGACTCTTTCCAGCTATTAATAAGCATTGTTTAATTAATAATAATACCAATAAGGTTGATAATTTGGTTTAAGTCAAATATTAAGTTATTATCCATACAATTTTTATAATGTTATTCGAATGCAAATTTTCAGTTATTAAACTTCAAATTTTAATATTGCAGATACAATTTTGACCCAACTATAAAAAATTGAGATAATATAAATATAATCAATAATAATTAAAGAAGTTGTAGCATCATAGAACGTTAGTTTAATTTAATTAGTTCTCCAACTCATGACTCATGAGTTTCTCTAATATTGACTTGGATTACCTAGAAACCATTAGGAATTTTGTTAGTAATTGACTTGGATAATTAATTAATTAATTGTGGTCAAGTGAAAAAAAGGCATATCTTTCCCTTGAGCATGTGTTTTCTCATTTTGACTTTATTGTTGTTGACCCGAGTGGAGTGCATGGTCCTATCATTTATATATATATAAATAATTGAATTGATGTGAGAATAATAATATTCTTGAAATTTCACCCTAATTTCGAAGATATTTCTGTTATTTTAAGAGTTGAAGTCAATCACAGATAATTTATAATTTTTAAAAGAAATATAATTTATTCTATGATATAATAATTATACTACTCATCACCTGCACTTTCAAATATAATTATATATTTATATATATGTAATGGGCTTGGATTTAAACTCAACCCAATAAGGCATTAAGATGGGCTTGGACTTAGATCTAGACCAATAAGATAAAACTAAATTTGTTCTATTTACAAAATTTTATTGGACTAACAAGAGAGATAAAACAATAAAATTAAAAATTAAAAAATTAAAAATAGTGTGTCACTAGAGTATGCTTTTTTTATAAGGTATGATAAGATGATTTTTTTTTCTCTTCTAACAGTTGATTAGTCTGGTGATAAGTGAGTTAAATTTGGAAGACTCCTCAAAAATGGAAGCTTTCAAAGATTTTTTTTATTCGTAGCCTCCGCAAGAAACTCTTGCAATTATGTTTCTTCTTCTAGCTTCTTATTGATGCCAGTAGAAGGTTTGGAGGATTTCTCGTCCTTGTTCTTTGGCTTCCTCTTTCCCTTCCCCTTGTCATCACCATCCACCTATAGCACTGCACACTTGGACTTCCATCGAATCTCAAATTCGGTCTCACTTAACATCGATAGCAACTCTCCAAGAGCTTTGAACGTCTCCATGATGTTGTAATTCGTGATGAACAATGCATACAATTGGGACTACATGGGTGTACTGAGACTTGGTAGCATTTCGAACGGATGTTCTACAACTTTGCAAATTTTCTTGAATAGTGTTAGGCATATCGTGCCTTATCGTACTCAGGCATCATGGACCAACTTTCTGGTGACAATGCAGAGTCCTAACTGTCATTTTGGTTAGATCAAACCATACATACATTTGAAAGGAACAAAGAGTAGAGGTGCTACTATATATCATGCACAGAAAGTAGTGGTGACCCAGTGGCAAAGTGGTGAAGCACTCGCTCCCTATTTCCCTACCAGTTTGTTGAAACGACCCTAAATTTTTTTTTCTAATAATATTTCCAACGAGATAAGGAACATCAACTGTAATTAATAAATCATACTCCTACACTCAAATCCATTACAAGTACTAGGAAGGAAGAAAAATTTCTAAACCAGACAACCATCTTAAAAGGCTGAATTCAATACGACTTTATTCTTTCTAAATCATAATAACTGTTTATTTATTCTTATTGCGAAATTGTAAGGTCCAGGGGAATGTACTGCCCAGTCTAGTTTGATCAAGGGTCCGAGCCTCAACGTCGTTAGTTTCTTCACCTGCCACAAAACCAAACCTAGTGAATCTAACTCAGTACCTCCAAACCGCAATAGTAGAAATTTCATAAACCATTGCATGCATCATTAAATCTACCTTTACTTGAAATTTCTTGTCAAAGTACAAGTACATAGAAATATAGGCATCTACTATGAAGCGTCAAACTTTAAATACAACAATTCACGTATCCTTTAAAATCATCCTATTATATAGAATTTTCCCTTAGCATTTATCATGTATCATTCTTGGGTGGAAGTATATCATATATTCTTTATTCTCTATTCAATTGATCAATCTGTATAACCATAGTACCAAGCAGCAAGGCGTCAGCAACTCTCATCATTGGTCGTGGCCGAAAGTGGAAATCTAATGTTGGGGTCTCTCTAGGGCCTTGTCCCGTAAACGAGGTCCCTCTGGAGCCTTGGCCATCGTAGAATTTTCTTTAATCCTCATCATTATTATTTTATTTTATATATGCTTTCCATTAAGGTAATCATGCATCATAACTCTAGCATATCCTATCAGACTATGTAAAGTCTAATAAACATACATATCATTAAACTTCACAATGCTCAATAACTTCACAACGCTCAATAAACATGCACATCATTAATCTACAAAAAGTCCCATAAACATGTATAACATTAATCTACATAATGCTCAATAAACATGCATATCATTAATCTACAAAGAAATCCAATAAGCATGCATATCATTAATCTACATAAAGCTCAATAAACATTTATACCATTAAACTACATGAAGCTAAACAATCATTTACAGTACTCATTTATATTACTATGTTGCGATTACTCATGGCAATGTCATGACTCCTATCTCCTCGGACATAAGGTGGCTAATTATTCATCAAAACTCGTTGTACGCACACTCCTCCCACAACCATCCGGAAACCTGCTACATACTACCCTCGAACACCCCTCGAAATATACTAGCCACGATCTTAAACAACCATCTAAAAATCTGCTACATACCACCCTCAAGCACCCCTCGAAATCTACTACACACAACCTCAAACAACCTTCCAGAAACCCGCTACATACCTCCCTCAAGCACCCCTCGAAATCTGCTGCACACGACCTCGAACAACCTTCCAGAAATCTGCTACGTACCTCCCTCAAGCACCCTTCGAAATCAACTACACACAACCTCCAACAACCTTCCAGAATTTCTACGTACCTCCCTCAAGCACCCCTCAAAATCTGCTACACACAACCTTAAACAACCCTCCAGAAATCTACTACTCTTAGCCTTCAAATCCACCTCAAAAACCTACTGTATATAACCCAACTATCTCACAAAACCTACTACTTGCAGCCCTCAACCCCCCTCAAAAAACCTACTATGTATGCATGTTCAAAGGCATAAAAAAGAAAAGTCAAAAACCTGCTGCGTTTACAGATTCAAAGGTATAGAAAGAAAAGTCGAAAACCGGCTACGTTTACAGATTCAAAGGTATAGAAAGAAAACCTACTATGTTTACAGATTCAAGGTGTAGAAAGAAAAGGGTTTAAGAGGCACCTTTGTGCCCGGAGGCTTGGTGTTGATGCGAGTGACGACAAGAAGCAATAATGGGATGCTCCTTAGGCCTCGTTCTTCCTCCAAGGTTGAAACTTTCTCTCCTCTTCTTTGCTTGCCGTTGAGATCTCTCCCCCCCCGTTTCTTTCTTCCGCTGAGGCTTCTCCCACTCCCCTTTTTTCTTTTTTTCTTTTTTATTTCCACCTCCCCTCTTATAGGCAACTAAACCTTAGGGTTGGGTCCACTCCTTACCAATTGGGTCAAGCTCATGAGTCCATTAGTTGGTTAATAGCGATTAGGCCCCCTTAAATAATAAAGAAAAAGTTTATTTTCATGTCCCCCTTTAAATTTCTCTTTGTAAAAGAGTCAGACCATACAAATCCTCTCCCCCTTAGATGGATTTCATCCTCAAAATTTAAAACTTACTAATTAACTCCGGGTAGCGGTCCCTCACGTCAGCTTCCATCTCCCAAGTGGCCTCTTTGTTAGTGTATTCAGCCACCTAACCTTGACCATCCTGTTCCGAAGCTTCCTCTCTTGTCAGTCTAGTATCTGTATGGGTCTCTCCTCATAGGAGAGATCTGGGGTAAGCTGTAGTGGTTCGAAATTCAACACGTGAGAGGGATTCGACATGTACTTTCTCAGCATCAAGATGTGGAACACATTATGAACCCTTCCAAGATTAGGTGGCAAGGTCACTCGGTAAGCTAATGTTCGTACCCTATCTATGACCTCGAAGGGTCCAATGAATCTCAAGCTAAGCTTATCTTTCTTGCCAAATCTCATAACACCCTTCATCGGTGCAATTTTCACAAAAACGTGATCCCCAACCGCAAATTTCAGGTCCCTTCTTCTTTTGTCAGTATAGCTCTTTTATCGACTTTGAGCGGTGTTCATTCTGCCCCTGATTCTGGCTATTAGATCTGCCATATGCCTCACGATTTCTGGACCCACCTCTGCCTTTTCTCCCACTTCATCCCAATGATAAGGGATTTGCATTTCCTCCCATAAAGTGTCTCATAAGGAGTCATGCCTATAGATGACTGATAACTATTGTTATAGGTGAACTCCACAAACGGTAGCTTCGACTCCCAGCTTCCTTGGAAATCAATCACGCATGCTCGTAGTAAGTCCTCCAAAACATGTATCACCCTTTTCGACTGACCATCTGTCTGAGGATGAAATGATGTACTAAAAAATAGTCTAGTTCCCATGACCGAATGCAAACTTTTCCAAAAAGCTGAGGTGAACCTCGAATCTCTATCCGACACTATAGAAACGGAAATCCCATGTAATCTGACTATTTCCTAGATGTACAACTCTGCATACTGAGTTATGGAAAAGCTCGTCTTCAATGGTTTCCATGCACCGACTTAGTGAGACGATCAACTATCACCTAGATGGCATTAATGCCTTACACCGTCTTTGGTAAGCCCACTACAAAATCCATGGTGATGTTCTCCTATTTCCACTCCTGAATTGGAAGTGGCTTAAGAATCCCTGCTAGCCTCTAATGTTCTGCTTTGAATTGTTGACAAGTTAGACATTCAGATACAAAATATGCGATGTCACGTTTCATACATAACCACCAATAGAGTATCTGCGGGTCTTTATACATCTTTGTACTCCCTGGATGTACAGAATATGGATTATTATGGACTTTTATCAAAATCTCAACCGTAAGGGAGTCAATACCAGGAACTCAAAGTCGGCCCCAATTTTTGACAGTACCATCTTCGACCGAATATAAACACAAATCCTTAGACTCATCCTTCTGTATCCACTTCTGTAGTTGCCCATCAGTAGCTTGTCCTGTTTGAATTTTATCCCTCAAGGTAGACTGTACTGTTAGAGTGGATAAGCTGAGAGTCTGACCCCTTGCATACATCTCGAGGTAAAATCCCTGAATTTCTATCTGAAGAGGTTTTTGTACCGTTAGTTGTGCAATGACTATCATTTTCCTACTTAAAGCATCGACAACCACATTGGATTTTCCGAGGTGTTAGCTAATATCACGGTCATAGTCATTTACAAGCTCTAGTCATCTCCTTTGTCTCATATTCGGTTCTCTCTGGGTGAAGAAATACTTCAGGCTTTTGTGATCAGTAAAGATTTTGCATTTCTCCCCATACAAATAGTGTCTTCATACCTTCGAGCAAACACAACCGCTACTAGTTTAAGGTTATGAGTCAGATAATTCCTTTCATGCACTTTTAGCTGTCGAGACGCATATGCAATGACTCGATCGTGCTGCATAAGAACCGCGCCTAACCCTAGCTTTGAAGCATCTCTATACAACACGTACTCTCCATGTCCTGTCGGCATAGCTAAAACTGGCGCTATGGTGAGTGCTTGCTTCAACCTCTCAAAACCGTCTTAACAATCAACTGCCCATGTAAACTTGGTATTCTTCTTCGTCAATGCTGTCAAGGACACTACAATGGGAGAAAAGCACTTGATGAATTTCCAATAGTAGCCTGCCAAACCTAGGAAGTTGCGCATCTCGATTGCATTTTTAGGCACTGATCATCCTCTAACTGCCTCGACTTTAGTAGGATCTACTTCTACCCAATCCTTCGAGATAACGTGGCACAGGAATGCCACCATCTCTAATCAGAACTCGTACTTGCTGAACTTTGCAAACAATTTTCGGTCTTGCAATATTTGTAGCACGGTCCTCAAGTGTTGACTATGCTCCTCCCTGCTCCTCGAATAGATCAAAATGTCATCTATAAATACGATAATGAACTGATCAAGATACGGCTAAAATACACGATTCATGAGGTCCATGAAGATCATTGGGGCATTTGTCACTCCAAATGGCATCACCATAAACTCATAATGTCCATATCGAGTCCTGAAAGTCGTCTTATGCATGTCCGTTTCCTTTACCCTCAGCTGATGTTATCTTGATCGGAGGTCTATCTTCAAGAATACCGACGCTCCTTGCAACTGATCATATAGATCTTTGATCCTCAAAAAGGATACTTTTTCTTCACTGTTACTCTATTCAACTCTCGATAATCGATACAGAGCCTCATGCTTCCATCCTTTTTCTTCACGAAAAATACCGATGCGTCCCACGATAAGAAGCTTAGCCGAATGAATCCCTTATCCAGGAGCTCTTGAATCTGATCCTTTAGTTCTTTCATTTTTACGGGTACGAGAGAGATCAGCATTGTACCCGGTATCAACTCAATGGAAAATTCCACCTCCCTTTCGGGAGGAATGCCAGAGACATCCTTAAGAAACACGCTAGGAAATTCTCGGACTACTTCGACATCCTTCACCTTCTAGTCAATTGCATTAAATATTGAAACAACATTAGCTAGAAATCCTTAGCATCCCCGCGTCATAAGCTTACTTGCACTGATGCAAGAAATGAGGTGTGACCTCTGTCTATTCCGGGTTGCCTCAAAAATAAATGACTCCCTACAGGGTCGTCGGATGGATACCGACCTCTGCCGGAAGTCAATCGAAGCCCCATTTTGCGATAGCCAATCTATTCCTAAAATAATGTCGAACTCAGGCATGGGTAACATGATGAGGTTTGCCTAAATCACCTGCTCCTGCAGTTTAAGTGTTGGGTTTTTCGGGCCGCGAAAATCGCTTTTTTGCGTCGCGGAAACCCCGAATCACCCTAGCCAACGGATCTCGTGCGAAGAATAGATT
>JBBMJZ010000036.1:21215979-21267566 GCA_037833815.1 Zingiber zerumbet | reverse complement strand
ACGAGGAAGAGGAAGACCAAAAAAGACTTGGTTAGCAACAATAAAACAAGATAAAATTTATTTAAATATAGATGATGTTATAATAGGAGATCGAACTCAATGGTGTAAAAGGATTCATACAGCCGACCCCACCTAGTGGGAAAAGGCTTGGTTGTTGTTGTTGTTGTATTAACCAATATCCTTCGGACATAACAATATTTTTCTTTTTCATTATGCTGCATCATTTGAAATTAACTAATAAATGATATGACAAAATAAGACATGTAATACAAATTGCCAACAATGATGGCATTATGAGAACAAATGTACAGCATTAGACATTGAAATTCACAAATAAAAGAAGTTGACCTATATGTGAATCTTTGCCTTTCTTTGACACATGTTATGCTGCATCTGGTTTAAATGTGTGTGGTTGTGTTTTGAGAGAGAAATCTCACCTCAAAGGATTGGCAAGTAAACGTTGTCCAATAGTTACAAAGCTGGTCTCCTGATTTGACATAAACCACGCAAGAGACGAAACACTGCCTCGGATACAAACAATGAGTATTTTGCCTACTACGAAAAAGAAGAAAAAAAGAATAATCTAGAGTGATAATTAAAAACCTACCTTCCTGTAAAAATATGTTCTCTGACTCCAAGTATTGATGGATATCTCATACCATTATGTTTTTCCAGAAATTCTTGCAGCAGGTTTCGCATTTTCAGTGCCTCTTCCATGTAGTGTTCCTATAATGATAACATAAGATGGCTAATGCAACCAAACATAAACGAAAGAAACAGTGAAAAACCCTCTACCTGGTTCATGTCGATAGTCTGTAAACTTTCACCTCGTGTAAAGATAATGGCATGATTCTGATTTTCTGGTTTCCCTTCACCCAAGATGGCAGGACCTGGAAGTTTAATGCGATAAATTACCTGTTCCACAAAAGAAGAATAAGTTTTAATTAAATTTCTTGATGTAGCTGTTAACAAGCACTAGCCTTACTATAGCTATTCAGATTCTCAAGTTTTTTTTTCCAACATTCATGTGTATTGCTACGAGGGCAGACATCATTTTCCGCTTCTTTTCTTTTCTGCATTTCAAGTTTGCTTTGTATTTTCCAACACAAACCAGGTAAAACTAAGTTTCTAGTAACCATAAGTTTTTCTCTGCCTCAGAATAGTAAAAGAAGGAGAAGGCATCTTCTTTTAGATCAGCTTTTCTCAAGCACACCAGTCACAATGAGGAATGGCAATGGGATTTAGCTAAAACAAGCATATCGATAAAGCATTTTAAGGAAGGCAATGAAGGTGTAGCACAGATCAAACAGGAGATGGGAATGCAGCAGAACCAAGCATGTGGCATCCATCCAGAAAGGCTAGTAAGCAAACCAGGGAAAAGAGAAATAGGTTTTCATCAATTCCAGTTGTTGAAGAGGCATGAAGAGAATTTTTCCTGGTTATTGTCAACTACAACTCTTTAGGAAATGTGTAAGGAGCCAACAACAACTAGGAATCCATGCTGAGGTTCCCAAAGATGCTTGAAGTCGTTGGAGATAAAGGAGAGACTGGCTTTAAGGTTTACTTTGTAGGAAATCTCATAGAGGAGATATGGTTCAACTCCCAAGATTGGAGACAATGGTGGCCTCTAGATTAAAATATTTCTGCTTGATTCACACATAGCCTAGTCTAGATTTCATCTCTTGCTCATGGTCAAAAACTACATGTATCCTTTCCTGTTTATTAGTGATTTTTTTACCATGGCAAAACCTATGATCCTTTAAGGGGTTTCCATATAAACCTTTGTGTGCCTATATGCAAGGAATGAAATATCGTTCCGTACCGCCTGGCACAGACGGTTTTTACCGTTCTGCCGAACGGCCGAAACCGGCACAGGAGGCGTCCCCGTCTCGGCGGCGCCGGAGGAGATGCGGGACGCCTCCGGTTTTCAGCAAATGGTAATCAGGCTTGGTTTTCTATAAATGATAACTCTGAATGGAAGCAACATCTAAAAAAAGTGATTGAAGACTTATTATATTTCATAAATTCATAGTTGGTGATCCAAAGTCCAAGGACATCAATGATGATCACTGAAAATTACTGGACAGGTATGTGATTACATGCAGCAATGGATGGATGAGAATTCTCTGTGCTAGATTTTATTGGGCCTAATCAGAGGATTATGGAGTTGGAGTAATTAGAAGTTATTAATGCAGAACCACTTAGTTCTGATACTGATATGGAAATTAGGGTGACCCCATGGGTCATCCGAGTTGGTATGTGGTGGGATGCTTGCCACATGAGGTCACGGGGTTGAAACTCAGGGCAGTTGGGGCGTAAATCCCCAGTCCCTGTGCAACTCGCCCCACCTGCCACATGCTCGCTCGGATGCTGTGATTTACCTCCCTCGTGATGACCTTGGGTCGGGTGCGGCGGGGGCGCTGGGGGCGAGCGATTTCGCCTTTTGCCACATGATATGGAAATTAGGGTTCATCTACGGGTTTAGTTTTTTCATTCGAGGGTTCTATTGAGTGGATTTTGGATAGGGGAGCTTTGGGTTCAAATTCAGGTTCGATTTGGCTGAATTCTGCCTGAACTAGGAGATTTCGGATTGGGGGAGTTTTGGGCTCAAATTCTGGTTCGTTTCGCTGAACTCTGCCTGAACTGGAGTTGGGCAGTCCAGTCCGAGTGGATGGCTACACGTTTTGAAGTGTTATTTAGGTTTCATGTCCATTGAAGGTAGGCTCATAAGGGAAATCCCAAAGGATATAGGCTTCGGCCAATGGGGGTGCTGTTTGAAGCTTGCTTTCTAAGGAACAAAAGAGGTGGGTAGGCAAGCTATATATATATATATATATATTCCATAAACATCTTACTTAAAGCTATATTCTGAGTGCTCTAAGTGAAGAAGCAACTGGAGGACCTACCAATAAGGTACCATCACCAAGCCAGACGAACAAGCACCTTTTAATTCTTTGTTGTCAATTAACCATTGGTGTCTATAAATTGGTTGTTTGTTTTTCCTTGTTTGTCGACATACTGTATTCTATAGAATGTTGTTGTGTGGTTATTTGTTTCTTCTATCTGGCTATCCCTCACCTTCCATACTATTTTTGGATCAACTCTTTTTTTGTCCTAATCTTTTGGTCAGCATGTCTCCACTGATTAGTGTCCAATATACTCCCTAGAGTTATTTAAGTGAATAACTTAAACCCCAGTTTTCCACAATTTGTTTGATGCAACCTTCCCTTCTCTTGATCTCATCTCCTCTCTCTTGCACATGTTCTTCTTGCTCCCACACCCATGTCTCGCTGCAATGTCATCACTGATCACTACTTCGCCACTGCAATTCATTGTGCTCATTCACCTGCAGCTTATGGTGTGCCTCCACCCATAACTATTAGCAGTAGCAGTCGCTCATTGCTCTGCTAGCATGTGTCACTGCCTCTATCACTTGTGCAGGATCACCTTAGCTTCTTGCTGCCCTTTAGTCACAATGGTCACTAACACTCACCCCAAGACCACCCTAGCCATCACGTACAACACTAGCAACTGATCATCAACTCCAATAAGTCACTGTATATGTCATCCACAGATGTGCCGACGGGCACACAACATCAGCCATCTGTTCCTCTGCCACTCATTGTACATAGCCAACAGCAGAGGAACTGCCTTCCACTTCCTCATGTGTGAATTAGTCCTCCTCGGCTTCCTGTGTAAGAAGTATCATACGTACCTATATGCTGTTGCAATTTTTAAGCATCTATGTGCATTGGCATTGTAAAGACATGAATCTTTGTTGTTCTTTAACTCCAACTGTTACAGGTGAGTGTGAACCCATCTGTTCTTTTTCCATCCACAACAGTATATCTGGAGTATGATCAACGAATCACAGCATGGGCTCCTCTTCCTCCTTCCTTTGAATTGGATGGAACCAGAAGTAGTTGCTGAGGGATCAAGTGAATATTTCATTGGAGAGTTGTCCATGAGATTGGGGTGGTTGTGGAATGAGCAAGTAAGCCAATGTGGTATACTTGTTTGTTTTCATTGCAAGTGTCGAGTTATGAGATACTTGATAAAGGAGACCTAGTTGAGAGGAATGATGGCATATTGAGGGTGGATTTAGAGAGGATGTTGTTTGGGCTAAAAAGAAGAGATTCGAGTGATAGTAAATAGTGAATATGGAGAGTGGAGTTAGGATGGAGGCTCGATGGTGCAAGTGAAATTGTGAGATTTTAAAAAGATTGGTGATTGTATTTTAGATGATAGGTTGTGTATATGTGTGTGTGCGCGCACACACTTGTTGATTTAATATTCTACATGTTATATCTTTGTGATAGTCATGTGCAAATTAGACATGATAGTTTTTTTTTTTTTTGTAGATCTTTTAGCATTGGTTAGGATCCAGCAAGCATAAAGCATAACATAGTATAACATTATATATATATATATATATAGGAGGCAGGGATATGCTTAGGCTCCCTTTGGTAGTTGCATACATTTAGAGCATGCACATGGTCATTCCCTACTGCACTCCTATAGCAGTATGCAGTAGTGTAGGGCATAACATCCAAGATTGATTCCAAACTAAGCTCTGTTGATAGTAGTACTTTAGCAAATAGTAGTTAGATGATATTGTTGCAGTGTCATAATTATACATGTTGATTTTCATGCATGCAATACTTATCATGATATACATTGTTACGCACATATAGAGTAACTATCTTGCTGATTATCTGACCTTCTGCTCGGTATTCCCTAATGTTCCCCTTCTCTTTCCGTGTTAGGACTTCTAGGAGAGGATATTAGTTCTCTTGTGGTTGGAGTCAGATTTGCAAGGACCATTCTGAGGACACTTTGTCTTTTCAGATATTTGGGATTTCACTCAGTTTCTTTTGTCTTACCTTGCATATCTCATAAAATTCTATGCTTATATCTTGTTGCCTTTATTGTGGACATTTTATTTATGCTCCGTAATTTGTTAAAACACTTTTGTGGTTTGTCTTTTGTTTTTGAAGTTTGCTTAGTGACCTTATTGTGACTATTGTGATGTTTATCACCGTGAATTTTGCAATTTATGTTTTGTTTGTATGGATGAATCATGTTGAGTAGATACCAAACTAATTGTCACATGATGGTATGGCCATTAGTTCTTTAGTTCCATGTCATGTGAATAGTCGCAGAGACCGACTTGAAGAGTAACAAAGAATATTCCTAGAAACATTGTAAATGTCATTCATACACATGTATTAGTGATAAAGCTAGATGAACTTCATACTAGGAAGTCTAAGGGGAACAAGTTGTCTTTAAAAAAAAGGCAAATCTACAATATAAGGATGAAACTCCACTATGTGATCACCTGCATGATCTACATCATGTTATCAATTAGTTGACTTTCATGAAGATCTTTTTAGATTAAATATAAACCTTTTTGTTAAAAGTTTCCTACTAGATAACTGGGAAAGTTTTCAAGTACAATTGGAGCACCAGATGGAGTTGTAGTCCATACTTTTTGTTAAGAACAAACTATTTAATGAGGAGACCGCGAGGAAACTTATGTGCATCAACACACCATGCTCTTGTCAGGGTAAACAAGGGAAGAAGAAGATAATCTGAGAAAAAAAGGGATCATCTAGTGGTAGATAAGGTAAATTGCAGTCATTGTTGGAAGCTTGGTGACATAAAAATAAACAAGTTACTCAAGAAAGATTAGCAATCAGAGAAACTCTAAAGAAGAGAGCTCAGTTGTTATTGCTACATCATACGTAGAGGAAGGTTACACTAGTCTGCGAATGTTGAAGGTTTCATATCAAGGGTTTCATATCATTGTGTTACCAAGAACACCACAGGTTGTACTTTAGTTCTTAGAGATGCGAGAGATATTCATATCTACACTCTATAATTTCAGTTAAGTCTGGAGAGGGAGGCTTCCACATCAGTTGGCTATGGACATCGGAAATTGAAGAAATCGTTAGTAGAGACAGGATAAAGCAATGCTGCATGCTATTACCAAACAAATTCAAAGATTAATCTATCAATGTAGTTGGGAGAATTGGTAGGGATAAATGTAAATATATAGGTATATTATATAATTGTGTTTGAAATTTATTCATGTGCACTTGATACGAATTTTGAGTATTAAATTTCACTTTGTGATAAAATCTAAATAAAAAATTGGATGTGGTGAAATAATTCAAACTTTTATCATCTGATTTTAATTTGATTTTCCTTTTTCAACTTTTTTTGAGGGAAAGGTAAATATATATAAAGATCCCAATGATTAAACTAATACAGAATCTAGACGCCTATCAACCAGAAACAAAAGTGTCTCCAAACCTTGCGGGCAAACAATCCACGCAAGGAGACATGACCATCAAACCACATAAACATCATAACCTTTGCGGGCTAGCACAACCATGCAAGGTGACATGACATGACCCACAAAACCACAAAACATCATAACCCCTTGCGGCAAACCCAGCCACACAAGTTCACAACAAGACGAGTCTAACGGCCACATCTATTTTCGCTGCTCGGTCACAAGGGAGGTGAGGTGTTGGCTGGGATTTTGGCATCAAATCAATTCTATTCAGCGGCTATTCAATGTATCGAGGCAATGGTAGGCTAACAAAGGCGAGCTACTTGGCGGTCTCTTGCATGGTTTACCTCTTGTGATTTTGTTTTTTCAACAAAACTACATATATTAGAGTAGACAAAAATAAAGAGATCCAAAATTTTAAAAATTTAGGATTTAAAATAATATTTTAGATTTAAATTAAATTTTGAATTAATAATTATTTTTTAAAAATAAAGAATTAGAAATTTGGCCCAAACTCAACTCAAACAAATTTGAAATTTTTTAAATTTAACATTTTATGATAAAATCAAATTTGAATTTTAAATTTTTTTTATCTTGAAATTCAAATTGAACCTGATAAAGTTTTTTTTTTTAAAAAAGAGTATTTTGAACATTGAAAACCTATTGTGATAATCATGTGGCATTTCAACAAAATGAATTAGAAATAATAAAAGAAAAATATTGTGATTAATCATATGTTATTTTAATGAATTGAATAAAAAAATAAATAATAAAAAATTATTATTTTTGCATAATCAAATAAACTCATTTGATCAAAGCTTCATATCAAATTATAATTGTACTTTGATGCTCAAACCAAAGAGAAGAAGCTCAACACAGTCTCATCAAAACTTAGTTTTGCCCCTGCTTACTTGCATGATGTCTTTCGATCTAGACAACAAAAGTCATAACACAAAAAATCTTAACCAATATTAGATACTAAATTTTATCGTGTTCAAGTTTTTACATCTATTTTTTTAAACAACTAGAAGTTGTTTGAACAAATATTTTGAATTTTGGATAAATGAAAGTCAATTTATCATGTGTTCACTGTGGTCGTTCCAACCATGCCTCCAAGAAGTGTTGACGAAGTTTGGTAAGCTTGACTGAGCTAATAATGCATCTACCGAACTATCGACTCTATCACCAAACACTAGCGGTCAAGATGATATGGTCACTGTTTCTTGTACTAATTATGAGAAATTGCTACGCTCTTCTGCTAGCATTCCCTCTGTCATTGTTGCCTCATCCTCTCCAGATGTGTTTGTTGTGTCTCATGATAAGTCTTGGATATTGGATTCCAGTGCATCTGCTCATATTACTGGTAACAAGTCTTTCTCATGCTCTTTTGTTTCCTCATCTTTATTTCCTTTCCGTCTAGTCAATGGTACCGATTTTCCGATTACGAGAAGAGGTGTTCTCAAACGCACTGCAAATATCACTCTTGATAATGTTCTCTTTGCACCTAAATTTCTTGTTAGTTTCCTATCCATAAGCCAGCTAACAAAAGCTTACAACTGTTCTGTATCTTTTTATCCATCCTGCTGTATTATTCAGGACCTACACACGAAGAGGATAATTGGTGGAGGATATGAGAGTAATAGCCCATACTATCTGGATTCAGTTACACCTGTAAGTTCCCGGGCACTCTCAGCAACTGTCTCCTTATCAGTGGCATTGTCGTCTTGGTCACCCATCTTCTTCCGCTCTCAAAAGTTCAGTTCTCATTCCCTCTACTAATTTACAGTGTGAGTCCTGTGAGTTCAACAAACACCATCGTACTTCTTTTCCTTCTAAGAGTTGATAAACGTAGTTCTTTTGCTTTTGAACTTGTTCATTGTGATATTTGGGAACCTAGTAGAGTTGAGTCGAGAGGAGATTTTCAATAATTTATAATTTTATTGATGATTATTCTTGCATGACCAGGTTATATTTACTCAAAAATATGCGTGAAGTTCCTGAGGTGTTAACAACATTTTATAAGAAAATAAAAACTCAATATTTAGTTGTCATGCGTATTCTTTGTACCGATAATGTACTTGAGTGCACTCAGAAGACACTGTCTACTTTCTATAATTCTCATGGCATAATTCATCAAACCTCTTGTTCATACACTTTCCAACAAAATGGATTTTCTGAACACAAACACCATTATATTTTAGACGTAGCTCATACTCTTCTTTGTCACATGCATGTTCCTAAGTTTTTTATGGGATAAGCTTGCTTTCTCATAAATAGGATGTCTTCTACTGTGTTACATTGAGATACCCCCTTCTCTTATCTTCATCTTGACAAATCTCTTTTCTCTATTCCTCCTCGCATATTTGGTTGTGTTTGTTTTGTTCATAATTTTACTCATGGTTTGGATAAATTGTCTTCTCACTTTATTAAATGCATCCTGCTTTGATATTCTCGCACACAAAAAGGATATTGTTGTCTTGACCCACTCACAAAATGCAATTTCTCCTATGTTGATGTTACATTTTTTTGAATCTCAATCATACTTTTCCCCGGTGTAGCTCAGTCACATGATACATTAGTTTCTCCTCCATTACTTATCACATCATCCATATCTTCCACTACAGATGCTCCATCTCTTGAACCATTGCAGGTGTACACGAGGCATGCTTGGCCAGAACTAGATTCATGTTCCTCACCTCCTCTTCTTGCAGATCCTGATGCTCGCCCCTCCAATATTGATACGACTATTGCTCTTCGTAAATGTATTTTCTTTTACATTACTCATCCTTTGTCTAATCATATTTCGTTTGGTTATGGTCCTGTATTTAGCGCTTTTGTTGTTTCTCTATCTTCTACATAAGTTCCAACTTCATACACCGAGGCTTATCAACACTCGGCTTGGGAAACTGCAATGGATAAGGAAATGTCTGTCCTTATCTCTCGTGGTACTTGGGAGTCGGTGGCTGCACCACCTTCTGTTAATATTGCTGCTTGTCGTTGGGTATTTAGTATTGATCGATACAAATCTGGCCAAAGGATTTACACAGACTTATAGTGTAGATTACTTGAGACGTTCTCTCCTACTGCTCGCCTGAATTCTATTAGAGTTCGGTTCTCCTTAGCTGTCAATCAATTTTGGCCAATGTATCAGCTAGATGTGAAGAATGTCTTTCTTTATAACGATTTGCACGAGACCGTGTTTATAGAGCAACCTCCAAGGTATGTGCAGACTTAAAAAGGCTATTTATGGTCTTAAACAAAGCCCTTGATAAATTCAGTAATATAATCAGTGTTGTTGGCTTTAAACAGTACAAATTGAATCATTCTGTGTTTCTACAAGGGAGCATGAATAGGATTATCATCATTTATTCTTATTGTTTATGTTGATGACATCCTAATATCCGACAGTGATATATGTGGGATAGATGAAACTAGAAGTATTTGCAGCAACACTTAAGGATATGGGATGTCCTAAGTATTTTTTGGGAATTAAAATTGCACACAACAAATCTAGAGTTTCATTATACAAATGAAAGTATGCTATAGATTTACTCAGAGAAACTAGATTGCTTGGAATGAAACCCAATTTTTCATCAGAGGACTAAGCATATTAAAGTTGACTATCACTTTATTCACGAGTGTATAATGAGCTAGAAAAATTGTCACTTCATTCACATCATCATCCAACCAAGTTGTTGATGTCTTCACTAAAGCATTAGGAGGAAAACAATTCTCGGAACTTTAAGACAAGCTGGATATGATTAATATATATGCTCCAACTTGAGAGGGAGTGTTGAATACTTTCGAAGATTCCCTTAATTGTAGGGATTATGATAGATTTAGATTAACTGGATTATAGGGATTGTAATTGATTGTAATTAATGATTGATAGATATATCATAATTATAAGATCCTCTTTCCCTCCTTGTGTATATAAATACTTATATGTAAGCAGATTATTATGGGGAGAAATATATGATTTTTTTCTCTTTTACACAATGCATGGACTAGACCTGGAATACCATTAGAGAATAGAGCAACAGGTTTTATCAAATTCCAATTGTCGAATTTCAAATGATTAAAGATTTCTTCCAAATTTTCAGCAACAATAACTTGGGAAGCAGGCAAGAAGCCAATGAACAAAAGTTCATTTCAAAGGTTAAAATTTCAAACCGTATCGGCATTTCAGTATATGACCAGAATGATACGTACGGTTTCACTATCATATCAATCGTACCAATACAGTTTTGGTACTTTTTAAAATATAAAATATATTAATTAAAAATATCTTTATTAACATTTGAGCATTATAGATGTTTATTATTAAATTAAATTTAAGATGCTGATGGTTGACTTTAAGTTTTGATATTATCTCGTGAAATGTTTAATTCTTATTAAATAAAATATGATTTAGGTATTAAGAAGGTTTAAACTATATTTAATTTAGATATATTTTGATTAGTTCAAAAAAATTAAATTTATATATATATAATGATTTAGTTTATTAGTAGTGATAAGAGGTTTTGTTTTTTACACAATTTACATTTAACAGGTATTTTTTTCTCTCTTTGTTTCTTTTAATGGAGCAAAAAAATAATGAATGATAGAGGAAAAAATTAATAAGCAAGAAAAAAAATTAATAGATAAAAGAGAGCAAAATTAAGAAGAAAAAAATTTAAAAGGGAAAAAAAAAGCTATTTTAAAAGTAAAATTCAACTTCTAAAATTAAAATAATTTTTAAAAATCGTGGCACCCTTTGTGCCCTCATAACGGCCTCCGTGAGAGTCACGACACCCTCCACGACCGCGAGGCCATCTCATTGCACTGCTACAGTGTTAGTTAATGAGTGGAAGAGTAAATTTCGCATGTCCAACCCGACACGACACAAGATTTAAAACGTTGGTTTGTTTTATTAAGAGCCAACCCCGCCTAATAAGATAAGGTTTGGTTGTTGCTGTTTATTTTATTAAGTCATAATTGTACAGATGAATATCTGTTTAGGAAAGGTGAGAAAGCATAAGATTAGAGTATGGTTCATAAGATCATGGCTCAATTTAAATAGTATTTCAGAATTGTATTGTTTAGGCTCTTTAGGCCAAGGCAAAATTCAAGATTCAACAAAAGGCAATTGGACTAGACCTGGAATACCACTAGCGCAAAGAGCAATAGGTTTTTATCAAATTCAAATTGTCACATTTTATACAACAACCAAGCTTTATCCTATTAGGTGGGGCTAGCTATATGAATCTTTTTACGCCATTGAGCTATATCCCCTGCTATATCATCATCTATACTTAAATAAATTTTGTCATGTTTTATTGTTACTAAGTAAGTTTTTTTTGTCTTCATTTTCCTCATTTGACATGCATATTTGTCATAATTTCACATCGCTTAACTGGAACATTTATTAGCTGTTATATTTATGTACCATCTTAAACATGTCTCTCAAAATTTTCTCTCAATAGATACAACTCCGACTTTCTCCCTAACACTCTAATTTCTTATTCTGTTCATCCTTATATATCCACACATCCACCTTAACATCACCATATCTACAACTCTCATTTTCTACTCATGTGCTCGAGTCATAGCCCAACATTCAGTCTTATATAACATAGCAGGTCTAATCGTCGTTTTATAGAACTTCCCTTTAAGTTTTAAAGGTATTTTATGATCACATAAAACACCTGACGCTCTCTTCCATTTTAACTATCCTGCTTGTATTTTATATAAAACATCTTTCTCAAATTCCTCCATCGTTTTGTAAAAATAATCCTAAATACTTAAGCTCTTAGTTCGAGACAACTCGTCATCTCATATCTTAACATTGTCTCATTACGTTTAATATTGCTAAATTTCAATTCCATATATTCCGTCTTTACTCTATTAAGCCTAAAATCTTTCACTTCTAGTATTTTCCGACAAGATTCTAGTTTAGCATTTACTCCTTTACATGCCTCATTTACCAAAATAATATCATCTGCAATCAACATGCACCTCGGACTGTGTTTTGAATGTATCCAATGAGTTCGTCCAAAATTAGTGTAAAAAGATAGGGACTTAGAGTTGATCCATGATGTAACTCTATCTTTATTGGAAATGTTTTAATTAATTCGCCTAAAGTTTTCACTCTGGTTATTATATTCTTAATTAGTTCAATATATGCTATGCTAACACCTCTCTTTTCTAGAATTCTCTGTATAATTTCTTTTGGGACTCTATCATAACTTTTTTCTAAGTCAATGAATATTATGTGTAAATCTTACTTTTGCTCTCAATACTTTTCAATTAGTTGCCAAAGAAGATGTATAGCTTCTATTGTCGCCCTTCGATACATAAACCCAAATTGATTTTTAGTCACCGTGGTTTTCATCTTTAATTGTTTTTCTATTACTCTTTCCTGAAGTTTCATGTTATGACTCATTAATTTAATACCCCTATAGTTTGCATAATTTTGTACAACTCCCTTGTTCTTAAATAAGGGAACTAGAGTACTTACCCTCCTGATAAGGTATTTTTTTTCATTTTCAATATCATGTTAAATAATTTTGTAAGTCATTCAATACCTTATTTCTCTAGACACTTCAATTCCTCTATCGGAATAATTTTATGTGAATGAAAATTTCATCCAAATTTTCAGCATCAATAACTTAGGAGCATGTTAGAAGTGAATAATGTCTAGGAACCCATGCAAAGATTCCCAACCCAACTTAAAGTTGTTCATGGATAAAGGAGAAATTGGCTTTGGGGTGTACTTTATGGGAGACCACATAGAGAAGATATTTTATTTTGTTTCATAGTCTGAGAACAATGATGAAGCTCTAGATTGAGGTCATTCAATTCAGTTCTAACCTATTAATCTAGTTTAGAATTTATCTCTTGTTCATTATGACTATGAAGGAATTTAAGTTTAATAGGAGTAGACGTAGTAAACAATTATTAAGATAGAAGATGACAATTTAAAGCATTAAAAAAATTTCAAAAAGATGAAAAAATTGATAGAAATGTTTTATATAAAATACAAATAGGATAGTTGAAATAGAGAGGGTATAAGATGGTCTTTGTGATCGTAAAGTGCCTTTAAAACTTAAAGAAAAATTTTACTAAATGATGGTTAGACTTGTTATGTTATATGTAGCTAAATATTGGACTATTAATTAAGCACACAAGTCAAAGATAAGAGTTGCAGGGATTAAGATATTAAGGTGAATGTGCGAGCATACAACGATGGACACGATAAAAAAATGTGAACATTAGAGAGAAAATTAAGGTTACACCAATTGAGAGAAAATTATGAGAAACATATCTAAAATAGTATGGACTTGTATTTAAGCGATCTATAAATACTCCAATTAGGAGATATAAAATCATGATAAATAGCACATTAATCGAGGAAGAAGAAGAAAAAAAAAGAAGACTTAGTAATGATAAAATTAATTAAATATAGATAAGGGATATAATAAAAGATCGATGATGAAGGAGAATCTATATAACCAACCCGAATTAGTGGGATAAAGGTTTGGTTGTTGTTGAATTCTCTTTATCCTTATCCTTCAAGGAGATTTTCTATGTAAACCCTATAATCTATATGTGTGTTTGGTTTATTATATTGCCTACAATATTGTTGCCACTAAAATTGTCAACGCCTCTTTCAAGCATTAGTAGAGATATTCTGTGAATCCCCTACAATAGCATATGTACTTTTGGATCTCAAGGCAACAATTAGAGACAAGTTGAAAAAGGCATCTCAGCAGGTGCCGCGCGGATATCATAACTAATTAAAAGAGGGGACAACCACAACCCTTTAACTGATAAACAAAGCCTATCAATAGTAAATAAGAACATATCAATTTTACAAGTTTTAACAATACCCTTGGAGATCTCAAGTCTGTTTTCATCCTAGTATGCTTTCGGTTAAAAAAACTTTAACATAGAATGGTCAGTTGCTAAGAGAGCAATCTCAATTTCAGTAGCATCTAATGAAGCATAAAAGAATTACCTGATCAAGATTTGGTGATGGCTCAGTAGAATCACCAGCCTTAGCCAAAGCAGCCTTAACCAATGCTGAATAATAAACCTTCTCATTCTTTTTAAATCCATCATTGCTAGGCTCCTCAACCTCATCGATATAAGCAACACGAAGGGATGGATATCTGTTGGATGAAATAAGATATGAGTGACACTCTGACGGGATTATGGTCTACTTATGTACAGAAAACAGGAGTCTCGCCCTTGCATAATCATCAATTAACAGGAATGACTAATAAGTTGAAAAAGGATAACAATACAAACCCCAAATGCCATATTTATTATCCACAATGAGCACTTCAGAGTTCAGACAAGCAAGATACAGGATACAGAGTATTAAATATGATTATTTGAAGGCAGGTTGACATTCAGGAAAGCAACTAAACATTTTGTCACTGGGATCTCATATTCATTAATTCCAGAGAATAAGATAAATCATACGTTGTCATGAGTTGTAGAATATCCTGCGCACGAGGATCGCCTGAACGCTTCTGAATACCATACTGCTGGCAGGATACTACATATGTGAACTTCATATCAGCTATAGCTTGGCGTTGTACCCACAAGGATCTCCCAACGTTTGAGTTCTCCACAGATGTTAGCTCAATGGCCTTATAACCTTCCATGAGATCTGAAAAACTAGTATGGTATGTAAAATCTATTGCCTTGTCAATTAGAAAATGGAAACCGTCGGAGAATATCTAAAGATTGACTAGAGATAACCTTCATCATTGGCCATGTCAAGAAAAGCTTGAAGTTCAAGAGCTTGCCGGTAGTACATCATACCTCTAACTGGAATCATAAAGAACTTATTAAAAATAAATAACTGTAAATAAGGTTGAGAAAACATGTCTGTCACAGTAGCACCATAAATACCTGTTCTTGTCAAAGTTTGGCCTCTATATGATGCCCAAAGGCGTATATCTTCTTCCAGTTCGCCATACCTATCACGGGCTTCATCCTCAGTCTTACATCCCATCCGCTCCAGGAAGTTTGTCCATTCATCTACAATAGGATGAGGAAGCAATAAGTTACTACGATCATTTTAAGAAGCAGCAGCAACAATAACAACATCCAAGCCTTATCCCACTAGGTGGAATCAGCTATATAGATCCTTCAACGTCATTGAGTTGTATCCCCTACTATAACATCATTTATACCCTTCGTCATTTCTAGCATTTCTCACCAATATTCCAATTTCACATGTCTCATCTATTAAAACAATTTCATCTGCAAACAATATGTATCATAGTATCGTGTTTTAAATATGTCCAATGATTTATCCATGATTAGTGTTTAAAGAAAAGGACATAGAATTGATCCTTAATATGACCCTATCCTTATAGAAAAATGCTTCAATTAATACACTTATAATCTTCACTTTTGTTATTATATCCTCATATATATTTTTAATTAGTTCAATATACACTATGGCAACACCTCTTTTCTATAATTCTCCATATAATTTTCCTTAGGACTCTATCATAAGTTTTTTCTAGATCGACGAATACCATGTGTAAGTTTTGCTTCTGTTCTCGATACTTTTCAATTAATTGCATATATAACTTCTATTATCAACCTTCAGGTGCAAATTCAAATTGATTTTCAATCGTCATGCCATGATCTCCTAAGTTTTTTTTCCAAAATTTCATAGTATAACTCATTAATTTAATGCCTCTATGGTTTGTATAATTTTATGTCTCCTTTGTTCTTATATAAAGGACTATAGTACTTATTCTGACATTTCTCTGTTTTTAATATCAGATTGAATAACTTTGTAAGTCATTTAACACTCTGTTTCCCTAGCCATTTTCATACCTCTATCGGAATATCATCTAGTCCAACAACTTTTCCATTATGCATCCCATTTAAAGTTTATTCTACTTTTGAAGTTTGAATTTTACGATCTACATTTTAAGCATAGAAATAAAAACATTATAAAAAGTGAAATTGTTTGTCTGAAAATAGGATAACACCTGGATAAATCTTCTGCAGATAAAATAGAATGGAAACACCATCTTCATTTGGCTCCTCAATTTCTTTTGACGAGAAGAGAACATCTTCCTTGTAATAGGGAGTCAACACACTGCAAGAAAAGCTTATTTGTATCCCCCTCATTAATGTAAATGAAAAAAAAAACAAGTCGAGATGAAGGATAAAGGACAATGATGAAGCAATACAAAATGTCAAGTTGTATAAATCCTCTAAGAACCATTGCATATTTTTACATTTAGCTGAAAGGCCACGTAGTATCCTCTTTAAATATATGCTCTCAATAGAATATTAAAATTTGAATAAATGTTCAACTACATATCAGATACAAAGCTAGAGGATCATAAATAGAGGATTATACTGGAATTAGTTCAACACTGATTATTTTGCACTTCAACATGAAAGGAAATATTTTGAATATATAGTTTCTGAATTGTAAACGATTGTGTCAAGCCTCAGATTGAAACAGTATCAGAGAACATATCACAAAAGCATTGACAACTAGTGATTATTTGAATTTGTAGGATAACAACAAACATTTGAACAAAACTTGGGATAAGGCTTTTCCTCATGCCAGATCAGAATGATCATGGAACATCAGAAAAATTAATAAGGAAGCACTTTAAGAAATTATTAATCAATGTGAACTTACGAAAATGACAACATGTCATGGACTTTAGGAGCATTAGGCATATTCATAAATAAAGAGTTGCAGAAGAAAGTGATTCTCCGTTTAGCATCTAGATTGGATGGTACATCCATTGCAGATTCCTTGACCGTGAGCAGAAGGTGAAGTCTCTTGATCTGGAACCATCTTAGATGAATATTAACATGCAATATCAAGCTAGTATATTAACATTGAATAAGACAGCACATGAAGACCATACCTTCTCCATCCAAGCACTCGATTCTTGTAAAGGAAATTTGATAGCTCCAGCTTTTGCAAATAACTGATCTTGTTGCTCCAGGGGACCAATTGAATCAAAAAATCTAGAAAAAAAACATTTGCTTGTATTTACTAAGAATGGAATTCCACAGAAAATTTGCGTCTGTAGTTTTGGTTTTGTGAGATGGCCAGTAATCAATAGTAGAACAGCATCAGGTTCACAATATTTCAAATCTTGTGCAAGAGATACTGAAAAATAAACAAAACTCAAACGCCTGAAAGCGTAAGGTGGATATTTTCAACCACCACAAATTATACATGTAAAAGCATCAAGAGCAGAAGTTCACAATCATGCTAGAGAAAATCATTGGGTGATTGGGGCGGGGCTTGGGTTAAGACAGATGGTGCAGGATTGAGTTCATTTTCTCTTCCTACTGAGGGTTGGTCAACCCACTTTCACAAAGATTGCCCTAAGTTAGAAATAGCAAGATCAAAGCCCAAAAGTTTCAATGTCGCTTAATAATTTGACATCGTCTTTGATAAAACCTCTATTATCGGTATATATTAGTTACCATATTTGCGTATATTAGTTCTATATCTCTATATATTAATTACCATATTAGTGGTACAAATTAGTTAACATATATATGGGTCAATTAGGCTAATTGTCAAATAGCCTAATTATAGTTTCCTAAATTAGATTCCTAGCTTGTATATAAATATGTCCCACCCTTCAATAAAGTTGTATGTATTCTTTTTTATCTCAATTTACATGGTATCAAAGCCTTCGTGATTAGAAATTAGGGTTAATCCTCCGTTGTTTCTCCCTCGACCCCTATTTCCTTTTCTCCTTCGACGCTCTTCGCTTGCTAGCCAAGATACAACTCAGTTTCGTCTCTCCCGCATGTATGAGGTTTGCAAAGCTTTTTACTGTGTGGAAAAACAAGATCAACCTCTGATCGGTTATTTTATGGCGTTCAAAAAGACATATGAGGAACTTAATATGTTGCTGCCTTTTAGCCCTAATGTAAAGGTTCAACAAATCCAACAAGAGCAGATGGCGATCATGAGCTTCCTTGCTGGCATATCTCCTGACTCTGAATCCGTTAAGTCACAAATTTTGATGATTTTGAGGTCTCCTCTCTACAAGATATATTTAGTCGCATTCTGCGTACATAAAATATTACATCCACTCCGCTTAGTGGTGCTCTAGTAAGTCGCAATACTAATTATGTACCTGAAAGATCAACTAGTCATATTGGAAACAAAGGAGGTTCCAGGACTTTCAAACTTAAACGCCTAATTCTGGTGGTATCGTATGCAATTATTGTCATAAGCTAGGTCATACAAAATTTGAGTGTAGAAAGTACAAAAAACAGTAAAAACGCTTGGCCCATATTGCATCCACTAATGATACTTCTAATAAATCGGTCCTAATTCCAAAAGATGAATTTGCAAAATTTTCAACAAAATCAGGAATCATTCAAGTCGTCATCTCCCTCTATCACTGTTATTACTGATTCAGGTAAACAAAACACATGTCTCCTTTCCTCATCCTCCAAATGGGTCAATGATTCTGGTGCAACGGATCATATAGCAGGTAATTCTAGTTTATTTTTTACTTTTTAGTCCAAAGTTAACACTCATACTATTACTTTAGATGATGAGTCTCCATCTTGTGTTCGTGGCTCTGACAATATCAATCTCATCCCTTTGCTTCCTCGGTCCTTTATCTTACATTTACCTAATTTATCCTTTAATTTACTCTTTGTCAGTCAATTAACTCGTAATCTTAACTGTTGCATCTTATTTTTTCCTGATCATTGCTTATTTCAGGATCTTTTGATGAAGAAGATTATTGGTAAAGAACATTGAGTCTGGAGGACTTTACATTCTTGGCACACCATTCTCAAATTCTTTTATTGGCTCGAGTATCATTTCTCCATTCGAGGCTCATTGTAGGTTAGGAAATTCATCTCTACCTTTGCTCAAAAAGCTTTGTCCACAATATAGTTAGATGTCTTCATTAGATTGTGACTCGTCAGTTTGCAAAACATCACCATCTTAGTTCGAGTCCTAGAGTAAATAAACGTGCTACTATTCCTTTTGAATTAGTCCATTTCGATATTTGGGGTCCTTGTCCTGTTTTATCTAAATATGGTTTTAGGTATTTTGTTACTTTTGTCGATGATTACTCTCGTGTAACCTGGTTATATTTAATAAAAAATCGTTCTAAGTTATTTTCTCTATTTAGTGCCTTTTGGGCTGAGATTAAAACTCAGTTTAATACATTCATCCGTACTTTGCAGAGTGATAATGCTAAGGAGTACATGTCCAGTTTATACCAGTCGTATATGGGTCATAATAGCATGCTTCATGAAACCTCTTGTGTTGGCACTCCATCCCAAAATAGTGTAGTTGAACATAAAAATAGACATCTTCTAGAAACTGCACGAGCCCTTTTATTTCAAATGAATGTTCCCAAATCCTTTTAGGCTGATACAATTTCTACAACATGTTTTTTAATTAACCGCATGTCATCTTCTGTTCTTGATGGTGAGATCCCTTACAAAATTCTTTTTCCCAATAAATCATTGTTTCATACTAACCCCAGGAAATTTGGTAGCACTTGTTTTGTTAGGGATATTCGTCCACATGTCACTAAATTCAATCCCAAGTCTTTGAAGTGTATCTTCCTTAGTTATTCTCGTCTTCAAAAAGGTTATAGGTGTTATTATCCTAGTATTAACAAATATTTTATCTCAATAGATGTTACCTTCATAGAAGATACACTTTATTTTCCATCCTCACCTATTCCGACTCATCAAAGGGAGGAAGATGATTTGTTGGTGTATTATACTCACCTTATTTCCTAGCATTCGATCACACCCTCAACACCTGTCTCGGAACCGGCTCTTGTCAAGCCTCCTATTATTCAAGTTTATTCCAGGTGTCACCCTCTAGATTCACGTCATGTACCTACTACTTCATCATCAGATCCAATCCCAAGCGATGATCTTCCTATTGCGTTATGCAAAAGTAAATGACAGTGTACTTATCCCACTTTTGTTTCTTATAACAACTTGTCATCTTCCTTTTGTTCTTTTAGTGCTTCACTTGATTCTATCTCTATTCCTAAGACTGCGCGTGAGGTCATATCTCATTCCGATTGGAAAGATGCAATGATAGAGGAGATGAATGTTTTAAATAACAATGGCACTTGGGACTTGGTCGATCTATCTTTTGGGAAACGAGCTATTGGATGCAAATGAGTATTTACAGTTAAAGTCAATCTGGATGGATCCAGATTAAAAGTCCATCTTGTTGCTAAAGGCTATGCTCAGATCTATAGAATGGATTACTCTGATACTTTTTCTCCTATTATAAAGTTGATATCGGTTCGATTATTTATTTCAATGGCCGCTACTCATCATTGGCCTTTACATCAACTTGATATCAAGGATGCATTTCTTCATGGTGATCTTCAAGAGGTGTATATGGGAGTAACCTCCTGGGTTTGTTGCTCAAGGGGAGTCTAGGCAAGTTTGTCGTCTTCAAAAATCTTTGTATGGTTTGAAACAGAGTCATCGTGCTTGGTTTGGAAAATTTAATCAGATTATTAGAAAATTTAGTATGATTAAAAGCAAGTTTGATTATTCTGTATTCTACAAGCAGTCAGGAGCTGGTTGTCATTCTATTAGTTGTATATGAAAATGATATTGTTATCACTAGAAGTGATACTACATGAATCTCATCTCTTAAATCTTCCATTCATATTCAGTTTCATACAAAAGACTTGGGGGTGTTAAAGTATTTCTTGGGTATTGAAGTTGTGAGGAGTAAAAATGGTACATTTCTATTTCAAATAAAATATGTTCTCAACTTATTGAGACAGGAAAATTGGAGGCAAAGCCTTGTAGTGCTCCAATGACTTAGAATATGTTTCTCATGAGAGATGAAGAATTATTTAAACATCCTGAGAGATATTGAAGGTTAATTGGGAAGTTAAATTATCTTATGGTGACTCGTCCAGATATTACATACTCGGTCAATATTGTTAGTCAGTTTATGTTATCTCCAACTATTCATCATTGGGCAACATTGGAGCAAATTCTGTGTTACTTGAAGGGAGCACCCGGACAGGGTATCATATATAAGAATCATGGGCACACTCATATTGATTATTTTTCAGATGCAGATTGGACGGTTCTAAAATGGATAGAAGATCTATTTCAAGTTATTGTATCTTTGTTGGAGGAAATTTAGTTTCATGGAAGAGTAAAAAGTAAAATATTATGTCACGATCTAGTGCAAAATCAAAATATAGGTCTATGGCATAGTCTGTGTGTGAGATAATATTAATATATCAACTTTTGACTGAAGTAGGATTTAAAATTTTAGTACCAGCTAAACTGTGGTGTGATAATCAAGCTACTCTTCATATTGCCTCGAATCCAGTGTTTCATGAGCGAACTAAGCATATTGAAATTGATTGTCATTTTGTTCGTGAGAAAATTTAACAAGACATGATTTCTACCGGGTATGTGAAGACAAGAGAACAACTTGGGGACATCTTCACAAAAGCTTTAAATGGGGTTCGGGTTGAGTATCTTTGTAACAAGTTGGGTATTTAATATCTATGCTCCAACTTGAGGGGGAGTATTATCGGTATATATTAGTTACCATATTTGCGTATATTAGTTCTCTCTATATATTAATTACCATATTACTGATACAAATTAGTTAATATATATATGGGTCAACTAGGCTAATTGTCAATTAGCCTAATTATAGTTTCCTAAATTAGATTCCTAGTATGTATATAAATATGTCTCGCCCTTCAATAAAGTTGTATGTATTTTTTTTTAATCTCAATTTACAACCTCAAACCATTAATCTATAACTTCCTGACTCAACTATAGTACTACCACGGTACCGGGACATGACACAAAGTCAATGTCAAGTGTCATACAAGTGCGATAAGACCTCTAAAAATAAAGGCTCTCTAGGTAATTACACTAATATCCACAAAGGGCATTTACATTCAATTATATTCTACCTATAGTAGGTACAAATGTCTTCAATTCTTCAGTGTCCATTGTCCAAGCTTGATGGCATCCCTTCAAGGTCAAAGCTTCCAATGGATTTATACTTGTCATCCTAGCTTGAACCAAGTCAACTTGTAAACTCAATAAACTCATTAAAGACAAACTGCTTACGTTATCACAATTGCCAAGCATCAAAACACATAAGGGACTTCCAACCTTTTCATATTAACTCAGGCTATTAATAAAACCTCCGTCAATATGATTTAATCAGATCTCTTAACTTTACAAGACCCAAACATTATCACTTTGGATTGTATTAAATTGTTTGAAGTTGATTTATATCCTTTGTTCAACTTAGTGGTCATGTTTCAAGTTTTTAGCTGATTTAGTGATTCTCCTAGGACCTATCATAACAATTGAATGACTTTCTTGCAAATACAGATAGTATAAAATGGATAGGGTCATTAGCTCATGAGGGTGACTTCTTGACCATTAGCAGTTAAAACAGTCTTTTCACCTTCATCATGCATTGACACAGAATGGGAGACTGCAAAGGCATGAGTTAGACATAAACATTCGAGCTATCCTTGGAATCCATGCACGTGTTAGAGCAGACCTAGGCACCACTCCCTATGGCAGAATGGGAGAGTGCAGAGGCTCATTGTCATTTCATTGGTCCAACCATGCTCCCAGTAACATGTGGTTTTGCCATTAGTAGTTGTTTATTTCCTTGAAATTGATAGTATAGTAAGTTTTGCTTGTTTAGTGTTTAACCTATTGCTTGACCAAGAAAGAAGCTTATTTCCTGTTACTTGTTTTATGGTTTAACCTTTCGTAATTGATAGCGGTAGTTGATTTCCTTGCAATTGGCCCATGAGTATCACCAAGAAAGAAGATTAATTAGCAAATTTTTCCATACAAATTTCAATAACAAAAGGATTGGGATTAGTGGTAGTCATCCTGTTGTGAAGGTAAACATCTTACCCAGGAAGCTCTTCGTCCATCATATCCCTAGTCACCACCTCAAGCATGTCTTGGAAATAAATAATAACCTTATCTCTGTCCTCTTCCTTATTAGTCATCTGGTTCAAGAAACAATTGGTAGAACACAATGATTATAAAGCTTGAGAAAACCTTCACAAAACAAAAAAGCTTACCAGCAACTCAATCAAGTCAATAAATATCTTGCATAAACTGGGTAGATGACTCAGATCCAGTTCATTCGTCTTTTCATCATCAATAATTTTAATAATCTTCTCCATCTTCTCGAAAATTTTGTCTACAACCCTAACACAGTGATGAAGTCACCGATGCATAAGTTAAGAATCTAAGGAAATAATGAGGCAAAGGTAGTCTGACGCAACAGATAAACCGACAACAGTGGTGGATTTTAGCAAGAAATAGCTTACTCTTTTTCTGGGTAACCATCAACTAAATCCTTGATGATGCTTTTAAATGACACATAGCACTCTTCAACAGCACAAATCATATAATAATCAGCTTTTATTCTCTTCTTCAGTTCACGGTACTTTCCGTAGCTATCTTTTGCCATGTCAAGGGCAGTAGGGATCTAACACAAGTAGCCAAAAACACCAAGAAAATTAGCATTCTCTCTAGCAATACCTTGAAAATTATTCAGGAATTACATGCAAGAGGATGAAGAACAACAATAGTGGTCATGTACCTTGCTAGCTAGTAAGAAAGGAGGCCACTGTCTAATGTTCAGTTTACTCAAATCACGATCAGCAGTGTAAGGAACAAGCAACAAGTCCATTTCCCTATTAAAAACCTAAAATGTTAACAAATTTGGAATAGAACATCAGTTATGCTTATGAGAAAATGAGAAGGTACCTATTACTTATTAGATCTTCATCTCGGAAACTAGTGATTATCTTGTTCCAGATTTGTGCAAATCTGGCTGCCTCCTTCTCAGTAATTGTCTGAATAAGCCAGCAGAGATAATTAAATTTCAGAAATACAAAGTAAAATGTGAACAGTCAAGTAACAGAAAATTTATGTGCCAAAATTTTCAAATTCCAAGAAGATATCAAACCTCTTCAAACTTGCTAGATAAAGAAGCAAGTAAACTCTTCGTTTTGCTAGCTTCAGATTGTTCACGTGGGATCAACCGACCATTAAAGGCACTAGGCAAGGATTCAAACCTTGACCTTAGCATTCCTAATGTGCGGATCTGAAATATTAAGAAACAAAGCATGGAATGAACATCCTTGCCTCTTTAAACATGATAAGAATGAACGGTTTCAATTACTAAAAGTTGTCATATCAGCTGAGAGACAGCAACACCCAGCAATATCATAAGCAGCAAATTGATAAAGGAATAAAGGATCATTAACACCATGAATGCCAACCAAAGCCTGAACGAAAGTATGGTATTAGCTCAATTGAAGGGTAAAAATATATTTATAAACCCAAGTAGATTCTATACAAGGCTTCCTTTTGTTGCTTGTGGAATATAATACGAATTTCAGCTAACAAGATAATAAAAAAGAGCTCCTTACAAAAAACTTTGTTTTATAAAGAGCATTGAGGATCAGCACATGGCATATGCAAAAGTTGTTGCACATTGCTTTAATCATCGGTTCACACCTCCAATAATATTAAATTATTAGCTCAATCTAACTTAATCTCTAAGAATGAACAAAATGAGACAACTCAGAAAAATTGTGTAATTGTAAAGAAGTGATTATTGATGGTTCCAAAACTTCAGGCAACTTGGATCAGGATTAACATTAAATTATCTAAAAAATTAAATGCCATCTAAATCAAGGGGTAGTCCAATTATACTTCATGATATCAGTGAGGAATTTGAACTACCTGTTGGGTTAAAACTATTTTTATAGTGAAAACCATCAACTGTAAACCTTAAATCTTCATGTTTAATCAATAATAATTAATAGACATATATGCGGAAGTGTACCTTAATCCATAACGATTAATAGACTTTAGCATCATGTGGTTAGCCTTCCATATCAACACGATTTCTTGAGAGACCCCTTCAATATTCTCTTGGCACTCTCTCCGATTATGGGATTTAGAAGATAATAGAACAGTTTGTGTCATCTAGGGACCATAAGCACTATTTATAGAGATAACTTCCCTGTTATCTTTCTAGTACTCCTATTTCAGCCCATCATGAAAATAGAAATTACCCATAAGGTATCTTTACACGTTAAAGGGCCATAGCCTACCAGATACATCAAAGCCCAAATACCCAAAAACCTTAGTTGATCACTTTTAATTGGGTTTAACCTACTATAACAACCTGCAATACATAATTATTTCACATAAAAGGCCAAAGTTCGATCCAACACTACCAACACTTCTTGTCCTTTGAGTATGTGTTGCTCATATATATAGATTTGAGTGTTTGAGAAGGAATTATCATCCCCATTAGTGGGTTTACTACAATTGTCATACTCTCAGACTCGAAGTCGCCCGGGTATCAGTAGGAAGACCCTTGGCAAGAGCTCTTATTTTGTTGCTTGACTTTGCAAGACTGTTGGTTGAACTCCTGCGATGTAAACTTTCTCTTTTGCTAGCTCATCGACAGTCACTGGTTTTTTAAAGGACCAAAACTATAGAGCATTTGGGTGCTTCATCAGAGCTGCTAACATGATGGAATTTAAATTATGTAATATCTCCTTCGGGAGATACATATCTTCTCTTTCATTGGTTTCTACCTCCAGTCATGTAGGGGATTACCATATGAGATCAACAAATGGCATGGAATAAGTTAAGAAATTTGCAAGATTTGTAAGAATCTAGAAATAATTGAAGAGAATCGAGATTAGAGGATTTGTGGTGGTTGATTTAAGCTGAAATCAATTGAAAATAACCAAAAAGAGGGGAAATCACCGAGTATAAGCTTGTTAGCTGTTGAGCAATGTATCTCTAACTATTGAGAGATAAACACATCTCGGTATACATCTTAGTACAGAGGTACACTATCTAACACATGGCCATGCCAGACAAAAAGCAGAATGAAGTCAATGAACCACCTATACCAGGATATTAACATTCTGCATATGAAGCATTCAAATTAGGAGCTCATCAAGAACTCCTTACTATACTCTACGACAGCTTATTAGAACTATTCAAAGCAAAACCTAAAATCTCGTGTCTTGGGAACCCCACGAGTTAGGCCTTTATATAGAAAAGAAGATATACATCAAAAGACAAAAATACCCTTTTACTTATTCTAACAATGATGATGACATTATTTTAACTAGCAATGATGAAACAAAATTAGCAGTCCTAAAGAAGAGACTCGCAAAAGAGTTTCAAATTAAGGATCTGGGAGTCCTCAAGTATTTCTCGGAATGGAATTTGCAAGATCCAAGAAAGGTATATTTGTTTATCAAAGAAAATATATTTTTCATCTCCTTAGAGAAATAGGTTTGCTTAGGTATAAAATGGTTGAGCTCCGATTGAGCCTAACTTGAAATTACAAGCTGCTAAGGCTGAAAAAATATATTCTTGATCTCCTTCGAGAAATAGGTTTGCTTGGATGTAAAATGGTTGAGACTCCAATTGAGCCTAACTTGAAGTTACAAGCTGCTAAGGCTGAATAAGTAAAGGGCAGGGAACTATATCAGAGACTCGTAGGAAAGTTGATTTACTTGTCTCATACGCGGTATGATATCGCTTTCGCAGTTAACATGGAAAGTCAATTCATGAACTCACCTGGAGCAGAACATTTCGAGACCGTCTATAGGATATTGAGATATTTGAAAGAAACTCCAGGGAGAGGTTTATTATTCAAGAAACATGGACATCTTCAAGTTGAAGTCCACATAGATGCAGATTGGCAGAGTGTTATGAACAGAAGATCAACATCATGCTACTATTCCTTTGTTGGTGGGAACCTAGTTACATGGCAAAGTAAAAAATAAAATGTGGTAGCTAGAAGTAGTGCTAAAGCATAATTCAAAGTTGTTGTCCATGGAATCTATGAGGTGATGTGGATCAAAAGAATTCTGGAAGAATTGAAGATTTCTTACTCAACTCCTATGAAGATTTGTGACAATAAAGCTATTATTTCCATAGCTCGTAATCCAGTTCTTTATGATCGCACAAAGCATATAGAAGTGGATAAACATTTCATCAAGCGGACTGAATACCAAGTAATAAAGTCCTAGTAGATCAGATAAACTAGATACTAAGCAAGGAAGCCTTGGTAGATAAGGTGGACTAGAGACTAAGTAGCAAAGCCTGGGTAGGTTACATGGGCTAGATATTAGGCAGTGACGCCCTAGTAGATTAGGTGGATCGAATACCAAGCAACAAAGACCCAATTGGTTAAGGAGACTAGATGATGGGACACAGGGAGAGGGAAAAAGTTGGGCAGAGGATCCGATTTCAATATATTGGTAGATTGAGAAGTTCAAGTATGTCATGGTTAACCAAATCCGTAGGCAACAGAGAAGTTCAATGGAGTTAGCAAATTGAGAAATCTTAAGAAGACCTTAGTAGATGGAGAAGACCAATAGAAGTTGGTAGGATGCTTTAGCAAGACAGACATTGATGGGAAAGATCTAAAGGCAAGGCCTTTTTATAGAGGGAGGCTCAGAGGAAAGACCTCTTGGCAAACAACAGTAGACTAGGAGGCAAGGCCTCTTAGAAGAAGACCTGGAGGTAAGAACTCTTAGCAAGCGAAGGAAGAATAGGTGGTAAGGCCTCTTGGTAGAGGAAGACCTGAAGACAAGGCCTCTTGGCAAATGGAAGAAGTCCACGAAGACAAGGCTCTTGATAGATGGAAGAAGACTTAGAGGTAAGACATCTTGGCATATGAGTATGCGAGAGATTATGAGAGTACATGTAAACTTGAGTTTTTTATTAGACTTTTACCTAGGTGTGTACTTGACAAAAAAAGGGTTGTATTTCTAAGTCTTGATTAATGCTTTAAATCTTGAAGAGCAAATTTAGTTGAATGGAAGTTAAGTTCACTCAATTGAATGATTGAGTCGACTCGTTAGTTGACTTAGTTGACTCAAGATATTCTTCTTGCAAACAAAAGAATTATATTTCAACTTGAGTTGACTCAAGATATTCTTCTTACAAACAAAAGAATTATATTTCAACTTGAGTTGACTCAATGATAAATTAGTTGACTCTGACTTGAGTTGACTAGATAGTTGATTGCTAGAAAAAACCCACTCTTTGTTTGACGAAAGTAATGATTGGAGGATAAGATCACAATAATAATTACCTGAGTCAATTGATAGGTGTTAAGTCAACTAGAATTGACTTGAGTCAATTGGATAGAAATTGAGTCGACAGAAGACAATAACTGATAGATACTGCTTCCATAATTAGCATCTCAATTAAATGGCAAGAATTTAAGTCGATTGGAATTAAATAGAATAGAATTGTGAAGTTTATCTAAGCTTGATTTGAAGGTTGTGTGGTACAAGACATTTAATGGATTAAGTTCTAGATGCAAGTCCATTGGCAAATGGTAAAATTCTAGAAGCATAGTTTTTGGGCAGGCAAATAAAGTCCTAGAGGTGCGGCCTTTAGACAATGAAAGTCCTAGAGGTATGACTTTTCAACACATGTGGAAGACATGGAGTGTGGCCTTTGGGAATGAAGTCCTGAAGACAAAGTCTTGGGCAAAATGTTGAGGACCTGAAGACAATGAACTATGAGAGATTGTGTGGTTACGTATTTTGAGAAAATATTAATATGACCTTGTAGAGAACCTTTGACCTAGGAACAAGTTCCTCATTGTAGTCAATTCTCAAGCATGATCTTAGAGCTTTACGAAGTCTTATAGAATATAAGCAAGTAAAATTGGTATCTCTGCATAGGCTGAGTCAACTAGAAGCCCCAAAAAAAAAAAAAATCATATAACAAGTATGCTTGTTATGATCCAAAGTTATTATATTTCGAGGTTGTAAAGCAAGATCTAAATACTCAAGAGTTTTTGAAGAGGTAGAAATTGTACGCATACAGGTTAACCAAGGTCGCTGGCTCTGATACCAAGTTTTAAGCTTCAATTTTAAAGGTTTTCAGTAGTTTTTTTTTTTTTTACTTGTCTTCCTTCAAGTTAATTAGTATCTATATGGCTGTAAGTAGTGGCAGATTTTCTTTACTTAGAGAGTCTAAGCCTTTAGGTAGTTGTGTCATCTTTCTAGATCTCACTAGTGAGCATCTAGAACCTTTGTATAGTTATTGGTTTCTTACCTCGGCTCTTCAGGTCTTACTTTAGCATTCAAGCTGTTTTGCCTTACTTAGCCAGCACAGGTTTTACAGAACCAAGAACTACAGTTCTGTCTTCTCTCTCAGCTAGTTATGGATGATTATACCTCACCATCTATCAATTCTATCAGGATTAGCAAAGTCAGGATTCTCAAGCACATTGAGTAGACTAAAAGTTATTCTAGTCAATTAGAGTGTTGAATCGACTTCAAATCCTTTGTTCGAGGGACGTTTTCTCGGTTTTAAACAAGTATATTGCAAATCTTTGAGTTGACTTAAAAGTATCTATTGGATGGATATATAGTTTTGATAAAGCAATCAATTGTGTCAATTGGAAATGGTTGAGTCAACTAACTTAGATTTGAGTTTAAAGCCTATTTGAGTCAAATGAAAATGACATTCATTGGTGGACAAGCTTGTGATCTTAGCTACTTGAGTCAACCTAAAAAAGTTGAGCCGACTAAAATAAATTTGAGTCCATTAGAAAAGATTGAGTCAACTGAAGAGTAGTCATTGGCCTATTGTTTCCTTGTCAAGATTTATCTTGACTAAACATGAATTGAGTTGAATCAAATCAACCAAAAGCTATCTGAATGAGCACCTTGATTCTTTCTTTGAATACTATCGTGCTAGTATAAATAGGGGTAAAAGGGACCTTGCATAAATAACTCCTACACAACTAGTATTTGTTGTGTAAGTGCTCATTCTTAAGATTTCTACTTGTTCTTGTATTATCGTCCTTATTCTTAAAGCTTTTATTCACAAAGAAGATATGCATTTGTGTGAGGTTTATCTGCCTCATTCAAATAGATTTTTGTAGTGTGATTTTTGGCATGATCCACCTAATGGATCATCAGGCTATAGAAGGACCAGATGTTCGAACAACAAAAAAATCTCCTTTTAGAATTGCTTTCATTTATTATTATTAATAATAATAATAATACATAAACAAACACACAAACATGAAACAAATCACTAACGAGTTTATTTGGCCTTGTACAAATGCTAGAGAAAGCGAAATTTGTATCTGCAGGTTAAGTCTTTATTCATGACCTCTAATTTTCCAGTCATAATGGATCCCGGCACCTATATTGTCCTACTAGTGTTACCAACAATTCTTACCTTCTAATTGAGTTAGGTAAACTACTGTCATTGTTGCTACAAGAAATCATTATTACTAGGTTTGTTTGCCATTTTCAGCTTTTCTTTTGTCTTTTACCATATCCATTTTGTATTTCATATTTATGGGAGATTGTCTTAAGACTTTGATGCAAATTTACTATTCTGAACTGTGTTACTACTGCTTGTGTAATTATTTTTATCTACTAATGATGCCATGTGAGAACATAATGCAAATATTGTTTGATGTCCCTACAGCATAGTCCAATAGCTAGCACATGGCATGCTGATGAAATTGTTCCAAACAAAGCAGAGCTCATTGTCTCGCGACTACATAAAGGGGATTTTTTTTTGTATTTTGATGACTATATAGAACATTAAAGTCCATATTCTTTATAAATATTTATTTTTAACAATTTGTCTATTATTCTGAAAATTCATGTAAAATGAAATTTGAGTCATACCTCTAGGTTCGTGAAGCATATACTTCCAACTTGTGGCCAATTAACTGTCGGTTGGAACGTTTCTATGACTAAAGGAGCTTCACTTGGAATTCTGGTGTATTGCATTATCCTTTCAACTGAGATTATTTTGTTTTCTGCATTGCAGATATTCCAGATGATAGATGCTAATTGTGAATTGAGATTTATCCCATAAGTCACTGCAAGTCCTGCAATGCCTGCACAGCATTCAAGCAGATATTCATTTGGTTAATGAACTTATATGAAGCGGAATATCAATTAAACTAAAGGCCAATGTTATAATTTTCATGTTCGCATATACTTACTTGGATTGAGAAATCCTGCTGGTAGGTTGACAAGCAAAATTAGAGAGAAACCGAAAACAAAGTTTGATAGCAGGTTGAGTCTGAACGACAACCATTCCATTGCAGAAATATTGTGAAACCATGGCCTCGAGTGATTATCTATCAGACTAAGGTTTGTATCGCTGAAACGATCTTTCTGCTCAAATGCTCTGATAGTAGGAGCCCCAGAGAGTGATTCTGAAAAATGATGAAGGATGGGAGCCTTTTGGATTTCTGCCAACCTTGCCAATTCTCTTGCAGTAGGTGTATAGTATTGCTGCATTAATCAGTCAGGAAATTCAATTTTTAACACCAAAATCATATATTACCACGAGTTAAAACCCTATTGATATTCAATTACTTTATTTTAAGTTGCATTCAAGTGAGGCTAAGGCCCATCTTTCTATTTTCAACTGCTAACACCAATCTCTGACAACAATTGTTACATTTTCAGGTAACCAATCAATCTCTTATATTGATTGTACATTTTCCTTTAAAAAAAAATCTTTTGAGATGAGAGTCTTACTTGATACCAGATACAAATTGCTGTCACAGGGATAAATATTGCAAATACTGGCCAAGCAACCTGTGACATGACAGCAATTGTCCCCAAGATTTGTATAACAGCAAATGCACACCAGCCTAATTTCCCAGGTAATTCTAAGTCAAGCACACTTTGGTCCATCGAGGCCTAAAAAAATTCACGGATAGTTATATACACGGACCCTGTAGTTTTCAGATTTACCATGAAGACATAGCTAGGGATGAATCGAACTACTAACCCTATTTAAAATCCGCCCAGTTGGTGTTGAATCAAAGAAGGACATTGGCGCATGAATGACGCTATGGAGCATCTTTTGGAAGAAATGTTGGGATGTGAGAAGACCAGTTTTCACCAGTAGCATTGCTCGGATTAACACACACAATGCACATCCAAGTGAAAGAACTACATACACCGTGAAGAGAATCTCGAGTGGCACAGGAGATTCTGTTGTATTGGATGGAGGAGCAGCCCATGCCATCCAATAGTTGCTTGCTACTTGCAGTACTTGGAAGCATGTTTGTGAAAGGATTATTATTGGAACCAAGGCGCCTCCTCGTACGGTAGTCAGGTATGACCAATAAACATATTTCGAAATGCTTCCTTTCTCTCTTTCCTCTTCCTGCGTCAGTCTACCTTTGTCAACTATATCTTGAGACAGATCATGCTCAGACTCTTGGTTTCTGATAATTTGGAATGTATCTGAAATTTCTCCTGCATCAGAGTCATTTGTGTTCGATTCCTCTGGAACACCTTTCTCTGCAGCAATTGATGTGGATGATTTGCTTGAGGTTTCAGCATTGGATACTAGTTGGAGGGCTTCGCTGTGAGCTCCAACTAATGCCTCAAATTCTATGTTTTGTCGCAGAAGTTCATCATACTTTCCAACTTGGGAAATTCTTCCATTCTTCATTACCTGTTATATTAAATAATTGCAGTTGCAATTAGCTGGTGGGTGTAACTGATTGTGGCTGTTATAATTCTCTGCCCAATGAGTACTTTTTTTTCTTTTTCTAAATTTTCTATTTTCATTTTAATGCACAACAAAAAAACTACTGATGTTACAGCATAATCACAAGTTAAGCTAGTTTTTGCTTACCAGGATTAGGTCTGCTTCTGGAAGAAATTCAACTTGATGTGTAATGTAAAGTACGGTCTTGTCTCTAAGGGCACCCATCAAACAATTCTGCAGAAGCAATGAACTTGTTTTGTTAATACTTCTTTTTAGGTCAAAGAACCATGAAGAAACAGAGGGATCATGGTTTGAAAGATATTTTATACATGATAACCTTGAAGAGTTGAGTGCCAGTGTGAGCATCCAAAGCACTGAAAGGGTCATCAAGAAGATATATATCAGCATCCTGGTACACTGCTCTAGCAATTTGGATCCTTTGCTTCTGTCCTCCACTCATGTTTATACCTCTCTCCCCAATCTCTGTCAGGTCTCCATTAGCAAAGAGCTCAAAATCCTTCTTTAGTGCACAAACCTCAATTGTCTTTTCATATTTTTCCATGTCAAAATGATTTCCAAATACAATACTCTCTCTGACATTTCCTGATGGTATCCATGGTGATTGAGAAACATATGCTTTACTTCCACTGATTTTTACTCTCCCCTCCAGTAGGGGTATTTCTCCAAGGATGCATGATAGTAAACTAGACTTCCCTGAACCCACAGTACCACAAATAGCTACCTTCATTCCTCGATGCACCGTCAAGTCTATATTTTTGAGTGTGGGGTATGCAGATTCCTGATTCCAACTAAATATCCCGTGCTCAATAACAACATCTATTTCTGATTCATTTCTCGGAACAAATTCAACTGCATCAGGTTTCATTTCATCTTCTTGGAGGTACTTTGCTATTCTGTCTGCTGAAACTTTTCCCTGTGCAAGTACTGAGAGTAAATCTGGGAGTGTCATGATTGGCTCTTGAAGCATTCTGAATGTTGCCAATGCAGACAAAACTCTGCCTGTGGTTAGAGGGATTCCTTGTATTATACATGTTCCAAATGTTACAATGGCTATCAACAAGGGTGCACCCCAAAATATAAATGCTGAAACTGCTTGCAGTCGTAGTGACAACCACAGACAATCATACTCGTTTTTCCTTAAATCTTGAATTTTGTGAAGATAATTTATGTCCCAGGCTTGAAGTTTCAATATTTTCATGTTCCGGAGAACTTCTGCAGTTCCTTTCATTCGTTTATCTTTAGCCTCCATGATTTTACTCTGGAATCTTTTGTGTGCTCTAGCTATAGGGACATTGCATGCCATTACCATGGCTGTTGCTGCTAATCCAGCCAAAGCTCCCACACCAAGATTCTTATAAAGAACATACATTGCCAATGAAATCTGAACAGGAAGCATCCAAATGATATTCGAATACCACATGACATCTGTAACTCTTTGGATATCCACAACCATGTAGTTGATAATCTCTCCACTTGTATGACTCTGATGTGATTGGTTTGATAGAACAAGCCCCTTTTTGTATATGTGGGATATTAGAGCAGCTCTTAAACGCATCCCAAGCTGTCGGGCTCCAAAATACCATTGTCTCTGGCACACAGTCTCCACCAGTTTGGCACACAGGAATGCTGTTGCTATTAGGTAGCCACTTTTTAAACCATGCTGCCTCTCTCCTCCTAAGAATTTGACAAAGTTGTCAATCAACAATGGTCCAACATAAGAGGCACCTGCAGATACAACTGCAAAGCTTGCGTTGATTGCTGCCTTTTTCCTTATCAACATGAATATTGCTGCATATACAGATGAAATACTCAGGTTATGCCTTTCTTCGACATTATTTAGGCATCTGTTAAATAAACTGGACATGAAGGCGGATGAATCATTTATAGCAATGTCTGGTACTTCATTCATTTCTAATGGCTTCCTTTTACCAATAACAAAAAGTGGGTTAAGCCATGAGAAGGTTATTAGCTGTGGGAGACTTGCCCTCCCGTAAGGAGAATTCCTCTTCTGCTCAGTACTTTGCCTCTGTGATTCTGATATTTGTTCAGTTTGCAGTAGTGGTTGTTTGAGGCGACAGGCATCATAACTAATCCCCGTTTTACCTCTGACTGAGAGACCAAAGAGTACTACACATGGAAAAACACTCATTATGTCCATGTATTGTTCTACTCTTAGGAATGACCTTTCGAGGAGAACGGATATATCTAGAGCAGCACACGTAGCTGATTGCAGGAAGTTGCATATGAACCATGATCTTATAATCCAAGAGAGCTTTAAAGTTGTAGTTTTTGCAAGTCTAAATATTAAAATAAGCAAAAATATCCATGATATTAGCTGGCTTGCATCTGCCATAGCTGATGTTAGGTAGCTGCAATTGCCTTGGTTTCCTTGTAGCAAAAGGAAAATAAGTTTGAATAAACTGCTGGCCACTAATATAAAACAACAGAATCTGGTGACTTGGTATGACAAACCCAAGCTTATGCTTCCAAATTTGTGGTCATCAATAGTGCAATTTTGCTCGTCATCAACTCTGGCCCTGCATTTCTTTCTGTAAAGTGCCTTCCCTATGAATTGTGCAACGAAGTAACTGATAATAACGAGATGGACCAACATAAAGATATTTTTCCAGAAACAAACGGCGCTCATCTCTTTCCATCCTTTTCGAGATTGAAACGAGGGGAAATCTACAACAGCATGAGAGAAGAAATGAACTAGTAATTGTGCGGTAACTTCAGGTTAGACGAAGGATACATGTATGTTAGAAAAACAATTTATTGTGATATAACAAGGTTACATTGGATAAGTAACAAGTGAGCCATATGTTATTATTCGGGGGCAAAAACCAATCAATCTATGGAATGATAAGAGGGCCAATATCGGCTTCACACATAACTGCGTAAATTAGTAAGCGGTTAGTCAACCTTTTGAGTGGCATGCGTGAGTGGCCTTGTATCAGTTACATGCAAGGAGTGAACTCCTCAAGGCCTACAAAAGGGAATTCGAGGAAGCAAAGAAGAACATACTCCATAACTTGAAAAGGGTGGCAAATGTCCCTTTCAAATTAATGGTGATAACTTGTCTCTTCTGCAGACGATCTACTGTTAAAGGCATTCCTTGGGCCTCTTTGGCTAAGTCTATATTCACCTTTGGTGACTGAAGCTTCTCAAAGTTTTCCCTATGGAGATTCAGATTTAACTCAGTTGAGGTTATAAGTAGTATCTAGCTAAACTACCTTGATAAGACCCAATTGCCTTGCACTTCTACTGGCCTTCCTTAAGTTTGTTTAAATTGCCCTGCACTTCAACTGACCTTCCTTAAGTTTGTTTGAATTTCCTTGAACTTCCACCAAACTATGTTCACCTTAAACTAGCTGCACTTTGAACTCTTGTACTCCTTCAGCATCAGGGTGACATTCAAGAATGCATATGCCTCATAACAGATAAACCCCCATAACTCAGTGAAACTGAGTAGATCTTACTGCAAGCAACTAGGATTGCATTATTCTTTCAGTTATGGAATCTGAATATTGCTACTGTATTGCCAAGTTAATGTTACAAACTCTATGACTATGGCAAAGTGGCTCAGATATAGGTTGCCAAATGCCAAATGGCACGGCCCAGAAGGCTAAAACAGAGCAGTTTCTGCTCTAGCCGTGCCAATTGGCATAGCCAAGAAGCCAGAGATAGCTCTGGCCGTGCCAAATGGCACGGCCCAGAGCCAACTTGGCTCTGACCGTGCCAGATAGCCAGACAGTGGCTTGGCCCGTGCCAACGGGCACAGGTCGTGCCCCTGGGCATGGCTACCCCATGCTCTCACCTCTATATAAGGGGGCACTTCATCCCCTTTGCAAAGGAGGAAGTTCCAATGCAGGAGGAGACCCCTTAGGTCAAATCTTTGCACCAAGAGTCGTCATCTAGAAGATCCGAAGCAGTTCTACTGCTCCATTCTCGTCAACACTCCAAGATTTACATCCAAGGGCTTCACTCAACATCAAAAAATAAGCTTCTTCTTCCCCTTCTTTGGGTTTTCAAAGTTTCTATCATTTTGAGTCTTTGGATTGTATTTCTTTCTATTATGGAGTAGATTTGCTTTGTTTTAGGACATAGGGAGTAATTGTAATGTGTGATGATGTAAAACTCTATGGACTTGCCAATTTCCTTGTTTAATGAAATTTTAAGGCACTTGTTCTGTTTGATAAAATGCTTGCAAGAAGACTTCTTCTATAGACCTAATTTTATGTATGTAGATTGCATTTCTGTATGCATAGATCTAATTTCCGTACTAGATACATTGCTGTGTATCTAAATCTGAGCCTGAATCTAAAGTTTCATTGAATAGATACATAGATTGCTACCTCTTTTGAGTATATGTTCCGATATAGCTCAACATGGCTTTAGGATGCTTGTTTAATATAGATTGTTACCTCTTTTGACTCCCTCCATATCCGTAGGGTCGGCACTAGGAGAACCGCTAAGGTAGCGGATCTACCTTTGTTTAACATTGAGTATCTAAGGTAACTTTCCTTCTATATAGAACATAACCTCTTAAAGGAGAACAATTCTATGTATAGGTGAGTCTATCACTTGACCTAATGGGCTTTCCCTAATCGTATGCTACAGCAAGTGACCTACGTAATCTAGAGACGTAAACCTAGGGAGGCCTTGTGATAGAGGTACTCTATTAAAAATCTGGACTTTCTAAGTTACTTCTTCACTTGATGGCATACTTGGTTACTGGCAGGGGAAGTACTTCAATACACCGTCGTAGTGTGGTATTCGATAGTAATTCAGACCATCCTGCAAACATAGAAGTGGAGAAATAGGATTGGGCAAATTCATAGCACACCATTCACCATTACAATGAAACTGAAGGCCTAAAACATCTCCTTGAATTAAGAGCTTCCTTAATTATCTTTCTTCTATTTTCACATTTTAGTTGATAATCTCAAATCAAACAATTATTGATTCTGTCTAGCTGAATTCGAATTGTAGAACTAATTAGCATTTGATCCAGTCCTCGTGGGAACGACTTATATAAATTTTATTACTTGACGACACCCGTGCGATTGCGGGATCACATCAGCTTTCTTGCATCCTTCCTCTATTGAATCAATAGTCTTCCGTGGGGCCGAGCGGATCACCTCAGGTTCGATGTTACCTGGTTCATCATTTTTTCCCATTGAATCAATAGTCTTCTTTTTGACTTTGTCAGGGATTACTCAACTGTTCGACTTAGATCATCTAATTGATTGCTTAGTTGACTGAGCTCCATACAAAAATACTATTTCACGAGCCATCAAGATTGAGTCGACTCCTTAGTTGACTTAACTTATTAGTTGGCTGAGAAGTGTTCATAGTTGACTTGGAGGTGTTCCTAGTTGAATGGGTAATCGACTATGATCATTATAATAATTGAGTCTTCACAAAAGTCAAGAGTTATCTTAAACCCAAAGTGTAGGTCTCTCAACTCTCACAGCTCACTTAAGGGTTTATCTTAAATAGCTTGACTTCCCCCATAAGTCCATTCCTTATTAGGATTGAAGTCCCTCCGATGCACTGGACCCTCAACTCACTTCACTTGTCATCCTTCACTCTTTTACCTATATAGTTGGCCTCCTTCCAACTGTCATCAACACTACCACCTCGATACTGTTCATCCCATGGTCCTGTGAATGTCCCATTCTATCCTTATTTAATCTCTGATGGACCTCAAACCATTGAGCCACCAACTTGTCGCACCAAGTCAAACTCCATGAGCTTCTGTAAACACCACTCAATACTTCTCATTTTATGGTGCCTTGAATGCATCATACATCCTTCTCTGAACTCTATCAAACCTCCAATCCATTGAGCATGTCATCTTAGGACCAACAATAAGTCATCATCCAAACTCAACCTCATTGAGTTGCAAGCTCCATGAACTTTATCTATGTTCTGCCAAGTTCTTACACAACTTACCATGCATCAAATATATAGGTAAAACATAATTTAAATGTTTGCCAAACACATCAAAACTCATGCAGCAACAACAATTTGAGAAAGAGAATAGAACAAGCTAGAGAACTTGTTACCATACACAAACAAACCCCACCTATTTATAGGGGTTAGAAATATAAAATACATGAGCACATTAAGAGTACAATCAGTCGACTAAAATCAATCATCAGCCCATTGAAACATTGACTCCAACCATTCTACGGTTGAGTCATCATCTTACCAAGAGATCCCATGTCTCCTAGACTTCCTCGTCTACTTATTATATGTTAATATTGACCTACCAAGATTTCAACTGCTTAGAGGCCTAGCCTCCACAACTTCACCCTTTACCTAGTATAAATCGACCTTGACCTACTAGGACTTTCATTTTCCCAATCTTAAGTCAACCTTAACCCACTGGGACTTCCACTTACCCAACTTCAAGTCAACTTTAACTAGTTATGACATTGCCTAGCCTCAAGTCAACCTTGACTTATCATGTTTTTCACTTTCCCAACCTCAGGTCAACCTTGGCCCGCTTGAATTCTCATGTTCCTAAAGACTATTCTTCTAGGACTTTTACTTGCTTGACATCCTATCAACTTTGATATGTTAGGACTTCATCACTTGTCAAGCATATAGTCAACCTTTACCTATATAGACTTCCATTAATAATGCTGGCTGGATTTTTCTATTGTCAACTGTTGGACCCTGTGGTTGTTTTGATGTGATCAACCAAGTTAGGTTGAGTCCTGTTTGGTTTTGATCCCTGTGCCTAAGTGTGCAAGAGCTTAGGAGCACAGGAAGTCGAGCGGAAGACGCAACTAGCAAGAAGGACGGTACGAGAGAAAGCCGACGGGCTTGGTGCGTCCGAGGGACAAGATGCTACGAAAGAGTACACCGGTGGATGAGAAGAACGTGCGATACGTTCAAGGGACGAGAAGCCGGAGCGGAAGCCTGCTCGAGGAGAAAGCCGGAAATTGGGTTCGGGTGAGCCCTATTCCGTTGGCAGAAATCACCCAGGCGATTTGAGCAGCAGAAGAGCGAAAGTGGAGCTATGGAGCTGCTAGAGGTGCTTTCAACAAGAGTTGAAGGTGCCTCCGCGACCTTCAGGCGGAAGGCGCCTTCACCAGCTATGGAAGGCGTCTTCGACCAGGCAATTCTGGTCGTTGCATAAAGGATAAAGTTTTATCCTTTGGCCACGCTGGAGGCGCCTTCCAGCCCTATGGAAGGCGCCTTCAACCTACGAATAAGATTTTCCAGGGGCTATAAAAAGACCGTTGGACCTAGGAAATTCACAACAACTGTTGTAATCAATTTCCTAGTCTTTCCTGAGCTTTTTATAGATTATAAGAGCCATCTCCGCTTACGAAGGAGATATTTCTAGTGGAGTTTTGCAACCGCCTTGGATTAACAATCACCTAGGTTGTAACCAAGTCAAATATGCTTGCCTCTTTTATTTCTAAAATAGTTGTTCATTTTATTTTATTATAATTGTGATATTGCTACTGATCTTAGTTGGAAAAAGGGAAAGGTTTTGTTTCATATTTTTTTTAACAGACGTTGTGCCTTCTTGCCGGCTCTGCTGTGCCAACACCAACTCCCTGTTAGTCTTTCCACTTGCCAACACTTATTGGACTTCCTAACTCCCTATTGGACTTTCTACTTACTAATTTCCTATTGGACTTTTTGTTGCCTACTTTCTGTTAGACTTTTCACTGCCAACTCCCTGTTGAAATTTTCATTGCTAACTTCCTATTTGACTTTCCATTACTAACTACTTGTTAGATATTCTCCAATGGCAACGCCTATTGGACTTTCTTCATTGCCAAAAGTTTGATCGACTTGGATCCATTTAAACTTTATCCAATGTCAAATATTTAATCAACTTAACCTACTTGACATATCAGTCTAACTTAAGCTCACCTCAATAACAATGTGATTACATTGACATAATATTAACAACATATTCTACAAATATCAAAACACCTCAATTATCTATCATCCTTCACTTTGCCTCCTAGTTCACATCATTATGAGCCTCCAATCAATTGAACTAGTAGTTGCTTCATGTTCCTTGTCATAGAGCCCATCACACAAGGCCTCTAGTCCCTTAGATGCATTAATCTCCTTGAGCTTGCTCCATGCCATTCATGACCTTGCCTCAAAGTTCACCTCTTTCACACTTTCAAGCCATCAAGAAAAAATGATCTCATGATCACATTAAACTGGCTTGACCCAACACCCCAAGATGTCCATGTGCACTTTTCCAAGCTCCTAGACACTTGATGTTAATATTTAAAAACAAAATATGAACATAACGTAAAATCAAACTCAATGACTTGGTAGCATCATTGCACCAAAAAGATAGTGCTAAAGATAGACTTATTAGGGCCTTATTAAAGATAGAATAAAAAATTGAATATATTACTTTTATATATTCTTTCATGCTATACACTTTGGATTGATATATGTAGGCGATGCATATTGTAAGATTTTATTTTGAAAACAATTATAAACTCTTGTTTTGGGTAATTATTTTTTTTGTCACTTTACTAGTTCTTTCATGATTATCTTAGTTGCTTTTTTTTGCATATTTGTTTACCTTTAATATTAGTGAACAAAAAATTAATAAAGTAGACTTGATAAATAATAGAAAACTAGGGTTTCTATAAAAGGGATTGAAACCTTAAAATCATGAACTAAAATGCTTAATTACTTATATTGAACTAATAGAATAGTGGATAAATTACTTATATTATTGAGCCGCTATTGAGACCATATAAATGGCTAGAAGTAACAATTGTTCTTGCAAATACAATCTGTACTACTCTTGATAATCCCTAGCAAGGCCACCTAATGAGTTAATATAGGGGAAACAAAAACAAATACAAATAACATGCTCATCTAATATGGTTCAGAACTCTCATTCCTACGCCATAACCTATGACTCACTAGTGAGTAACTCTTAGAAAGCTTACTATCTTTCTCTTTCATGGATAACCTCTAGAAGTGGAGAAACCTCTTACAATACAAACTGCAAGCAACTCAAATAGGAAGGCTAAAAGGGCTTATAATGCAAACACTCAATATGACCTAACCAATCTATACTTTGTCAACCTTCAAATGCCCACCTTACTCTCCTTTATATAGCCTTCAACCCCATCAAACTTCACTTGCTATTCAGTCAATTTGTTGTTGATCAATCTACTGAATCTATCATTAGTCGACTGGTTTCCCAGTTAGTTCAACTTGTGTCTCCCAACTGCTACTTGAGACGGCTAGATTCTACCATTAGTCAACTAGGCCATTGTAGCCCTTAGGTCATTTGGCCATTAACACATAGCTTTATCTGATTAATAGCTCCTTTTGTCTTTCTTGTTGCAGCATCAATCGACTAAAATTCTTCATTAGTCGACTAATTACAAACTAATTGATTGCCTAGTAGATTTAACCTCAAATGAAAGCTTTATGTTTGCTGGAAGATCACCCTATGTTGGGTCCTTAGTTTACTTAGCTCTCCTATTGATTTGATTCACTCCTAGACACCTCCTAGTCAATTGGAAGCTTGACTAGGATCATCCTAATAATCGAGTCTTATATAAGTTGAGATCTACCCCCTCGCAAGGATATATTCTCTCAACTCTCACCGTTCACTTACCAAAGCTCATCTTTTACAACTTGTCTCCACCATCATAGTTGTCTCCTATCAAGTTACTTGTTTTTCAGATGCATTGAGCCCCCAACTCGCTCTATGTGGCATCTTTCATGCTTCACCTATGTAGTTCGCCTCCTCTAGCTATTCTCAATGTTGTGCCTTGATGCTCATCATCCTATGGATCCTCGGATGTCCACACTATCCTTCTTTGATCTCTAGCGAATCTTGAGCCACTGAGCTGCCAACTTGGTTGCATCATGTCATACTCCACAAGATGCTCCAACACAATCTTGGTGTTTCTCGACTTGCAATCCCTGTGTTTTCTCATGCAACTTTCTCTAAACTAACATATGTCCAAGCCACTGAGTGCTTTGTCTTAGTTATGCCAAGTCATCATCATCACTCGACCTCATCAAGTTACAAGCTCTTCAAGTTCCATGTATGCTCTGTCAAGTTCCTTCACAACTTAAATGCACATATCAAATCACAATGCAAGACCTAACTTAAACCCTTTGCACAAACATCAAAATCTACTGTCGAATCGAACCACTTATGGTATGATTGCAACAACATACTTTATTACTTCAAAAGGACCTTGGGTCCATTCGGACGTTTTGTGGGCTTTAACCCATTCATCACTAAGCAGATTGTAACTTGTTCACCCTTTATACATGATATACATTTTCCTAATGGATGGATCGTTAATTGTTCATCTTTATATATATGATACCTTTCGTACCGGATAGAAAATGGGAAAGTTTGTAAAAAGAAAAATGTTAAAAATATTGACTTAATAGAAATGTAAAAGAAATAATGAGAAACGATTGAATATTTTATTATTCCACTTACATTTGTATGCTCACGTATCTCTTTAACCTCTATATATGTTGCATATATAGTCAAGACAATCTCCCAAGTTGGATTTCTATTTCAAATTATACCATGCTTAGAGATACCTGATGCCTATGTATGAGAAGAATTTATGTACCCTTTTATTTTCATATTGCACACAAGATTATTTATTTATTGTTTTCCTTTTAGTATATTTATTTATTTTTCAATATGAGTCTAATTTTTGTTATCAAAATAAGTTAGACATTTGTGTTAGTATATTTTAACTTAATAAAAACTATAGCATTTATTGTTATTATAGCACCTTGTGTATTCATTTGGTATTCGTATTTCTATGGTTATGTTGCAATGATGAATATTGTTACTGAAAGGGGCTTGTTCTCCTCATATAGGAATACTGGAGCCTTTTGAGTCATGAAAATTGAAGTATATAATTAGACTATAAAAGTTTTGTTCGTTTTTACCATGCTTATTATAGTTCATTTTTAGTTACTAAATGTTGTTTGATAAATTTATTGTGCCATTTAGTAGTTTTATTTTTCCGCCTTGAAGCTCCTACATGCTGTTAAATCAAAAAAAAAAAGTCAAGAAACCTGATTGAGAAGAGACTACGGTACATAATATGTTTATTTTATATATACATATCCCCGCACACACATCGCATAGAAGTCATTCTTTCGAGCATGTAAGAATTAAATCTTGTAATGGCATCATTCGAGAACAACACAGAAAGGGAAAAGAAAAAAAAGTGTAAACCTTACTTGGTATGGTAAATATGAACTGCTTGAGCATATTAATTTGCCAATTCCCCTTGCGCCCACGTTTTGGCATAGCCTTGCCTTCAAACATACAAGAACGTTGCAATGGAGGGAATTGTGTCAAAGAGAGGTTGAAGGAGATCAACTCAGGAGTACTTTCTTAATTGTAATGCATCAAAAAGCACCGTAGGGTGAAGTTTTCTTTTTCGTGCGTGCATGCGCACTCACAGTGACAAAGCGCTATCATGCTATTAGGAGTGTTACAGTTATTAAATATGCAGGAACGTTTGCTTTTTCTCCACTAAAAAACTTGCCCCTCCATTGAAGGCCGCAAGCTCGATGATGCAGTGTTACACATTAGGAGATGATGGGCAGTTATCTCAAAGTATTATTTAAATACTGAGGGAGCTAGCTAGGCTTAGTTCTGCGGGTCTCTATCGTGCTATATATATTAGGAATGTCAAAATCAGTAATTGGGTCGTCATCTGCATACGTACAGAAGAGAGACGACATATATGTGCTGTCAACATGCATATTGATGCATGCATCTTAATTAGAAAAATTAAGGACTAATTAAATCCATGCAGTAGATGAATATTACTTGGATTTCGTATGCTTATCTGCAATGGCTTCTTGTTAATTAGCATATACAAAAGAGACGCGCGGAACCAAGTCCGTTATAAAATAAAGCTCTTGTCAGCCGGCAACGACATTGTTATCCTTTCATTTCATTATTTAAATAAAGAATGCCTTGCTGATCGCACCAGGAAAAAAAAAAACTTGTCTCTTTGCAGGAGAGAGTGGAGGTCTAGTCAGCAGAGCGAGACAGCTGCGGTCCTCATCGTTCTCCAAAGTCCATGCACATGTCTTTTGGCTTCATCTGCTTTGCAAAGTGCTGCAACAGCTGGACCAGAGTCCCTTTCTTAAAGACAAATTCACGACCTCAATGGAAAGGCAAGCGACGGCAAAAAAGTATACTCCACTGCCCATGTTATTATCTTTTTCGGCATGGCGCATTTAAAATTTTGAAATTCACAAAGGATGCATTTAATTAATTTATTTTTTAGCAAAGGACGAATTTAATTTCAATAATATTCCTTTGGCCAACAACTTAAAAGTCTTTTTTTTAATTGGGATACACATAATTTTGACATCTCTTCTCTCTCAGCTCACGAAAAGTGATATCCCATTCAAGTTTAGAATTTAAGCATATAAGCTACAATAAAAGCTCATCAGGTCTGGCCTTGCTATATCTTAACTAGCTCATCTCCCTCCTCTCCTTCCTCACTCAAGTGTAGAATCACACAATAATGTGGTTCAACCTCTCGATCATCTCCAAAAGTATGTTTTTGATTTCTGTTTTAGTTAAGGATGAAATCCTCATCTCTTTCACATGTTTAGGTTAGTCTTTCACATGTTAATTTGGATTCTTTTGATTATGTAATAGTTTTCATTGTTCCCAATACATTATTTTGTTGTTCTATATTCGAAGACCTTAAATCTAGTATTTTAGAGCACGTTAATAGTTTTTTTTTTTAGAACAAGAAGTAAAAGAAGGCAACAAGGTTCTGTTTATTTACATGATAGATAGAAAGAAATCATTAAATAAATGAAATTTATTTTTTAAAATATACCAGATATTCAACAAATTCAGGGGCTATTGATAAATATATTTCAAAGTTGATTTCAGCATCTCAAACCTTTAAGTTTTTAAGTGTTCCAATTGTTTTCACCCTAAGAGATGTGTCTTTGTTATTTAGTATTGCGGACAGAGATGTTTTCTATAGGTGCAATTATTCCTTGTATGTAAAGTTTTAATGTTGGACAAGTATTTAAGTTTATGTAAAATGTGGATTTCACTTGTGTGGCAATTGTTGGTGCAATCAGCCTCCATGATTTTAATGGTTTGGCTAGATTAAGGTTGATCAAATCAAGTGTAGAGTCCAAATAAGTCAAACTTAACTGGATGAATGGAAGTGAGTGAGAAGTCCAAATAGGACCAGATATGACAAGTCCTAGTGGGACTACGCAGAGCAAATCTTAGTTGGGAACTAAGCAAATGACAAGTCATAGTTGGGAACCAAGTAATGGAACTAGACAGTGGAAAACCTGGTTGGGAACCAGGCGATGGAAGACCTAATTGAGAACTAGAAAAACCTAGTTGGAAACTAGGTGAAGTCCAAGAGGGAGCTTAATGCTTGGCGGTAGAAGTCCTATGAGTCAGTTGGGAGTTGAACACTTGGCAAAGGAAACCTAGTAGGTTAGGTAAATCAAGTACTAGGTTTTGCATGCGGCAAAGTGGACTATAAGCCCATCAGTTAATAAATTTCCGTGTTTCACTACAAAAAAAATATGGCTTCAAAGGTGAAAAATTCTGTCTCTAAAAGATATTTTTATGTCTCTAAAGAATGTTTGAGACGAAATATTCAATTTCAAAATTTCGTTAATGAAAACCCTGTAGCTGATTTTGAGACGAAAATATTACATCTCTAATTTTAAAAACGAATCGGAAAAATATTTATAATTTTTTTTTTAATTTGATCAAATAAAATTAATTTTAAATACAAATTTTATTTCTAATTTTGTCTTGAGTATGTCTCAAATTACATAACAAATATAATTTGAATTTATTTATAAATTTATTTACAATTTTGTTTATAAATCAATATATAAAGTTTATCTCTAATTTTATTTTAAATCTGTAATTAGTCTATCTCAAATAACATATCAAATACAATTTTAATTTATTTATAAATTTGTTTATAATTCTATTTATAAATCCGTATATAAATTCATACTTAATTTTATCACTAAAATTTTATTATATTCTTTATTTTATATTTGTCATCTACATATTACTTTGCAAGATACGATCACACATTTCAAATAAATTAAAATTATTTAAAATAATTAATTTTTAATCCAAAAGGATCATGCAATTAACATTAAGATAAATAAATATTGGCGTCATCCAAATAAATTTAACCATTAATCAAACTATAAATAACTGATAAATTTTTAAATTCAACCATAAGTAATTTAATATTTATTTCGTTTATCCTACCTTCCTCAATAAGCTTTTCTTCCCTCTGCATATTTCCTGTAATAGCGAGTAGCAGCTTTTTTTTCTTTCAATAATTTTTTTCTCCATTCTCTTGCTAGTAGGACACGTCTTCAATTTCTTGCGATAGTTCTTTGTTTTTCTTATTGGAGCACATTTCGTTGAAATTTTCATTGTATGATCTTTCAAAGTGTTGATTGCGTTCAAATTCATACATTCTCCCCTTACGTGGGTCACCCACGGTATCACACCGCGATTTAAGATTGAACGAAAGATGAATAGAGTGACATCAACATTTGTCTATCTCTATATTGTTCCTATCCATATTAAAATAACTTATATTAGTCTAATAAATATAAAAACAAACTAGTGAGATGTCAATATGATATAATAACAATTTAATGAATAAGAAACCAAATGTTCATTACTCTTCTATGTCCTTCCCCAGCAGACATAATTCAATACATGAAATACTAGATAATGAAAATTATCAAATAAAGAAGAAAAATTCAACCATCTTCGAATTAAAAAAAATATCTATAATATAATCCAAAAAAGCCAAATTGATTCATTCATGGTCTAACACAATGAAATTATCTCAAAGAAAATGCTTGAACTGTTCACTTAATTAGTGTAAAAGAAAAGTATATTACCTTCAGCCTTAGCACAACATCCATTGCTAGTTTATTAAATTGCTCTTTGTCCAAAGAGAGAAATTTTTTAGCTCAAGGTTGTCATAGCAATTTTCATCAAATCTGACTTGAATCTATCTGCATCATACCAGAAAAATGATTATATAGATTGGATACAAATTCATCACCCAACGTAAGAGTTGTATTTTGATTTAATCATTGGTTCGAATAAAGCCAATGGGAGAACCTCAACCAATAATACATATGTCCCACATGAAAAATTGCACTGCCCACCTCAACAGAAGCACAAAAATAAATATATACATATTTGTTCTAAGTTGCACATGCACAACTGCAAACATTAAAAATATTCGATACCTGCATGGATCTTGTTTGTTATCCTTTGCCTTCTGCAGCAATGCACTACATGCACACTCAACAGTCATTTTGTATCCTACAAAATCATAGGGGCACTATATAGATAGTACAACTAAAAACCTATCGATCAATTAATCAATTTGTATTCAAAAATAACAAGTGAACTTCCAGATTGTATGATACCATCTGTAATTGTTCTATAACCTGACAGTGTAAATAAGAACATAATAACAAAAACAATAATAAATGTTGCTTTATAAATTGTTGACCAACCCAACAAACAATAGTTTAATCTATAACGTACTACATTACTGCATCCTCAAATTTAAAAGAATACTAAAAAGCACTACCTGCAATGATCGTCATTGGGTGAATTTTTTTATTTACTAATTTTTCAGCCTCTCTGAGAAGTTCTCTCGCTAAAACAACAACAGCGGTTGTTCCATCACCAACTTCATCATCTTGCACTTTAGAAATATCTGAATGTGGAGTAAAAGAGTTCCTTTCTCTAACATAACTGACCAAGAAGTATTAACTTTAGACATTGGGAGGTCAATTACAGAATACAGAAGAAAAATATGCATAGTATGTTCCTAAACTTGAGAAAAATAAAAATAATAAAGCATGCTGAAGGATACCAACAAGGACCTTAGCAGCTGGATTGTCAATATGAAGTGACTTCAAAATTGTAGCACCGTCATTAGTAACGGTGACACTATGTCCTCTACCAGTTGACTTCAACATCTTATCCTACACAGATCCCCAGATAAATATCTAAGAGGATTCAAGAAAAAACAAGTAAATAAACAGAGAAATAACCCACCATTCCTTTGGGGCCTAAAGTTGTCTAGATCAGATCTGCAATTGTCATAGCACCAACAAATGATGCCTGCAAACATAAAAAGTTAAGCAACCAATCAGCAAAAGAATAGTTGGGTTAAAAAGATTATATGAATCTGCATTGTACAGAAAATTAGTCTAGAGTCTAGTCTCGAACGAGTAATCTTGCCTCCAGCTTCTATCAATTAATGAGTAAAAAGGAAATAGATTGGCATTGTCCTAAGGTTTATATGATCATCTATTCATGATAATGCCAAAAAACTTAACATCACATGCTTGATTGCAGGAGCTATTTGGGAAAAGGTTTCTATCCTCATCAACATAATTCCACTGAAATATGCTAAGAGTTGTTACAACAACAACAGTAAACCATGTAATTACTGATTGAGGAGATAAAACAAAAGATGCTGATTTTACTAAATTTAAAATGCAAAAAATTCTAAAAGTCAGTAGAACCTATAGTCAAGCTCCAACTGAGTTTCATAAGCATACAGGAAAATATCATAGAAAAAACAAATCAGAAATGTAGAGTAAGGTCGGTCACACAAATTGAGACTAGCGTCAGTATAACTAATTTTTTATTACTGATTAAAACAAATCCATACCATTCTCGCACGATCTCCTTTCTCCACGGTAGCTTCATCTTTAAGCAGTCTCGCATTCTGAACATCACGATAAACACCAGAGAATAAGATCGAAAAAGGGCAATCTTATAATCAGCAACCGCAACTGATATTACAAAGACAAAAAACAAAAACTAAACGTGCCACCATTACGCTAGACCGATGAATCTGAGAAATCCAGCCAAACTGTAAATGCGGAGGAAAAAAAGCACCAAGATGGGTCAAAATGAACAAAATGGACTGGCGATTACACACACTTAGGTTCCTTGGCGACTTCTCGGAGAGTGACATCAAAAACCCTAGGAGTGACGAGCCGGATTCGAAATTCTTCCAGACGAGGCAGCGGCCGCGCGACACGATCAAGCCGGCGGACGGCACCAGTGGCAGTCACAGCAGCATGCGGGAGGGAGAAACAAGATTACCTATGGATTTGGATACCTGTCCGAGATACGCAAAAAGAACTTGAGAATAATATAAAAAAAAAAAAAAATGAGCATAGGTCAATTTATTAAAATAAAATAAATTTATTTCTAATTTATATAACTTAAAAATGAATTTTTCTATTTAAAAAATTTAAACAGATTTTTTTTTTACAAATATAATTTTCTATCAGATTCTAATCTGTATTTATTTTTATTTAAAAAATTAATTTATAAATTAATTTTTAATTCATTTTAAACTCTGTCTCAAATAAATTATATTATATTTATTTAACTGTAAGATTAAAGATTTTGTAATAAATTATTTCTGATTTATTAAAAATTAAAATAGATTTTAATTTCGTTTTAAAAATTTATCTTAAAACCCTCTTTTCTTTAATGTTATCTTTTTCGACCGGGCAGATTTAAAATTTTTGAAATTTGTAAATGAGGCATTATAATCTTTTTTTTTTATGAAAGGACGAATTTAATTTCAATAATATTCCTTTCGCCAACAACTTCATACTTTTCTAAATATCCTAGCCATAATTTTTTAAAAAAAGTTTTTTTTTTTAATTCGGATACACATAATTTTGACATCTCTTCTCTCGCAGCTCGCGGAAAGTGAAATCCTCATTCAAATTTAGAATTTAAGCAGAAACTACAATAATAACCCATCAAGTTTGGCTTTCTCGTCCTGTATCTTAACCACATCTCCCTCCTTTCCTTCTGTAACTCACTCAAGTTTAAGCATCACTAATATAGTCTTGTAAATTAGACTCCTATTGCAAATCACATAATAATGTGGTTCAAGCTCTTGATCATCTCTAAAGGTATGTGTTTGATTTCTGCTTTAGTTAAGCATGAAATCCTCATCTCTTTCATATGTTTAGGGTTGTCTTCACATGTTGACTTGGAGTATTTTGATTCTGTGATAGTGTGCATTGTTCCCAACAACTGCACTGTTTTGTAGTTCATATTTGAAGTCTTTAAATCCATCAGTAAGTTATTATTAAAATTTATTAGTGGACGTTGAGTATTTATCAATGTCAAATTCTTCTAAGCACACTTTCAGCATCTGAAAATTTAATAGTTAGCATCACATTAATTTCATTTTTTAAAGTTGTAGACATCAGTTGATCCTAAAAAGAAATTCTAAATTTCAAGTCGTCTTAGCTAGGGATGTAAATAAACTAAGTTGCTCGTGAGTTATTCGAAGCTCGATTCAATAAAAGCTCGTTTGAGCTCGTTTTATGAGGCTCGTTAAGATAGACAAACCAAGCTCAAGCTTCGCAATGCTCGGCTCGTTAGCTTGTGAACACGTTCGTTAAGCTCATGAATAAACTTTTAAATAAAAAAAATAATAGTTTTGATATTGAATTTCTAAATTTTGTACTCTACCTATAAAAAATATTGATAAAATATATTAAATTTATTTATTAGAATAAAATTATAAATTTTAATAAGAATATTATAATT
>JBBMJZ010000036.1:21205082-21215879 GCA_037833815.1 Zingiber zerumbet | reverse complement strand
TTCAATGTTTAGTTCCGTAAAAGACTTTGTCTAAAGAGTGGTTGTTGCTCTAATAAACAAGAAGGCATAGTGCTTCGTCATAGCCTAGAAGCCAATTAATAAAATAAAATATTTAATTGACTAACTGATAAAGCATTTAATTATAATTAATGTTTTAAATAGTTACTCAAACATTTTTTCTCTTAGAATTTTTTATACTTCGATTTTTTTTTTACAAAACTTGAAGTTTCTAAATTATTTACGTCGCAATTTTTTCTAAGTGCTATCAAAATTATTTTCAAAGTTTTCAAAAACTTGATAAGTTTTTTAAAATATTGAAAAATCATTTTTTTAAAAAAAAAACTAAAAAGTTACTTATTTTTTTAAAAGTTACCCTTAGATTTTTTTGGTACTCCATTTTTTATGTGATCAAAGGGGGAGAAGAGAAGATTAAGTCTAGGAGAAGATAGCTTAATTTTTTTTTACTTTTTGTACTTTATTGTAAAATTTATTATTTTTATTTTATGTTAGTTTACCCTAACTCAACTTGGGTTGCTCACATAAAAAAGGAGAGATTGTTGGTATCACAAGGTAGTTTTGATGTGATCAAACAAGCCAAGTTAGGCCTTGTTGTATTTAATCATGTGTCTAAGTGTCCAGGAACTTAGGAGCATAGGATGTCGAGCAAAAGATGCAGCTAGCGAGAAGGATGGCTCGGGAGAGAGCCAACGGGCTCGGTGCGTCTGAGGGACGAGGTGCTGCGGAAGAGTACACGGGCGGACGAGAAGGAGGTGCGTGGCGTTTCTGAGGGACGAGAAGCCAAAGTGGAAGCTTGCTCGAGGAGAAGACAGGAAGTTGGGTTCGGGCGAGCCCTATTCCGGATGGATGAGATCACCCAAGCAATAAGAACCAGAGCAGAAGACCCGAACAGAGGCGAGTGAAACCAGAGCGGAAGGCCCGGACTGGAAAAAGTCAGCTTGGTTGACTTTTCTGGTCTAGGCGCTCGGACTCAGTCCGGGCGCCCAGAACGGGATTTTATTCGGATCGCATTTGACCACAATCCGTTGCAAAGGGGATAAAGTTTTATCCTCCTCCAATCGCCTGGAACCCTTCCAGGTGCCCCGAGCAAGGCTATATAAGCAGTCCTGCTCCCAAAGCTAAACAACACTCAGAAATATCCAAACAACACTTGTGCACTTTTCCTTTTTTGTTTAGCTTTATCTTTTTATGTGTTCATTGCTATAAAGAGGCTTCTCCGCTTGAAAGAGATTTTTTTAGTGCGCTTTAACATTCTTGGATTAACAACCTCCCCGGTTGTAGCTAAATAAAATCTCGGTGCCTCTTTCTTTCAGTCTCTTTATTATTCTTTTATGAAAGTGTTATATTAAGTTATAAGTTCGAGGAAGGTATTTTTATTTGCATTTGTGCAGGGGCTATTCACCCCCCTCTAGCAGGTTGCTAAGGGTCCTAACAGTTTATACTCATTTAGCATTGTCCTGGAGGCTTCAAGTAGGGTTATATTCTTTCTTTCTACTACTCCATTTTGTTGGGGTGTTTTAGGACATGAAAATTCGTGATGATAACCATTTTCAAGGCAAAATAGATTAAAGTTATGATTCTTAAATCCACCTCTGTTATCACTTCTGATTCTTTTGATTTTTTTTATCTTTTTCATTTTTAGTTTATTTGCAAAATTAACTTAACACTTTAAATGTTTCATCTTTATTTTTTAGGAATTTTACCCAGTAAATCTTGAGCAAACATCTATTATTACTAGGCAATAGAGACTCCTATTTATGGATTCAATTCCATTAGAGTCAAATAGGTCAAAATGCAATAATTTTAGTATTGAATTGGTTTGAGTTTGGTTTGCCTTCCTTGTTAACAAACATTACAGATTGTTGAATCTAAGTTGGGTAATTTTGGTAAGCCTCTAACTAAATCATTTATTTTATTTTATTTTATTTTATATTAATTTATTTTATTAGTTTAGTTTAATTTATTTTATTTTATTTAAATTAATTTTTAATTTTAATTTAATTTAATTTAAACCCTTAGTCATCTCACCCGATCTATGTTTTCAATCAGAGCATCCTATAATTTTGTGAGATGAGTTTAGATGGAATTTTTAGGGTTAGGTTTAACTTTGTGTTAGATTCAAGTTTAACTTTGAGTTCAATAAATAGATATTTTTCGGATAAACTTCTGGGTTATGGTGAGTCGCCTAGACATTATTAGAGTAAGCATGCCTTCGAGGTTTTCCAAATAGTCCTATCAACTGAACTTAGTATAAAACTTTAGTCTAACTAGTTAGGATTTGTAAGGGGTAGCTTAGTTAGTTCTACTAAGACAAATGCACCATGTCGGAGTCATATCTTCCTAGACATGCATAGACAGAGTTTTCCTAACCTACTATCATATAAAACTTCATCAGTACCATTGATCAAGTTAAACTTTTATCCCTTATTTACTAATCCTAATTACCCAGTTGGGTAAATTATTATTTTAAAGGTGCCAGCTAATTTAGAGTCTCCCCTTAAATTATTGATATTTTTAGGTTTTGGGTTTATGTCGATTACTTTTATAATTATAGCGGACTTGATGGTAGTTTAAGTTATTTGATTTGAATTTATTTTGTCTATTTGATTTTGACTTTATTTTACCTTTTAGATTTAGGTTTCATTTATTTAATTATATTTTGGAATTTATCTTTCTATTTTGGTTTAGTTTTGAATTATTTTTTAAGTTCAGTTTTAAATTTGTAGCTTTAGTTGGATTTGGTTTTAGATTGTGTATTTCATTTTTAGGTATATAAAATTAATTGAGTTCTACTTGCGTGGTTAGACACGTTTTTGAAACCCAGGCTTTAGTTAGTTTCTTATTTTGATCCATAAGTGATATAAAGATTTTGTTAGTCAAACTGGATATGTTGAGACCATACTTATTGTATACCACTCTTTGTGTCCAAGTAGTTGGAACTAGTTGTGAATTTCCCTAGTAGTTCTTTTAGTTCAAGTATTTCGTCTTTCAATATAGAATTATCCTCCTCAAGTTTTGCAACTTGAGTCAGGATTTTAGGTTGAATTGGCTTAACTCTTAAGTTTGAGTTCAGTTGATCGTTAAGTAATTTATTTTGTAGATTTAGTTCATTTATTTTATTTTCGGACATAGTTAATTTTTTATTTAAACATGCTATTATTTTTTAAAAAAATGTTTAAAGTAAATTGTACCTTATCATAACCTTTAGAAATGAGTACTGACTCGTTGCTCGATTCAGGTTCGAACTCGTCTTCTGAGTCGCTTTCTGAGTCTAGTTCGTAAGTCATTAGTGTGAGGTAGTTGGTGTGCTTTGGTTCTTCGCTGTCCAATTCATCCCTAGATGATTCATCGCACGTTGCTTTATGGGCTTTCTTTTTCTTCAGATTTGAGCAGTCGTTCTTGTAATGACCCTTCTTGTTGCATCGAAAGCATGTGATGTTTGACTTATTATTGCTGGAGTTTGAGGTTGAGTTGATCTTCTGCAGGTCTTTTTTGGTGAAGTTATTCTTTTTCCTAGTAAACATCTTCCTTACCAGGTTCTCCAGGTATTCTTCATCATTTAAATCTTGGTCGAACTCAACTTCAGGTTCTGATTTAGTTCTGGACTTTTCTTTTAATGTTCATGCAATAAAGGCAACACCTTTCTCTAGTTTGGTGTTAGTCTGTTCGTGTAGCTCCGATTCACAAAAAATTCATCTAACTTTAACTTAGATAAGTTCCTCGTAATCTTATAGGCATCCACGATGGATGTCCATAGTGCATTTCAAGGAAATGCGTTTAAAGAGTACCTTATAAGATCACGATTCTCCATCTGGTGGTCGATCATGTGAAGTTCATTGAGGATATCTTTTATCCTCACGTGCAGCTAACTAGCAGTCTCACCTTCTTGTATTTTTATATTGAATAATTTATTTAAATATAGATCTCTTTTCATTACCTTTCCATCGTTGGTTCCCTCTTGTAGTTCTATAAGCTTGTCTCATAGCTCCTTGGCATTTTTGTGTGGGCCAACGTAGTTCAGCTCCTCCTTTGTTAACCCGCACTAAATTGTGTTGAGGGCTTGAAATCAATCTAGGCCTTATTCTTCATTTCAAGATTCTAATTTTCCGGGTCTATTGGACTTCCAGCATTGTCAATTGGTGTCTTATACCCTTTGGTGACGCTGAACTATTGTCGAAATCAGTGTTCAGGTACACCTCCGTCCGCTTATTTCAGTATGAGAAATCATCCCCGTTGAAGAGTGAGGGGCGAACGGTGTTATACCCTTCATTTTGGGCCATTTAGAATTGTAGATGGAAAACTAAAGAAAGATACCAAGACTAGGTCTTGGATTAGCAGAGTTTAAGAAGAAGAATAAGAAATCTCGAAGGACTCGAGTGGTGCTGCACCAACTTCGAGTTAAAAACCGAACGGAAAATCGTTATTTGAAAGGGTAAGTTCTACTAATTCAAATTGAGTACGAAAAATTAAAATTCGAAAAGATAAAAGAATTTGCCCTGGCTTGATTGGTGGTTGCATCAATTCAGAGTAGAACCTGCTCTGATACCACTTATTGGATCGAGTCACAAGTGAGAGGGAGGGTGAATCACGTGATTTTGAAAATTCATTCTTTTCAGTTTTTAAATCAAGGTACGAGAGGAAATTAAGGAAAAAAGAAAAAAGAATATCAAAAAACACGGTTGGTTTTACTTGATTCTGAGCCTTCGGCGACTCCTACTCCATGACCTAGGTCCTGCGGACCTATCGATGGATAATCCACTAAAATACCTCTTCTGGTACCTCTAGAAGAGGGAATCAAGTATAAAGAATTTAGACGAAGTGTAATAGCTATACTTCCCTTGATTAGTAATTAAGTAAAAAAAAAAATTATTACCAACACTTAGGAATTGATGTGAGAGTGCTCTTGTATCGGTGTCGGTCTGCTGGACATGATCGAAAGTCCTAAGAGCAGCCGTCGGGCTCAGTAGATTCGTAGCAGAGTCATAGCAGAAAGTTGGAGTAGTCGGACCTCGAATTGACATGTAGTAGCTCGTATAGTCGTTGTTGTGTAAAGCTTAGTGAAGTCTGGCTTATAAAGGCCACAGAAGGCACCTTCCATAGGCGTTGAAGGCACTTCCAATGGGTCAAATCTGATCCTAAAGTCGTTGCGCCTTATCTGTAACGATGTCCAAATTTTATCTTTTGGAAGGCACCTTCAAGCCATTGAAGACACCTTCCATAAACAGTGCAAAGACGCCTTCAATGCTTAAAGGCGACTTGAAGTACTGTTCATCTGAAGACTTTTTGCTCCCTTTTCCCTGCAAGTTGTGTTAGTCCAAAACTAAAACATTTAACATGCAAAACAAAGTTAGCACAGTGAAAATAAAAAGTAGTAATTAGCACATGTCCTTCTAGGACCAAGAACTAGTTAAGGCCTCAGATTAGGGATCCAAAATGAACCTAACTTGGACCGACGCCTACTATCCCTTAACCGGGACGCGTCCTCACAAAGTCACTCTCTTCCAGTGACTTACCTTTACTTACCATCTTGTAGTCGGTTGACTAGTCTTTTGACCCACCAGGTCTCCATGCCAGTTGTCCAGTCCGTAGATCCAACTGCACTTCTACTGGTTGTCCAGTCCCTCGGACCCAGCCTAACTTTCTGCTAGATATCTGGTCGACCTGTTGACCTATCTGGACTTCGCATCAACTATCCAATCCAGCGGACCTACCTGGATTTCAGCTTGGTGTCTGATCCTTTGGACTTGTCAATTCTTGTACACTTGGTAACACAATTAGATTACAAAATACCTAACTTAACTCACATATCATTCATCAAAACCTGAGTTAGACCGTTAGTGCAAACCGCACCAACAGTATTAGCCCTTGCGTTCGATCTGACGACATGGAAGCTATCCTACCTTTTTGACTTCGAGATTTGACGATCACGACCTAGCGGGAGAAAGTATATTAGGTATGAGGAGAGCAATGTTGTCTTCCTTCGTGTCTTCTTTCCTTGTCCTCTCTCTTTGTCTATAAGATTTTTGCATCCGATGCGATCATAAGTTCCCTTTCCTTTTCCATTCCTCTTTCCTTCTTTCTTTTTCTTTACCCTTGGGATCATGGCCATCGGATAACCGTCAAGCCCCTAGTATGAGTCGATGCAATCAACTTTCATTAGAGATGTCTGGGATGAGGTGAGGATAACCTTTGGTATCCTTATGGGCCATAGAGTCTAAATGTCGAGACCGGACCAACACCCTCATCAACCTTCGTCAGGCTTTATCACTTTCTTCCACGACCAACTAGCCGATGGTTTTCATTTTCTTATCAATGATTTCTTTTAAACCATTTTCCAGTGCTTCCACATTCATCTTCATCAATTAGCTCTCAATTCCTTTAGCCTTCTTTATGGAGTGATGTGTGTAAATTATATATATTTTAAAGCATTATTTAATATATATTCTCTTGCATTTCATGAGTATTATTTGCATTTACATTTTAAAGTGATTTCATTGCTTTACTCATTTGGTTTAAAGATTTGTTTTTTTCTTGTTTTGATTGATAGAATGTATCTTCTGAGAAAAATAAAGTATTTTAGCATTGGAGCAAGAAGTGGAAGTAAGGAACACGTACTAGTTGTGTCCCATGACACGGGCAAGTTCCTATGGGTGAAATTTACTGAAGAACAGAGAAGAAATGAAGATTCTAGAATTCAACATGGGTTGGTCATGCCTCCCCGGCACAGTCATGCCTCGTCCATAGAAGAGTGCCTCCAAGAGAAGCCAGCAAGGCGTAGTCATGCCAAAAAGGCATGATCATGCCTCTTCCCAGAGAACCAGTTGAGATCAACATGGTTTGGTCGTACCTTAGCCCTAATTGTTGGCTAAGGCCAACACAGCGTTGTCGTGCCTAAAAGGCATGACCAAGTCACATCTTACACTGGGATCTATTGGGGTATTTTCCAACAGTTAAAAAATGGTTGGGAGGGATATAAAAAGCCCAATAAGGCCCCTAATTGAGGGAGGAGAGCTCTCCCCTTTTTAGGGAACCCTAGGTGATCCATTTTGGCAACTGTTTTTGATGATCAAAGTGAGGAATTCATCTAAAGAGGCAGCCATCGCATTGATAAGCATTCTTCTCTTCTCAATTCTGCTTTTGAGTTGTAGATTGCACTGTTTCATGTTTCTTAATTGTATTTCTCTTGCTATGAAGTAGATCTCTAGATTTTAGGAGTAGGGAATAACTATGATATACATGTTGATGTGTAAACTATGTATTTGTTCCTTTCCCTTATTGTATAATATGCTTATTTCTTATTCTTGCTTGATTGATTATGCATATTGTGAATGAAATAGGATGTGGAGGATTGATCATCTTGTAGAGGCGATGTTCTAGATTATATGACCCTGGGGACTCATGTGACAGGGGTATTCTTTTAAGCAGACTTTCTAGAGACATCACTTTAAAAGGGGCCGATTTGTTACAATGGATAATTATCTTAGAGCTAAATGTGCTTGCTCCAATTTGATATTAGGAAGTAGAGTGAGTAATCTAGATCACATGACCGTGAGGCCTCATGTGACAGGGGTGTCTCTTTAAACATACTTTCTAGCATTACTACTTTGTTTAATAGCATTGAATTTGTGGTAGACACTCTAATAAAATACTCACATATTAATATCATTTATTTGGTTGGAATCTTTGCAAGAAAGTAAACATGGAGATAAGAAGATGAACAATACTTAGAGCATCAAGTAGCATCATAGCAAAATCGAATCCTAGAATCATTCCCCTAATCCAATTTCCCCTTGATTACTTGCTTCTTGGGGACCTTCTCTGTCCTAGACTCTCCCTTCCTCTCTCTCTTGCTCTCTTGATTGCACACAACTTTGATCGTTTAGATAATTAATCTTGCAATCTCACCTAGCGCTTAATCAATAGTCCCTATGGATCGATATTTTTTATTACTTAATGATAAATCGTACACTTATGATTCATTACATCACGAATCACCATCCTCTTCCGTTTGTATGAATTCCCTTTGTGTCATGTTATCTTCCACTATTTCATTTACCCAAAATGAATGGTGCACAGGATCTTTTTCGAGATTTTTTTTTAATGGCGAGACCGGGTTGTCACTTTCTAGACAAATACAAATGCTCCTATAAAGGTTGGAAGACACACTTCTTCTTTATGAAGACCCCAACAACTTTCACTTACCCAATTGTCTAGTAAGCAGACTTGTTGAATCAGCCACCCAAAGGATGATACAAAAATGAGTTGACATATCCAGAGGCAATGGACACCTTGACCAACTTACACTTTGATGTCACAAAAATTGATCGAGGACCATGGCATCCTCTATCATTGTCGACTAAGTCAGAATGTTGTCAATCTGTCTCAACCTCTTGGTAAGTTGAGTGTCTTATTTTTCTTCTGTGATATCTAATTGATGACTTTTTGATGCAGATGACACCATGTTTAACACTTCCCTCAACAAGCACTTGAAGTGGAGCCAAGCGGTGCTACAAGCATTGGTGACTCAAGAGGTCTCAGAGGACGCTTTTAATGGAGTTGAGGGCTCAAACAATGTGCCTCTGTCCCTACCATCCATGGGTTCTGACCTCAAGGCAGAGCCCTCGAGCTGAGCAAATGAGGCGCTGGAGTCTACCAAGGTGACACATCTAGCTCCTAAGGTCCAACCTCGACTGAAAAATGTGTCCGCCAATAGTCTTCAAGCTGACATAGTGAAGTGCTGGAGATTCAGTCTATGTCTCCAAGTCCGATCACCACAACTGGACTGAGCTCACCAGTCGAGGCATAGGAGGGAATCACAACTGGAGACTCTGTAATTCAGAGGGCACAGTTTGAGAGGAGGGCGATAGTCATCAAGCTGACAGGGTCTACTGTTAACCCCGATCAGGTTCATGTCCCATGGTCACACCAGTGGAGCCAAGGCAAACTGCCTCGTTAGGGCAAGTCGACAACGCTAACTTGCTCGCCTATATCAGGGTGAGTACCTCGTCCAAGGCCTTTAAAAACATCAACATGCAAGAGATTAGCAACCATGCAAATGGGTCAATATCGAAGGTATGTACTCAGACATTACTTAGATGCTATAACTGCTTATTAATTTATTGATGTTGCAGCTTTGGTCGAAGCATTTAGAGCTCCATAGCAAGAGCAAGTAATTGAGCTGGAGGCAAGGCTAGCTCAATCCACCTGGGATATGGAGGTAGCCAAAACTAAAGCTACCTGCTACTAAGGCTACTTGCTACCAAGAGGCAGCCAAAGCCCAAGCAAAATTAGTCGCATAGTTGAGGGAGGAGCTCGAATTGACTCAAACGAAAGTGACCTTTCTAGAGAGAGAACCAAAGTTGACCACGACAAGGGAGCAAGAAGTGATCCAGATTTTAGTGGCTCCCTTAGAGCAAGAACGAGAGTAACTGGCAACCCGAGTGGCTTTTCAGGAGATGTGGAACGTGTTGGTATAATTTTTCTAAGTTAAGGTTGACTAGTTTGGCTAAGCTTGAGTCTTGATATTTGAGTTTTGATTTTTGACAATATATGAAGATTACATATGCAATTATCCATTTGGGGAGATTGGTCAAGGTTGACTAGTTTGATGTGTGAAAAGTCAAATACCTCAAACTTGGCCAAATATTTGACTAGGAAATCCTAACTGGAGGTTAGGCAAAGGTAAAGTCCAAGGGAAGATTGACAGAAGATAAAAATATAAGTGGGTCAGTGTTGACCAAATACTTAGTGTAAAAAGTCCTAGTGAGTGAAGCAAGATAATTGAAAATCCTAGTGAGTAAGTTAGTTGTTGGAAAGTCCTGGTGAGTGAAGACAAGTAGTTGAAAATCCCTAGTAAGTGAAGCTAGGCAGATGGAAAATCCTGTTGAGTGAAATCAGATGAAAAGCCTTAGCGAATGAAGATAGGTAATGAAGAAGTCTTGGTGAGTAAAGCCATGCATATGGAAATCTAAGTGGGTCAAGGTTGACCGGACACTTGATATTTGAAAGTCCAAGTGGGTCATAATTGACAGGACACTTGGCATAGGGAGAAAAATCTAGGTGGGTCAAAGTTGATTGGATATCTATTGTACGATAAAGTTCATGTGGGTCGAGGCTAACCGGATACTTGACACAAAGAGAAAAGTTTAAGTGGTTCAAAGGATTGACCGGACACTTGGTGAAAAAGTCCCAGTAGGTCAAGGCTGACTAGATGCTAGGCAATGAGAAACCTCAACAGGTAACGGTTGACCGAATGTTGGGTGAAGGAAATCATAGACTTAGGTTTAGAAGTTAGGGTTTCGTAATCAATTAGGTTAATCAATTACATCGTGTGTCAAATGATTAAGCATTTTACTTAATCGCTTAAGGAACTCTCTGTTTGAAACAGAAAGGGTCGTCATCGATTAGGGTAATTGATTATGGCATGCTTAATCGATTAGTATAATCGATTAAGCAGTTTTCATGAAAAGAGAGCTTCATAATCGATTAGGATAATCGATTAGAAAGGGTTAATTGATTGGGGTAATCGATTAAACTTTAAAAAATAGTCATTATGCAGGTTGCTGACTGTTGGGGATCTTGCGACCGGCTTGAAGGGGGGTTGGATAGACGGTGCCCCCAAATACTCGTTTCCTAGGTATTCGTTAGTGCGCAAGCGGAAATACAAAACTAAATATGAATACAAAAGCTAAAGACAAGGAAAAGAACAAGCAAACCAATGCACGTCGATGTAACGTGGTTCGGAGATGATGCTCCTACTCCACGGCTGTCCGTAAGGTG
>JBBMJZ010000036.1:21141717-21155936 GCA_037833815.1 Zingiber zerumbet | reverse complement strand
TGCAAGGCAACGTCGCCGCCGTAGGGACCTCACGCACGCCACCTCCCTTGCTGCAAGCGTTGTCTCCTCTCTATCTCTCTCACGTCTGGACTGCCTCCTTTGACTGTCGGCCTCGTAGCCGGCCCCACACCTCCGAGGACTACCGCCAAGCACGCGACGTTGCCTCCCGACGCCGACATCGCCTCTGTCACCTCACCTCACGCAGAAGCCGCCTCCATTGTCGGATAGACTTTCGGACGTTGATGTAGGACGCCGGTGCTACTTCCGTCACTCTCTCCGTCGTTGTTTCCCACCAAGGTCGTGGCCTTTACGCCATAGTCGGTCGTTGCTGCTGCCCATAGCGGGTCGCTGCCATCCTTGAGATTCCTACGCTTATCCGGTGCAAATTCCTCGCTGTCGTACGCTTCAAGCCTGGGTGTCGTGATCGCATTCCGACCTTCGTACCTTCAGGCCTTTGTACCATTGTTATGTTCCAGCTTCGAGCCGCCATCATGTTCCGGCCCTTGTGCTATTATTGTATCCCAGTCTGCGTGTCGATGTCACATCTTGGCCTGCGTGCCGATGTCATATCCCATCCTCTGTGTCGTTATTAGGTCCCGACCTGCATGCCACCTTTCGGGTTCAGATCGCGTTCGACCCCACGCCGTCAGATCCAGCTCCTCATCCGGCTTGTATTCATTTACTCTTCCCGGCCACGACAACTCGATCAACGCCACAACTGACTCACCGATCCACCAGAGGGAGCTCCCCGGTCCAGGGTACGTTTACTGTATTCACTCTTCATTCATTTCATTATTATACTCTTGGCATGTTTCTTATATATTCGTTGAATCTGCCTCGAGCATCGGGGTACCAGGGATCATGGCAACCCAATCACTGGCTGCAGATAGAGTTGACTAGGGGACTTCTGACGACTTGGTCAACATAGAAGGCAGCTCAACATACCCCCCTTTGGGCCATAGCGATTCAGTCAACATTCCCGCCACATCACCCCGACAGTCCGTCTGACTCAGCTTCCTGACAGGATCAATTTGACGTCGTTGTGGGAATCTCCTCCACCCGTTATGGAACGTGAAGATGGACAACGTCGGAAAGTTCTCTGCCATTATCACAATCCTAGAGAATTATGACGAACATATTATCTTCTCTCCTCGCTCCATGGGTATTCGGGAGTCGAGGGATTAACTTGGGGTTTCAGCTGGCTAACAAATTAGTTTTTTCATTATAATTTTCCCCCAACTCCATAGGTATTCGGGAGTCGAGGGACTAAGATAGATCCTTAGCCGGGAGGCATAGCTCCTAGGCCAGGTACACTATTGGCTCTGCTCCCTCTTTATGGTCACATGATCTGCTATAAATCTTCAATAAGACAGTAAAATCCTAGTTCCTTGACCAGAGACTAGGGTCCTAGATCTTCGATTGGACACTAGGGGCACAACTCCCCAATCAGACACTAGGGACACAACTCCCAGATAGAGACTAGCGGTACAACTTTTCGATCAAGATCTAGAGGCCTCGCTCTCCGATTATGGGCTAGGGACTTTACTATCCAATTAGAGACTAGGAGCTTAATTCCCTGATTAGATGTGACATGGGCTCTGCTCAGTCATTGCTACGGTCTCCGCATTCACTGATATCAAGGCTCAACCTCCCCCGTTCGAGGTCGAGCTGTCGCCATTAGTCTTGGATCGGAGTATCGCCACCGGTCTCTAACTAGAGTATCGCCACTGGTCTCTAACCAGAGTATCGCCACTGGTCTCTGATCGGAGTATCACCACTGGTCTCGGATCAGAGTATCGCCACCAGTCTCGAATCGGAGTATCGTCACTGGTCTCGGATCAGAGTATCGCCACTGGTCTCAGACTAAAGTATCGCCACTGGACTCGGACCGGAGTATCGCCACCAGTCTCAGACCGGAGTATCGCCACTGGTCTCGGACCAGAGTATCGCCACCGGTCTCGGGCCGGAGTATCGCCACTGGTCTGGACCATTGCCACCGGTCTCGGACCGAAGTATCACTACCGGACTCGGATCAGAGTATCGCCAGTGGTCTTAGACCGGAGTATCACCACCGGTCTCAGATTGGCCAAAGTATCGCTATCGACCTCCCGGTCGGGTTTTCAAACTCTTGTCATAGTGTGAGTTATAAGCGAGCAAGGCTCTAACCACCATCGACCTCCCGGTCAGCTTTCTAGACTCTCACCCAAGTGCGAGTTATAAGTGAGCAGGGCTCTCACGACCATCGACCTCCCAGTCGGCTTTCCAGACTCTCGCCCTAGTACGAGTTATAAGCGAGTAGGACTCTCGCGACCAATGACCTCTCGGTTGGGCTCTCGCGACCAACGACCTCTCGGTTGGGCTCTTGCAACCAACGACCTCTCAGTTGGGTTCTCGTGACCAAGGACCTCTTAGTCGGACTCTCGGGATCAACGACCTCTCGGTCGGGCACAACAACTAGTCGGCCGGGTTCTCTCCCTAATCAGGTGTTGGCCTCACTAGCTATTTGACAATTGTCGCCTGGTCGACATTCATCTCATTCATCGCTTGTGCCTCACTCGCCGCTCTACCCATCACTCATCGTTCGTGTCTCACTCGTCGCTCTGCCCGACACTCACCGCCCACGTCTCACTCATCGCTCTGCCCCGCATTCGCCACCCGGTTGACACCTATTTTTACTTCTTGCTTGGTATTTGCATAATCGCCCTATCTCTCTGCTCAGCATCGCTCGACCAGCTTCTCGATGTCACTCGGTCTCCCTCAGCATTCGACCGATCGCTTACTCGACATATGCTTGGCACTATTTCTTACGTTGCTCAGCTCGACATTCCTTACGTCGCTCAACTTGACACACCTTTATTCGATCGATCGCGCCTTAAGCATCCGCTTAGTCACCTACTCGGCTTTCTATTCCCTGTTCAGCTTGACATCCTGCTTGCCACTTGGTAGACAATCGTTTGACTTATTGCTCACTTGGCGTTGCTTTTGCCGCTCTCCCGGCATAGTCATTGCTCGTAGGGTGTTGCTCTCATTGCTAGTTCAACATTTGCCCGATTGCTTGCACAACATTCGTCCGATTGCTCACCCATCATTCTCTCGGACGCTTAATTGACATTCCCTTGGACGCCCATTCGACATTTTTTCAGTCACTCGATCAGCATCTTCGTAGCTGCCCGATTAGTATCGTCTGGTCCTTCGCTTGACCGCTCGCCCAACATTCTCTCGGACGCTTGATTGACATTCTCTCGGATGCCTTCTCAACATTTTTTCAGTCATTCAGTTGGCATCTTCGTAGTTGCCCGATCAGTATCGTCCGGCTGTTCACTCGACCGCTGGCCCAACATTCTCTCGGACGCTTGATTGACATTCTCTCGGACGCCCGCTCGATATTTTTTCAGTCACTCGGTCGACATCTTCGTAGTTGCCCGATCAGTATCATCCGTCGTTCGCTCAGCCGCTCACCTAGCATTCTCTCAGATGCTTGATCGACATTCTCTCGGATGCTCGCTCGATATTCTTTCAGCCACTCGATTGACATCTTTGTAGCTCCCCAATCAATATCATTTGGCCATTCACTAGGCCGCTCGCCTAGCATTCTCTCGGATGCTTGATCGACATTTTCTCGAACGCCCGCTCAACATTCTTTCGATCGCTCAGTCGGCATCTTCATGCCGCCCAATCAGTATTGCCCGACCGTTCTCTCGGCCACTCGCTCGGCCACTCACTTTGTTCCATTCGGCCGGTCACTCAACGTTTCTCTCGGTTGCCCGCTCGACACTGTCCGTCCGTCCACTTGACATCCGCTCAGCAACACTCGGTCGTTTGCTTTATTCCGTTTGGCCGTATGCTCAGCATTCTCCCGGAGGCCGGTCAACATTATCTCTGTAGCCCGCTCGCATCAACACAGTCATTTGCACAACATCACTTGACCGTTTGCTCGATATTGCTCGGTCTCCCATTCGGCATTCGACCGATCACTTGCTCGACATACAATTAGGCACTATTTTTCATTGCTCTCTCGGAATTTTTTAAGTCACCTACTAGACATCACCATAGCTACTCGTTAGATGTTATACGACGAGCCCAGCGATCTGATTCCACATTTAGTAGCGATTTCGCTTTACGTGAGGCTTGGTCTAGTCAGTTAGACTTGCACGTCCTTCGAATAGACTTGAAGGTAATGCTTGTGATAATGATATTGCTTAAGGGCTCATGAGGAATTAAGAGGAAAAGGAGGAATATTTTTGTCAAATCACAGTGAGGGCATTAAGAGGGGGAGAATGCACTATTCACAAAGGGGCGGTTTTCTGATTGGAGGGTTTTTGTGGTCCGTCGTCATCAAGAACACACAAGGGGAGGGGGGACACTGCCTTTGCCGCTCATTGGACTGCCTTCACCACTCACCGGACAGCCTCTGCCTCTCACTAGACCACGCACGCCGCACGCACACCGCACGCCTGTCACCAATCACGCTGCCTTCGACACTGCCTTCCTCCCGCAACCCACTATTCAACGCACCTTTGCCCCTCCTCTTCTCTCTCTCGGCTTCGCTCTCTCGCAAGGCGATGTCGCCGCTGTAGGGACCTCACGCGTGCCACCTCCCTTGCAGCAAGTGTTGTCTCCTCTCTATCTCTCTCGCGTCCGGGCTGCCTCCTACGACCACTGGCCTTGCAACCGACCCCGCGCCTCCGGGGACTACCGCCAAGCATGTGACGCTGACACCCGACGCCAACACACCTCAGTTGTCTCCTCCATTGTCGGATAGACTTTTGGACGCCGATGTAGGACTCCGACGCTGCCTCCGTCACTATCTCCGTCGCCCCCACGACGTTGCTGTTGCCCACCACGGTCGTGGCCTTCGCGACACAATCAGTCATTGCCGCTACGCCATAGCAGGTCGTCGCCATCCTTGAGATTCCCACGCTTATCCGGTGCAAATTCCTCGCCGCTGTACGCTTCAAGTCAGGATGTCGTGATAGCATTCCGACCTTCGTACCTTCAGGCCTGCATGTTGTTATTTCCAACCTTTGTACCAGTGTTATGTTCCAACTTCGAGCTATCGTCGTGTTCCCGCCCTTATACCGTTATTGTATCCCTGACTTACGTGCCAATGTCACATCTCGACTTACATGTCGATGTCATATCTCTGGTTGTGTGTCGCTGTTAGGTCCTAGCTTACATGCCACCTTTCGGGTCCAGGTCACGTTCAGCTCCGCGCCGTCAGATCCAGCTCCTCACCCGACTCATATTCATTTACTCTTCCGAGTCACGTCAACTTGATCAGTGCCACAACCAGCTCACCATTTACCAAAGGGCGCCCACTAGGTCAGGGTAGGGTACATTTACTGTATTCACTCTTCATTCATATCATTATTATACTCTTAGTTTGTTTCTTATATATTCATTAGATAAGCATCAGATAAGCACACAAGGATAAAACTCTGGTCTGCTGCGCCAAAAATTCCTTCGACCCCCAGTCACCTTTCCTGCCCAGCATTAACCGTGATTTACTCCCTCTGGAATCCTGTGGGGCCGGGCCCAGGAGGCCGCTAGGGTGGCGGTTTTACCTTTTTGTAAATTAGATAAGCATCAGAGTATCAGGGATTAGGGTAACCAGATCGTTGACTGTAGATAATATTGACTAGATAACTTTTGATGACTTAGTTAACATAGAAGATAGCTCAGCATACCCCACTTCCGGTCATAGCGATTTGGATAACATTCCCACTACATCACCCCGACGGTCACCCTAATTCTCTTGAACTCACCTTGAAGACGGGCTTGAATCCGCCCTCGCCAAGTTTATTCTTAGGGCTAAACTTGCAAATGGCCGCCACCGACATCTCATACTGGAAGACCCTTCGCTCCTTGGACGCGATCGCCTCCATGTCCTTCTTCTCTTTGCTTTCGCCGCGAGAAGCAAATGAATAAGTTTTTTTTTTTAAAAAAAAAAACCTCAAAATTGATAAAGTGGGAATTTCTTGGACCTAGCCATCCCGTCGATGACGAGTAGGAGAAGACTCCGTAGATCCGCTAAGTGGCATGCAAGTGTTCGACGATTTACCCCCCGATAAATAAAAAGCCGAAAGAGGAATTAAAATAGTAGCATCATAATTAATGAAGAATCTACTAAATAAATTTGGCCCACCCTAAACAAGATGTGACCCCGAGTTTACTGAATTTCAAGAATAAAAAATATTTAGCTGGCAAATCCTCATTTGCCAGGGCAATTAAGATTATTAAGAAGGATTAAATTTCAATGTCATATCCTGGGCATTAATATGGTATATTAAGGAGAGTTTTAATTATTAGATATAAATGGTAGGGTTAATAACTCAATTCATTAATATTGATGTAGATTTTTCGATGGATATTTTCTATATATAATAGGCCGATATAAAAAAGGAAAACTCAATTCGGACAAAGTTTTGTTTCTCTCTGTCACTACTTTCACATTGAGACGAGGACTTCTATATATTGTCGCATCGACTCACGTAAAAGACTTTTCCCTGTGTTTGTACGGAGGGGGTTAACAAAATCGATTGTTACACTGATTATGCTTCAAGCTATTTTAGTTAATTTAATAATTCAATAATTAATCCATCGATTAATACTTAATTAATTCTGATTAACAGTTTGCTCTTATGAATTAATCCTAAATAATTAAATTGATTAACAATTATTCAATTAGATATATTCAGATTAATTGGTTAAATAAACCAAATCCAGATCAATCATCTGATTAATTAATTTATTCAAATTTCAACATTTCCTTGAGATTTCTACTCCTTGACATCTATATAACATTGATGTGGAAGTAGCTGTGGATGGAGCATAAGTCAATTTTTCCTCTATATTGATGCCTCTTTATGTATATGTTCATCAAAAATGTTTGTCATAGTGCTTTTGTTGTAAGAAATATAGACAACTACCAAAAGTGGTCTATAGGTTCATAATCAATTGCCTAAGTATGAGAATTGGATAAACATTTTGAATGTGTTGCACTTTGAATGTTTCCTGGCCAAGTGTTTAGTCATTAATTAGTTGCAATTTGAGGGAAGATATGATGATTCTTTTCCCTCTCTATTCTCGCACGACAGTGAACGAACGAATTCATGAGTAAACATGTTGTCTTCACTCTAAGATCATAAACAATTCAAATATTTTCTCCATTGCATAGCCTATTGAGAGTTCCCCTTGCAATGTTCAATTATTTTTTCATCCATGTGCTGATTTCACTGAGAAATTAACTTGTTTCTAATGAAATTTTTTACTTTTGGGTAGTCAAGCCTCTTTGTTTTAATGTGAATAATTAAGAGATGCGAGTGCATTTATTATTCATCCTCTTGCACACATCTTATTTTAGTTCGTTAAATTGCTGTTTTGTTCCTCTTTCTCAATTATTTTTTTTTTTGTAATTTTTAATGTCATCCAATTTCATATCAATTTTCCCTATTTCTCTTTGTTGTCTTTAGATATCCTGATTAATTGTTTAAGGATGTTTATGAATGCTGTTGGTGTCAAATAATGTCTTCTCTATGTCGCATGTGCTTGATATTTCTATAATTAAATGTAATTGTCTTATTTTCTAGGTGATGAGCTCTTTGTATTATGACTCATTTCCATACAAGAAAAGTGAAAATGGGATGCTCTGGGAGGTTTAAGGTAAGGTAATTTATTTCATTCTGATTTGATTTCAACTTTTCTATCATTTGATTTCTATGTTTGTTTTAAATGTTTCCCGTTGTGAACTAACTATAATCTTCTACCAATAGTTATGCAACTTTATTTTGTTTGCTTAGACAACATTACAATTAATCTTTTAGTGAAGATAAGAGTGCAAATATTATTTTCAAATTTTCACATATACTATTTAGTTTTTGAACATTTTAGATCTATTTGGCTGGGTAATCAAAGGAGTCGTTCATGAAGACATTGGTGCAAACCCTTCAGCCGAATGGGGAGAAGATGAAGGCGTTGATGATAGTGTGTTAAGGTTGTCGACATAGTCGACACTTTTAGACTTCATGTCAATGTGATATATGGTATACGGATTTAGGATTCAATATATTGTACCGTACACTTTAGCTTCAAGTGCTGCTTTGTAAGAGGGTGTTTGCCTTATTGTTTAATTAACGAAACAAATTGCTCATGGTTAAATTCAATATATCGTACGCCACCATATATTTGGAACTATTTTTTTAGTGAAATTTGTTCTTAATTTTACTTAATTGTATATTTTAGTTATTTTATATGATATCAATTTATATATTTAAATTTTTACAATTTGTATATATAACTCTAAATGTGTATGATTCTTCTATATATGGATTTTTTTTTTTTAAATTAAAGTTTGGATATGAATTTTCTAAACTAATGTTACCAACTTTTCATAAAAATAGTGTTATAGATTTTGTAGTTTATAAAATTAAGACGGTAAAAACTATAGAAGTCTAACTTTTTATATTGATTTTCAGTATAAGTTTAGATTTTATTAGATGGAAACTTTGATTTATGAAATTTTATTGTCATAAGAATTATTTATGAAATTTTATTGACAATCTTACCCTAATTGACTTAACATCTTGGGCTATAGTTTGGTATTTTACTTTTTATATTATGAATTTATGATATCTTTTGGTATATATGTATGTATGTGTATATATATATATATATATATACAAATTTTATTTTTTTATATAAGAGTAATCTAAATGATATTTGTGATTTTTTTTCCTACTAATTACGACTAATTTAACTCCCAACTAAAACTTAAATTCCTTTTATGAGTGTCAATTTAGTTAGAAAAGAAACTTATTAATGTTTGAGTTTCTAAAATTAATTTATGGAAACAGCTTCACTTAAATAGACATAAATGCCAAAAGAGGCCGAGCTATGGTGCATAACAAAGTGCTTCTGTAGTTGTGATTCACTTTAGATTAGTTTCCTTCGGTGGAAAGATAATCTTAGAATGTTATATGCGGAGCGATATGCCATTGACATTTTTGAATTCACCTTAATAGCGGGTGAAATCTTCACATAGTCATGTTGGGGACTTGAGGGAGGAGTCTTGTGAAGTTGAAGAGTTTCTTGTGGCTTGTTGAGAGCTTAAAATGTTTTCAAGGAAAAAAGATAACCCTTCTCATAGCTATGACAAAGGATCGTGGTGTTTCAAAAGAGTTAAAATTTTATCTTTTTTGGACAAATTTTATGAAAACATATCTATAGATTTTTTTTTGTTTTTAAAAATTAAAATGAATGAATTTGATTCATATATTAATTTCGACTCAAACTACTAGGTGGGTACTTTTGGAGCTTATCTATTCATAAAAAAACTTTTAAGAATATGGATGAGGATATTTTGGAAGGAAAAAAGAAAAGAAATCAGAGTATAATTAATGGGGAAAAAAAAAATCCACGAACAACTTTTGAAAATTTTATCCAACAATCTGTTGGGCTGTGCAGGTATGGATTTTGATATATAATTAAGGATAAAATTCGATTAGTGGTAATTTAAGTAATTGTATCAAGTTTGCAAGGAAAGGACATTTGATTGATGTTAAAAGTCCTATTTATGAACTAGATAGTGATCAAGTCCTAGTAGATTTAGGCATCTAAGTCTTAACTAGGAATCATCTAAGTCTTGAATAAGAATGAGACATGAGCTAAGTCTTAGTTAGAGACCAAGCAGATCAATTTCTGATCAGAGGTTAAATGAATCAAGTCTAAGTGATTAAAATTTGACAAATAAAATTCCTAACTTGAGGCGAGATAAATCCAGTCCAAGTGATTAAGGTTTGATAGACAAATTTCTAACTATGGGTTAGGAGACATAAGTTCAAGTGCGTGGAATCAGCTGAAGGCTAATTGTTTAACACAAGTTTGGAATCAGTTAAAGGCTGATTGCTTGGTAAAATTGAACTAGACAGGTTAATCTAGTAAAGTAAATGCAAATAACTTTATATTTTATATCATACTCATTACGTGTAACCACTATAGGAAAATATACTCGACGGATCTAGGCAACCGAATGGTTCCCAGGCGACTAGCTGGTATTAACTCTCAACGAAGGGATTTCAGAGGGTCCATGTGACCGAAGTATACTAGCTACTGGAATGACTTTTAGGTGACTAGGAAGATGAAGTTATTGGCACCTTGAGTAAGTTGGGTCAGATGAGATTTAACCCCTCTACATGCGACCGGAAAGGATCCAGTTGATTAGAAAGCTAAAGTTAACGTTATCTACTAGATAAAAGTTGTCACCACATCAACACCTACATAGGCGATTTAGAGGCTCCCAGATGACCAAGGTAGTGCTATATAAGGAGCTCTGAGGCAAAGCTTGTAAATCATCTATTGCTCAATTATCTAATTTTGTTCACGTGTTCTAAGTACTCTTTCGCCTTTTATGCTGCGACACGCTATGACTTATATTTTATTTCTAATCGACAACACCTAGAATAATATTTTTTTTTATTTAATGTATTTTATTATGTTTAATATTTTATTTTATTTTTCTAGAAGATTTCTTCATAGAAATTAAAAATAAGAATTAATTTTTTAAATGATTAGGTATCTATACTTTAGCTTGGTTGATTAACTTGTATGTTTTAACTATTAGGTTTCATTATTATCTGTCTCACTTTGTTAAATCAGTCTAAATTAATTTATTATTTTCGTTATAATAATTAATTTAATTACTATCAGCTCATTTGCTTTAAAAAAATATTCATAACACTATTCACCTGACTCAAATTCTATCCTACAAAATCAACAACAGAAATAATAATATTTTCTCCATATACAACACAAGTATATCTATCTATATCCTATTAGATAAAACAAAGAAACTCTTAAATAAAAGCAAAAAACATGAAGTTGAAAATACTTGTGATTGCTCTCAATTGAAAGTTTAATCAATAATTCTTTGGCAATTCTGATTCACATTCAAGTCCTAACTTGAACAACTAATTCTTTTGCTGTTTATAATCGATAATATTATCGAATGCAAAATTAGTATTAGCCTGTAAAACCAGAACAAGGTCGCAATCTGATTTTCAAGGACAAAAGTATACATTCGATCGATATCTTATTGCAGAAGGCTCATCTACTCGCTGTAAATACTATCTGGATCCTCAGCTTCAACTGGCATGAAAAAAACTTGCAGAAAATATGATAGGTCATGCCGAGATACTGAGGCATTGTTCTTCAAGATCATTGCAGCTGAAATATAACTTGTTCGTGAAGATCTGGGTTGAATTTATTGAGTCTTATGTCAAGCATGCGAAGACATTCAAACAAAAGTTAGCAGTTCTAGCTGCTATCTATTGCTATTGTTTTTCTTTCCGTCTTCTGGAGGCAGTGACATAAATTGTATAATTTGCTGAACATGCTCAACATCAACTCCATATCGTTTGGCGATATCTTGGACCTCCATTTTACCTGGGTGGTCCTCAGCTTTACCCTGATGCAAAAGGATTATTTGACGAACATGCTCGATGGAGAGTGTCCCAGGGGGTAATGTATTATGTTCACTTGCTCCAGGCTCTGCTCTTGAACTCCGAAGCTTTGGCAATGATCTAGTATATCTTTCCCGTACGATAGCCTACGATCAATGACTTAAATTAGAGTGAACAATTTCACCAAATCAAAGGATGCATACTAATTAGTATCACATCACAATTGTAGTCTCATGCAGAAACTTTGTTAGTGATTACGGCAACACACCGATTTGGGGGAAGCTGATGGATAAGATGCTTGGCGAAAGATCATAGTAATAAAATAAAAAAAAAATAAAACAAACTGTGTTTCAAGTAAGGTAAAAAATTGATAAAACTAAAAGTATAACTACTCACCATTAAACTGCCTTAATTATTAGATACAACGACCTTTTTAGGTGATAAACAGTATAACTACTCACCAAAAATAGAACAACCCGCTACATTCAGACTATCAAGTATGATTATTGCAAAATCAGCATGTTGTCTTAGGCTTAATTATTTAGGATCCAACTATACTCTTAATCATTCTCTAAAGACTAAAATTCTCTTTAAGCCTTCCCTATGATTAGTCATTCAAACATTAATCAATAATTTAATTAATGAAATTATATCTATATCAACTCTTTTAAATTTCAAAAGCAATATCATCCAAACTAAATTTGTCCATGACATTTTCTTAATAGCTTCTTTAACCTCTTTGTAATATTACTAAATCTATCATTAGGAAAAGTGTATATTGATTCTCAAACTTACCATATTTTCAATATTTAAACCTAAATAAAAAATGATAGCGGTGTAATATATCATAATGACTACAATTTACTTAGTTACTGATGACTTAGTCACTAGCCACACCCTGATGCTGGCAGAGGTATGAAGAGAAAGATGCCACAGAATAGACAAGGGATGAGTAAGTAGGATGCAGTGGTTACGAAGAAGATGAGGAATTGGGATAAGAGATGGAGTAAAAAGTAACAAGGAAAAGAACAGGACCCTCGGAGAATGGGATGTGATATAAAAAGGGAAACCTGAATGATGGAGAGAAAAACAGATCACAAAAATGATAGGCGAGAAGGATAAGAGAGCAGAGAAGCAGAAGGGGAAAGAATACAAGTAGAAGTCTAAGTAGGAGACAAGGCAAAGAGAGTTAAGTGAAACAGAGTGCAGAATAATAAGAGGGAAAGGGACATGAACAGGAATAGAAGAAGAGAGAGAAACGTGAAGAAGCAAAAGTTTAATTCCAACACCAAACAGATTCAGGTATGAGAGAGGCAGTGGAAGAAAAAAAAGTCTTCAAATTACGATCACAATTAGTTAACTAAAAAATTAGATAGGAAGCTTCTTAAAGACACTAAAAAAATGAAAATTATCCACTAAAATGAGAACTAGCTTGAGTACAAAAATGCAAAAACATTCTTAAAATCCCCCATGCATCATTTCCGAAAGGAAGGAATAAATCTACAATCAAATTGGAAGACCATGCTTGGCTTTTTTTTTTTTTTTTTGAAAATGATAAAGAAATGATGATATAGAATCCAGGAGAGTAGGAGAGAAAGGCAAGGAGGTTTTCCTTATTCCTTCCCTTGAAAATGACTGCAATTAAAACGAGGTGCAAAACAGAAGCAAACAAAAAAAATGACCAACTCATAGTTGAGTTTATCAACTTTTGCTTTGTGACAAACAATGAAAAGTATAGGGTGAACGCCCATTTCATAATTTTTTTTTTTCACTTTTTCCAACCACATTTCTTATCCTTTCAACTTTCAAGTAAATAGTATTAAGAATAGTCTACTATAGATATAGAAGATTTTAGATAATAGAATTAGCTGTAGAACCATGCCAGACTAATAAGATACTCCAAGAGCCCAATGAAAACGTCCCACAGAATTTTGTACGAAGAAAATGACAGGAGTTTACAAGAGTTGAAAGAATCAAGTTAGGAGGGAATACACTAACACATCTAGCATGGGATATCATGGTTACCTTTGAATAAGTTCATACAACAATCTCACCCAATTTTCTCATAATTTATCATCAACTAGCTGCACCTAACTACCCTTAGATACCAATATTTTTTATTTTATCCGTTCTAGTAATGCTACACGTCCAACAATTATAGGGAAATTATTTGTTATATATCATAAACTTTTTTACCTATAATTAGGGCTATAAATGAACCAGACGTTCGTGAACAAACTTGGTGTTCAACTTAGTAAGAGTTTGTTTATGTTCGTTCAATATACACAAGATTAATTAAACAAAAAAGCTTGAACAGTTCGTTAAACTAAACAAACAAGCTTGAACACATATGTGTTCAGCTCGTTAACATTCGCGAACAACATTTACAAACCATATTCGTTAATAAAACTCTTTTCGATATGCTAAATAAATAATAAAATAAAATAAACAAATAGGTTTAAATTATCAAACTTAATAACCAATCAAACAACTAAAAGTTTCAAACAATCAAACAAGCTTGAATTGAGAGCTTAATATCATCTAAACGAACCAAGCTCGAACCAAGCTCGAGCCAAGCTCGAACCAAGCTTGAATTGAGAGCTCGATAACATCTAAACGAACCAAGCTCAAGCCAAGCTTCAAACGAGCTCAAGCTTGTAAAAAATAAACCAAGTCAAGCTTGAACAATCATTTCAAAAGCTTGGTTCATTTTAAGCTCGGCTCGATTACCTTATCAAACAAGCTTGAATATCCTAAAGCTCG
>JBBMJZ010000036.1:21130349-21141617 GCA_037833815.1 Zingiber zerumbet | reverse complement strand
AGAAAGTGATCTAAATGGGCATGTCGGAGTGAAAAATGAGGAATATGAGAGGGTACATAGGATTCTGGGTTTGGAACGAGAAATGGAGGGAAAACTATATTAGATATTGCGATAGCATATGACCTTATATTAGCTAATATATTTTTTAAGAAAAAAGAAGAACACTTAGTCACGTTCAAAACTGAGAATAATAAATCACAAATTGATTTTCTTATGGTTAGGAAGAAGGATAGAAAGATTTGTAAAGATTGCAAGGTCATTCCTAGAGAAAACTTAACTACCCAATATAAGATAGTAGTGTTGGATATACGCCTCAAGCATAATATCAATAAAAAGAAAATACATACAACTTCTACAATTAAGCGATGGAAGTTAATATATTTAAAGGATGAGAAACAAAATATATTTACGGAGAAAGTAGGAGTACAAATATTAGGTGAAATATATAACGACTTTAATATGATATGGGAAGATATATTAAAGTTGAAAATAGTAGTTAAGAGTGTCTCGGTGAATCAAAGGGACATACACCATTAAATAAGGAATCTTGGTGGTGGAATGAGAAAATACAAAAGAAAGTGAAGGGAAAATGAATGTCTTATAAGGAATAATATATTTATAAAATACGAGAAAAATTTTAAAGAATATACAATAGTCAAGAAAGAGACTAAGAAAGTAGTGAAGGAAGTAAAGCGTGAAACTTTTGAATGATTATATCAAAAATTAGATACAAGAGAAGGGGAAAGAGACATTTATAGAATAGCTAAAGTGAGAAAAAGAAAGACAAGAGATCTTATCCAAATAAAATGTATTAGAGATGAATATAATACGATACTAGTAAACGAAGGAGAAATAAAAGAGCGGTGGAAGAGATATTTTCATCAACTTTTTAATGAAAATTTAAGTAGTCAACTTAATTTATGTAATTTAAGTAGGTTAAATGAGTATATAAATTTAATTTTTATTGTAGAATTCAAACTTCAGAAGTAGAACAACCTTTAAATAGAATGAACAACTTAATATATTGAATGACTTACAAAATTATTTAATATGATATTAAAAGCAAAAAAAATCTGATCAAATAAAGGATAAGTACTCTAGTTCCCTTATATAAGAATAAGGGAGACGTATAAATTGTGTAAACTATAGGGGTATTAAACTAATGAGTCATATCATGAAACTTTGAAAAAAAAATAATAGAAAAAAGATTAAAGAAGGAGACCACAGTGACCGAAAATCAATTTGGGTTCATGCCTGGAAGGTCAGCAATAGAAGCTATACATCTTCCTAAACAACTAATTGAAAAATATCGGGAGTAAAAACAAGATCTACACATGATATTACTTAGAAAAAGCTTATGATAATCCTAAAAGAAATTATATAAAGAATTCTAGAAAAGAGAAGTGTTAGCGTAACATATATTGAACTAATTGAGGATATGTACGAGGATTTAACGACCAAAGTAAAGACTTCAGACAGTAGTATTTCCAAAAAAATTACATCAAAGATCAACTTTGAGTCCCTATCTTTTTTTACACTAATTATAGACAAACTCAAGACACAATATCGTGATACATGTTGTTTGCAGGTGATATTGTTTTGGTAGATGAAACACGTGAAGGAGTAAATGTTAAACTAGAATCTCGACGGGAAATACTAGAAGGGAAAGGTTTTGGATTTAGTAAAATAAAGATAGAATATATGAAATTTAAGTTTAGCAATATTTTACGTAATGAGACAATTGTTAAGATAAGAGATGATTTGTCCAGACCTGAGAGCTTTAAATATTTAAAATTATTCTTGCAAAACGATAGAGAGATTGAGAGAGATGCCTTACATAGAATACAAGTAGGATGGTTAAAATGGAGAAGAGCATCAAGTGTTTTATGTGACTGTAAAATACCTCTAAAACTTAAAGAAAAGTTCTACAAAACCACCATTAGACCTGCTATGTTATATGAAGCTGAATGTTAGGTTATAATTCGAGCACATGAGCAGAAAGTGAGAGTTGCAGAGATGAGAATATTAAGGTAGATGTGTGGACATACAAGGATGGACAGAATAAGAAATAAGAGCATTAGAGAGAAAGTCGGAGTTGCATCTACTGAGGAAAAATTCTAAGAGACACGTTTAAGATGGTACGAGCATATACTTCCAGTTAGGCAATGTGAAACTTTGACAAATAAACATATCAAACGAGAAAGAGGAAGACTAAAAAAGACTTGATTAGCAATAATAAAATAAGATAAAATTTATTTAAGTATAGATGATATAATAAGAGATAGACCTCAATGGCGTAAAAATATCTATATAGTCGACCCCACCTAGTGGGATAAGACTTGGTTGTTGCTGGTGGTAGTTAAACCGAACTTTTGCTCACCCCTAAGGAAAGGTACCAAAACACTTGTCAAGATTTGATTGGGCGACCGCTTGTCCCATACGAATGCATGCACAAAGCATGGAGAAGCCCAAGGCCAATACCAACAAATAGTAGCATATGTCACATCCAGACAGGATTCAAACTGATGAGCAAGGGTCTTGGTATCATCTTAAGATATGATTGTGTGATCATTTCTCCAACACGCTAAAGGTATCAGAAAATAACCAAATTTATAGATTTATAATTTATGTCACCATGCCAACTCACTACCTAACTATGTTGGCAAGTAATGAAAGGAAAGGCAACTAAAAGATGCAATGATAACTGACAAGTTCCTTTCTAATAGCTCGAGCTTGATGGGTAATTATTGTGTCTAGACTCAAGGGATTCAACCTCTTCATCCTTAGCCTGTTCTTTTATGTTGAATGGGCTGTTGGTGCATGTGCCATTACCTGCTTGACTGCTCTTACTACTGGATATGCCTCCTCGGGTGCAAAAGCAGAAGCCATATTTGTATCGGTTTGCAAAAAACCAGGATTGGAATAATCAGATGTATGAGCAAATCTGTCAAGGCAAGAGCCAATTCCATGGACACAAGCTTCATCATGAGAGTCAAACGCCTTTGTGTCGGTTCTTTGGATTCATGGTTGACTAGAAGGGTGCTACTGCCAGCCAGCAAAACGTCAATATTGTTGCATTTTGACATATTTTAAACAAATGAATATACTGTCAATTCCAGAATAAGAATAAGCGGATTACCAACTTGAGGAAAGGAAAAAATTTCATGCATATTAGTAAACTTATGTCCTAATAGCAAATATTTAAGTAAAAGATAGAGAAATAGCTAACATCATAAAAAGAAGGTACATACACTATTCTTTTTTACTCATAGTACTAGCTGGAATATGTAAAATCAAATTTTTAGATGAAACATATATTACCTTCAACCAATCATAAATTGTCAGAGATGTATATGTGCATGACCAATCCAGTACACATCGGAGTTCGTATAAGAAAGGTATAACACGGTAAAGTCTAAAACCCAAATAATGTATTTGTGTAACTTTGCTTGTCAAAAAATGACGATATAAGGTGCTTTTGTTTGGAATCCCATAGCGGATTTGTAATGCCTGTAATACTAAGGAAATAGATTTTGTTACAAATATAGCTCGAAGAGCAAGTTCTCCAATATGATTGCTTGATATTCTCATAGACCAAGCATAATCTGTGATTGAGTATGTGAAGAGGATGAGATTGAAAAGGTAAAAAATAACTTTGGTGATGCCAAAAGAACATAAGTATATAATGCGGTCAAGAACAATTAAGAAAAAGAGTACCTGTACAGAAAGATAAAAGAAATAACATTAGAAACCATAACTATGTAAAGATTAAGACACGACAACATTTACTTAATAGCAAGATTCAAACATGCAGAGAGGAGAAATAGAATATATGAATGCACTAACCATCAGTATAAAAACAAATTCCTTAGGAAACTGATCTTCGAGTCGATAAACATCAATAAGCTTGCTATTGTTCTTGATAACTGATTGATAAAACATAGCAACTAGAAAGAAAACTGCCAAATCAGCACCAAATACATATGCATATAAATCAATTTCTCTTTTGCCGCCTCCAATCACAGAAATAATAGGGTATGGGAATTGAATATTTTTGAGAATTCCAAATTCAAGAGAGTTCTGAATCTCTGCTGCTACATCTGCAGCTGGAGTTAATGATCTGTACCATTCTACTGGGACACATCCGACAGGAGCACAAGCATACACGACTTCAAGAACAGCTAGAATGATATTGTTATTTTCTTGACTTCTGTCAATGCTTTGAATTCGAACTCTACTAGCAGAATGGCATGGCAATTCATCTTCTGCATCACATTTTTTTTCATGAGATTTAATAAGCAACTCATTTATTTTAGATTCTATGCTCTCTGGTTGGATTCCACCATCTGGCCATGGATTAACTTCCATCGACAGTTGTACAAAGTATGGGGGTGCCTCTGATCCTCGAGTAATTGACCTCCAGTACCTAGTGAAGCTTCTCGATATCATCCACAATGGATTCATTAGTGATGAAATTAGCCTTTGCATCTTATCCTTCCAACCAGTTACTGACCTAAAGCCTCCGTCAAAATGATGTTGGCCAAATGATATTTTAAAATCTGCCACTGGTGCCCACTCACCGTCTTTGGCTGTTATTGAACTTTGCAGAAGAGTTGATATATACACAAGAAACAGAGGTAATGTGCTTACAACAAAGGATGCCTTTATTTTATGTTCAGGGAACCCCAATTTTTGCAATAGAGGTAGCTCCATACTCAATCCACAGTGCTGGATAATAATCTGATACAAGTATTGCACCAAAATATTGAACTCAGTGTAGATCAGCATTATAATCCAGAACATGAAAGTAGGGCCAGAATTTACACAAAGGGCATAAAGGAAAAGAGCAGCAAGGTAAAACATTGATAGCAAACTAAAATTCCACAGAAACACAAGTATGAAGCAACAGTAGCAAACAACATCATTATTTGAGCGCATTTGTGACCATATAAACTGAAAGATCCTTCCTATTTGCAAACTAGCTGATGGTCTTGTTGTGGCTGTACTAGAATTAACAGAGGACATTTCATCCGAATAAGCATATTCTGCATTCCACTGCCTCTCTAGTCCCTTATCTATTGCAGCATCTGTATTGGAATGCCCAGTTGAATCAGGGTCTTCAGGCTCAATGTTTAAGAAACTCACAATGTTAGTAACTGCTTGATTTCCAAGAGATTGAACTTGTGAAACACCATCACCAATTAGCTGCACGGCAGAAGACAAAGGATTCTCTTTATTCTTGATCTTGTCTCTCTCTCTTCTATGTGTATTCCACAATGTTAATTCATCTATATCACCAACTTCGCTTATCTCACAAATACTATCTGAGTTATGCTTCATATCTCCAGAAATTGAGCTTCCGCTTTTTGCACTAGTTGGTGAGCTTTGGAAATCAGATATTAACTGCGACGTGACATTTGTGTATATTTCAGGCACTGCAAAGTCAAAGGAATGGAAGAATTCTTTATTGTCATCCTCATCCTTCTTAGAAGGAGATCTAAATTTGTTATCTGGCATCCAACCTACTTTTTCTTTACTGATGGATGAGCTTCTGTGTCGAAGACCTGTTTGCAGTGTGCCATCGTCAAGAGGCTGAACAGAGTTAATGCTATTGAGCTGAACTTGTAGATTAAGCATCTCAGATTTTATCTTTTCAACTTGCATATTCCGTTGACATTTTTGTTCTAATGTTTTACGGGTATGCTGCAATTGTGCAATTTTCCAAGAAGCCATTTTTTCTTGCTCTTGAACCATAGCACCAATATGTTCTGCTTCAAGATATCTCGCTACATAATCAAACTCTCCAGGGTAGAAGATATATGACTGCACAGAAACTAGAAGAAAAATTATTATCTCAACCAACGCAGACCTTGATGTTATTCTGAATCCATAATCATATTTATAAAAACCAATAACCTCATATATGTAGTCAATCTGCTCACACTTGCCAGCACTAAAGACACCAAGATAGGGAGATTGATAGGCAAGAGAAAGTACAATGACTGTAAAATTATATATTCGCAAAAATTTGAAGATTCTGTTCTTCTTTTTAAGTATTTCTAGTCTCATCCGGAAGAACACAAGGGCAAAGCCAAGATATCCAAGATGCAAAACATCATATTCCAAAGTTCCAGTAATCAAAATTAAGGCAAGTACAATATCTAGTAAATGGCAATAAGAGTACAGCCTCAGATAGTCAAGAAATGTCCAGAAGCTTTTTGTTTCAAATGAGAGATCTTTCCATACAGATGCCCTTATCCTTTGGGACATCATCTGAAAGTAGGTATGTGATTCTGAGAAGCCTAAATAATGATCAGCACGGAGTTTGAAAGAAGAAAAGATAAAAACCAAATAGTAGCTCACAAGCATTCGTGAATCATCAACAATCATCCCTGCATTACAGAAAAAATAGTTGTTTCTTCTAGTTCAGAAATGATAAATAATAATCTTACAAATACATGAATGTATAAATGGATGAAATAGCTTTGTGCTTCTGCAAGCATGTTCACTGATATGGAAATCAATTTAAACATAGTCACAGAAGTGTACCTAGCCAACATTGCTTGCAAAATCTGAAGTGGCGGTCTGACTTACTCCAACAATCATGGCAGTGAATTTCAACCCCACTAGTTTCCCTAGTCCATGGAACTAGATCTTTCCAGGTGACAAAGTATTCAACAATCAAGACAGAGGCAAATATGAAAACAAATACAGGCCACAACTTACGAATAACTTCTCGTTTTAGAAGAATGCACGTGACAAGGCATAATATGTAAAACATAGATATAGCATTCAACACTGCAAAACTTGCCAATAATAATACGATCATGTTAATCTCAAGTCCTCGGAGTTTAAATAAATTTTCTAACCAAAATTTTGTAAAGCTTTTCAAAGTAGTCTTCTGCATCTCAAGCCTCTCTTTTCTTAAAGCAAGGATACGTTTTTTGTTCCACTTGTGGCTTTCTTTGGAACTCCCCCATATGTCTGAAAACAAGTATCTCTTATTGTTGTTCTCTGAAGCATTAACATACTCTGGTGTTCTGTTGAGGTTGGAGTTAAAGGATGGAGAAAAGGTTCTTTCGCTTGAAGTAATTGAGTCTAACAATCCCTCATTTTCTTCAGCATTCACCATAGCATTTCTTGATGAATGTTCTGTTGAAATAAACAACTGACATGGTTCCTCCCACTTACCCTTATGTACTAGAGAAGCCGGCATCATGTTTAACCAGTGAAATACATTGTACTGTAGTGAACATGCAACAATTACCAAAATTTTTCCCCTTAAACCAGACTCAAGGCCCCAAAATCCTGGTTCATAATACCTGAAACCAAGAAAGAGAGCTAGATGATAGAGTCGCTGATCAGGACACATGTCAGCAAGCTTGCACCACATTTGGAATAAATATTCGGACACAACCAGTAATCCTGTATAAACAAGGAATACTTTGGATGGAATCCTTGCAACTTTTGGTAGAAAAGAACAGAGAGTAAGACCAAGAAGATAAACAAGACCAAATACACTTATTGAAGACAAAGAAGCATAAAAGAGAGCAATTGACAAGAGCTTTTCACTATGCCATATCAGGAACCTTCTGACAAAACCAAGAAATCCAAATTCTGACACTGTAGATGAATCAACTGTCTTATTTTTGCTCTGTCTCCTTTCATAGCTGTAGAGTTGCATAACAATTAGAACAGCTACAGATTCCCAGACATTCTCCAACAAAGAAGCTTCAGGATTAAAACCCAAATCAGGATATAGGTTCACCAACTTAGACGCCCATGATGCCAAGACAGTAGAAGTGCTCAAGCTATAGGTGCAAATAAAAACTACTGTTGAATAGACCTTTAAGGGAAGCCAAAGTCTAGTTTTTGTCTGCTCCACGAGTTGCCTTCCAATTATCCAAAACAAGAGGAAGAAAAGATAGCCAAACGATACATAATTTGGTGTAACAAGGTAGAGTGTGAAAAGGATTGTTAAAAATGCAACATATGTTCCAAAAGAGTGATAGGTGGACAAGAATATTTCACTCACTTTGCGGAGATACGCTGCTATCTGTTTCTCTACACAATACAATGAATATTGTTAAAGAAAGTATGAAACAAATATCAATACTTCAACTAAATCTGACTGACTTAAAATAAAGTATGAAATATAAATCAGCAATCAACTACCTCAAACCGACCAACAAACTAGCAAGGGAAGGTGAAGATGGAGAAAGTGAAGATAGGGAAAATAAGAAAGTAGGATACAAATATGTGTTTTACTTGTTACTGATGGCTACATTATTGCGTATTTAGGTGAGAAAAAAAAGGAGAAACAAATTTGTAAATAACATGCATGCCTAGTCAGAGCAGTGTGTAAAACAAGTATTTTCCAAATTCCATGACATACAATTTTAACTCTTCATGACAGAATACCAAAAGCAATTCAAGTATTTTAATGGTTATCCTTTTAACAAGATATGTGATGCACATGTTAGATTTAACACTACCTAATACCCACCAGCTAGTCAGGTAAGCATCGCGTCACACAGCTCTACTGATTGTGACAAGTTTAAAAGGGTTATCACCTAACTTGAGATGCAAAGAAAGAGAAAAGGGAAAAAAGGTTTGTAATCCACATGATTTTCTGGTGCATAATCTCAATTAAAGGCATTTACCATGTGAAGAACGTTGGTGTCTGTCTCTAGAGCTTGTTGAGTTGTACACAGATAGCAGCACTGATTTCTTAAGACCGGCTTTTAAGACACTAAATCCAAGTGGAGGACGTGGTGTATGTTGGAGGACAGCAGAAAATGAACAAAGGATGTCGAATCCATGATTTTGCAAAGCAGAAAAACACACCAGTACTCCTATCTTCACAAAATCCATGTAGCCAGCATGCTGCTGCAGACCTGCAAGCCAAAAAGCACATATTTTCACTCCAATTCAGTAAGAAAATGGAAAGAACTATAAGTGTCAAATGATGACCATGACATTTGATAATGAGCTAAAAGTTGATAGCATAACTAGTGTAATAATCATGACAATGCATTCAAGAAGGGTTGGATTCACAAATTCCAACGTTAGTACTTACTAGTCAGATCAAGTAACAGTACACTAGATTAGTGTTTGTATAGCTATTTCAATGGTGTTTACTTTTACCAAGGTCTGTAATTTCAATACCAATTTGATTTCAATATCAGTCAAGAATGGTGCTGGCTTAGTGTCTAGATATGCTGACAAGAGTTGGGCCGTGACAACTAAGCTTTGGGACTAATTAATTGAATCCGTGGTGAAATTTAACCTAAATAACTTCAAAATAAAGCCTACAGATACTAGTTATAATTATGGAATGTCGTGTATAGGCTCAAAGTGATTTTGAACCAATGATAAATTGATTTAGAATGGTTCAGTCGAGTGAGTTAGGAACTTAGGATTTTAGGTATTATTAAATATCCATATTCCTACTCTCCCATTTTGTTCTTGAGTGAACCCTCTTCCTCTCTTGAGATTGCACCCAGTAGTCGTCATTGCTGCCTCTTCCTGAAACAGCCATTGCTGCCTCAGCCCCAAGCAACTGTGGGTCTCCTCTGATGGAAGCTGTCACTGATCTTTATGCTCTTAGCAACCCTCACCACCCCTTTCTCATTGGCAACACTAGATTCAGTCAAGGAGAGTACCTCTTGCAATCTCATTGCAGACAGTTGCCCTCACTTCCTACCATCGTTTCCCAAGAAGACTTTGAAGCAAGATGTTGCTTGGTCAAGTTTGTGCCATCAATGATGCCTTATCAGAACAAGGTGCCGCAAAGACTACAAGACTGTTTTGCAATATCTGTCCAACATTGGAGTGGTTGTCAAATCAGCAACTAATTGCTAAGATTTGATCTCATGTTATTAGTATTAGGGTCATGCTTTCAGTGATCAGGCTCGACCTTGGATTTTGAAGGTCGGCAAAGATTAGGATTATCTTTGTATTTGCTGTATATGAGTACATTTGGAGGTTAGCATCAGTCATATCCCTCACAGTTTGGAATCTCATACCGTGCCAAACGAAACATATTATTCCAATAAATTATCGAAACTCGATACTACTCCGTGTCATTGTGTCAACTGTGACAACGAGTATCATTTCATGTTAGCATTCAACACCCCTTGGCATGCTAAAATTAAAAAAATGTTATTAGACGTTTTTTATAGTTCAACTCCATACAAGATAATATCCAAATTGTAGCAATCTAGATGACAAGCATACATTGAGCTTGACTATATAGTTATCTTATTTTTTCTTCATTTCTTTCCTTCTTCCACCTCCAATTTATCATTACCACTGTACGTCAAAACGTTAGCACAATACCAAAATAGTATGATCCTAGTCAAAAATTGAAATATCAACACGACTCAAGATTTCAAACCCTGTGAGCTCATAGTTCTAATAAGTGGTATCAAAGCAAGATAGCTATTGGAGGACTAATTGCCAACAAAGCCAAGGATCAAACCGAGCATCTATCCACAAAAATTTGAGAGAGAATTTTAAATGTGGAAACAATGGATGAGGGAATCCTTTAAAATTGAATTTGACATCACTTTAGTAATGTAAAATGGTTTTTAAAAGCCTAGGGAAGTTGATGGGAATATTATGGATATAAATCATACAAAAAAAAAAACTAAGAGAGGAGCATATGGAAAGTTGAATAGCTAAATGTCCTTTCGGCAAATGAGATCAACTGCATTTGCCCCGATTCATATACCAAGGAGCTTTAGAAAAATAGTTAGTCCTATTAACATGTCATAATTAGTCTAGTAGTTAGTGATGATCAAATAACTCAAACCAAAGTTTAAACACTCCAACCATGTGGAGTTTTGATTTTTATAAGTAATTTATCATGTCATGTCGATATTGTTTCGAGTCCTATCTAGTAGCAATTAATGATCAAATAACTCCAACTGAGTATTTAAACCAACTGAAGTTTAAATACTCGAGTCGTGTTAAAGTTATGATTTTGATAGGTACTATATGTGTCATGTCATGTTAGTATTGAGTCTTATTTCCTTCTACGTGTGTGTATATATATATACACACACACGCACGACATTTTTATGCATCGGGCCGCCAGTTCAGGCTTACGCTGTGAACTAGCAACACCCATTTTTTTTTAATTTTTTTTAGCTTGTGGTTATATCATTTAGGATTTTGCCTTTAGGGTTTAGGGATTGGATTATAGTATTAAGCACAAAAAAAATTTCAAATAAAAAAAATATTTTAGGTGTGCACAGGATGTGC
>JBBMJZ010000036.1:21115164-21130249 GCA_037833815.1 Zingiber zerumbet | reverse complement strand
ATTTCAGTCTATTTTCAAGGTAAATTTTACTTAAGTCTAAACCCCATATGGAGCCGTAGAAGGTCTCAGTAAGATCAAAAGAAGGCGGGTGCCTGTTACCTACCTACCTACCTATATATATATATATATATATATATATATATAAGATTTGGACAAAATTGAGGCTGCTATGGGAAATTGCTTGGTAGGTCGCTTCATCGGACACTTTCCTAGCTGGAAGGTTGTCCAAACCATGCCAAAGAGTTGGAAAGTTAGGTATGACATTCAAGTCCACAAGACCATGCAGCTTCTGTTTAAATTCTAGAATGCAGAAGATTGTGATAGAGTCTTCCGTGGTGGCCCTTATGTTGTGCTCGGATGTCCACTATATCTCCAGCACCTACCTACGGAAATTTTCTTTCAAAAAGAGGAGCTTCGGCGCTTACCATTCTGGGTGCAAATTTCTAATTTTCCCTTGGAGTGTTGGACGGTGCGTGCGTTGAGCAAATTGGCCTCACTGATTGATAGGCCGTAATACACTGATCAATTGACAAGACAACGGGGTTGCATCAACTATGCACTCATTCTTGGGAGGTGGATATCACCAAGGAGCCACTTAATGTAATCCTGGCAGTACTTCTCGGTGGCATGGAGGTAGATCTCTCACTTCATTTTGAATCCAAATTTAAATATCGCTTAAAATGTCAGCACATGGGGCAATACCAATTGCATTGCGAAGCCACTGCCGATCTCCATCCGAGCGCACAGTTGTCTCAACCATAGCTTTGTTTCTATGATGCCAGAATATATCACCAATCATATTGATATCTCAGGAGGGGATATCTCAGCTGGATCCAGTGAATTATTGCGCAACAATGATCAAATGGCTGCAAACTTGGAGACGCTTGATGTTGGGCAACCGACCGCGGGAGAGATTGTTGGAACAGTGAGCAATGAAGGTATCGAGGCTGTTAGCACAGTGAATATTTCTGCAGTGGAGGACACAGCAGCCCCAGATCTTATTTTTCAGGAAAATATGGAGTCTCAGCGAACAGATAACTGCTGTGATAAGCATAAGGAAGGTGCTACAGAGACGTGGGCAATCTATACTCAGATGGAAAGGCCTCAAGAGTCAAAAACAGATTGCTGACCAAACTGTGACAAATACTAAGTAGCCATTACAAAACAGCAGGAGAGGACTAAACAAACATATCCTCCCTCGACTCGAAGCAAAGGAAAGGCAGTACTGGAGGAGGGTTTGCAAAATGGAGAGGGAAACTTCCATAGCCGATCAGGAACGTCTGCTGGGAAGGATGATGGTGAACCACAAGTTCGACGGGTATGGAAACCAAGCACTTCTGGACGGCATAGGTCGTCGTCTCAGGCTTGATGAAAGTCTCCTCGTGGAACATTCAAGGCCTCAAACAAAAAGGGGCGGAGACCCTCTTTCGGCAAAGTAAACTAAATGTTTTAGGGGTGTTGGGATGAAACTTTCGGTTTCGAGCTTTCAAAAACTGAAGTTGCAAAGGTTCCAACAATTTCAGGTGGAACAACAAGATAATCCGGATGATAGAAGCAGAATATTATTGGTATGGGGTGACCAAAGGGTCAATCTGGAGGTTAGTGAATGGCGTGATCATGGTGACTTGCAGAGTTTCCAGACAGATATTTGCTGTCACGTTTGTGTATGGAAGACTAACAATAGTTGGAAGGAAACCATTGTGGGAAGCCTTACAACGTATAGCTTCTGATATGAGATTGCCTTGCCTTGTTCTAGGGGATTTCAATTCATATCTATCACCTCAGGACAAATGCGGTGGACTCCCCATAACACAATATTGTACCTCGAACTTTCAGGTTCTCGATCATCTGCAGGATTGGAGGATCTGACCTATACGGGGTGTAGATACACATGGACAAATGGTCATATATGCAGTAAATTGGATCGGTCTCTTATCAATAAAAGTTGGTTAGAAACAAAGTTGCGTAGTTTTGCAAACTTCACCCCTCCGGGTTGCCTATCTGACCACTCGGCCTGTATTGTTTCTATTCTGGATGATGGCTCTCATATTCCGAAACCTTTCAAGTTCTTCAAGATGTGGGCTAAGCATGACACTTTTCTGCAGCTTGTTGATTCAAAATGGACATCATATAACCTGCTTATTCACCAAGGTACCAAACAGTTCTGTATTGAGCAGATTCTGAAATTGCTGAAAACAGATTTGAAGAATTTGAATACTGAACACTTTCAACATATTTCCACGAGAGCGGCAGCTGCTCGTCAGCGTTTGGAAGAGGTACAAGATGCTGGACTAACCCAGCAAACTATGCCGACAATTATAAGGAGGTGCAACAATCCACAGCTGCCTAAATGCTGCAGAACATAGTTTGTACATGCAACGTGACAAGCTGGGATATTTCAAGCAGGTGGCCCGTAATACCTCCTATTTTCATGCACTTGTAAAGAGGAAAATAGGCGTAATGAAATCACAGTCGTGGAGAAGAATGATGGCAGTCTTACAGAATCTTTTGAGGAGGTGGTACAGGCCTTCACGACTCATTTTCGGAGACAGCTCAGCACATTAGTGGACCAGTCAGCTTTCCCCCACTCCTGTTTGCAGTTTGGGCCAAACATCAGGACTGGCCAGCATGATCAACTTATCCGCCTCCCTACATTGGATGAGATCAAAGCGGGCATTGCTTGATACAAGGTATCATAGAGCGCCTGCTTCAAATGGCTATGGGTCGAAATTTTTCAAACAAATTTGGCGGGGGGTGGTTTCACTGCAGGATATTTTCATCAGTGGTAAATAATCACACTTTGATATATCTTGTTCTAAAGTCAGCCCATATGAGCACCGTATAGACCAATCTCCTATTGTACAGTGTGTTACAAGGTTCTTTCTAAGCTTATGGCGAGCAAACTGTCGGCCACATTGGACCTTCTTTCTAAGCTTCTGGCGAGCAAACTGTCGGCCACATTGGGCCATATCTTACATCAATAGCAGGCAGAATTTGTACAGGTCGCCTCATTACAGATAATATCCACCTGCCCTGGAGCTTTTTCGAAAATACAACAGAAAACACATCTCACTCAGGAGCATTATGAAAATTGACCTTCAAAAGGATTTCGACTCAATACATTGAGATTTCTTGCATGAAACACCTCTTGAGTTGAACTACTCGGACATGGATTATGGATTGTATGACTTGGTACCTCATTTTTAGTAGCTAGCAACGGAGGAAATTTTGGACTCTTCAGAGGAGCTAAAGGCCTAAGACAAGGTGACCCATTATCACCATATTTATTTGACATGTATAGAGATTTTTGGGAGGCAAATACAACAACGCACTATAGGATTGGGATTCCATTTCCACCCTAAGGGTGCATTTGGTTGGGAGTTATCCTTGATAACCTTGATTATTCATCTAGGGTTATCAACGAAAACCCTATTTAGTTTAGGTAATCGGCGATTCCCAAGAAATAATCCATACCCGACACGTCAGCAAAAGGGGCATGCGACCCGAAATTGGAAAACCTTGGAAAAGTGAGATTTTTCTTGATTCCGGGGTTAATGAAAATTTTTGGCCAAAAATATCCTCCGATATTTATACTTTGGGACAAAAATACCCCTAAATTTTTATAACAAAAATTTCATTTTAAATTATAAAAACTAAATAAAAATGTAATATTTTATTTAAAAATAAAATTGCATTTTTTAATATATATATATATATATAAAAGTTTAAAAAAATACTAAAAAACGAAAAGTTCAAAAAGGAAAAAAATAATAATATGTATAGTTAGTTTTGTAACTAAAGGTAATACGGTAAAATATCTAGGTTATATATTAAAACCTCCAAACAAACAAGTTTTTGTTGCATTACCTAGGTTAAACCAAACGCTATTATGCTATGTTTTATTTCCCATAACCTTAATTATGTGATTACTTGGTAATCACATAATCAAGATTATACATAATAACTTGAACCAAGCATACACTAAGTGCGCTCATCTCAAATTGGCTCATCTAGCCTACACGGATGATCTACTTCTATTCAGCAGAGGTGATGAAGCTTCAGTTACTACATTGACTACTTGCTTACAGGAGTTTGGAAAGACAGCAAGGCTTCCGGTTAATAGACTGAAGTCGTGTATTTACTTAGCAGGAGTTGATGACATGGCACGTAGGTGGCTGCTTTCCATAACGCGCTTTCAAGAGGACACTATGCCCTTCAAATATCTTAGGATTCCACTAGTTGCAAAGCGTCTTTAGATTACATCCCACTACTTGATTCTTTAGTCCGACAGATAAATACTTGGCGAAAAAAGACACTATCCTATGCAGGCAAGGCGCAACTTATTAGAAGTGGAGTGCTTCTGACTATCTATCCTACCATTACCACTAGGCATCATTAATATATTTACAACATCTGTAGATCGTACATGTGGACATCACAACATCCACCAGTGTCATGGGCAGATATGTGCAAACCCAAAGAGGAAGGTGGCTTGGGATTTCGTGATTTACGAGCTAGGAACTTATCCCTTTTGGCAAAAGTACTTTGGCTGATACAAGCAAAGGAGGATGTGCTATGGATAAAGTGGGTGCATCACTTACATGAAGCGTGCAGATATATAGACATGGGAGGTAGCCCATTCGGATTCCCCTCTGATCAAGCGCATGCTGCAGATACAAAATCTTTTATTATTAACTGTCGGCTCCCCGGAGGCTACTGGACAAAGACTAGCAGATTGGTTTGCTCGAGATGGCGGGGTGGCTCAAGTATATGACTTCTTTAGACACCCTGGTCCTAAGAAGGCATGGACTCGAACAATGTGGAAGACCTACTTACAACCGAGTAATTCTGTCACACTTTGGATGTTGGCAAAGAGGCATCTTCCCACAAGAGACGGACAAAATTACATGAAGGATCGACAGTGCACTTTGTGTAGACAGATATTGGAGTCGCAGGAACACTTATTCTTCGAGTGCCCCCCTATTATAAAGTTATGGAAGAGGATCCAGAATTGGCTACACATGTAGCAGGAGATGCCTACCTACCAGAGGACATTGAGTTTTCCAGAGATACTATCATGGGAGTAGAATGTTGGCAAAGACCCGACATCTTGCCTTGCCCTCTTTAGTCCACTATATGTGGAGAGCAAGAAATAGTAGTTTCTTTAATGAGGTGCAGTTAGACTGTGAGAAGATTTTTAAAAGTGTACAAATTCATATATTCCAGTCCTTAGGAGTGTACTTTGATTGACACATTGTCATTCATGAGCCGCTACTAAAGTCCACTTATTGTACGCTTTGTACTATATATAAAATTTTAATTATATATATATATATATAAAATACTAGTATTATATTGACTACTAATACTAAATTGGGAGAAGGGGCTAATCGAAAAAAGGCAAAGTCATGATCATGACTCCAACACGCAATGTGAATCATGACTGAACTTGGCGAGTTTGTCACCCTCTCTCTACTCACTGTCATTGGAACTTTTCCCTCCACTAGTTTCCTTCCTCCATGGCTCCACCTCCCTCGACCAAGTATGTCTTCTCATCTAATTTGGGCTTTTGATTTATTCATCTTCTCTAATTCTCATCCTTGATTTCTGGATCACGAATTGTCTAGACAAAACAACTTTATGGAGGAAGAGGAGAAAGAAGAACAGAAGCATAGCTGTCCAAGTTGGTATCAACACCATTCCATGTCTCAATGCAGAGCAGAACAGAAAGCATCAGCCATGTAGAGCAGCATGGCTTGATATGTAAACCTTAATTTTTTTAACATTGTGCATAAGGAATGGATGAATTGAAGAAATAAGAATCCTTAAATGAGTGAAGTTATTGGGATAAATCAATTTTTTATGTTTAAAGCATTATAATCGGATGATTAAAACAGATATAATAAACACCTTACGAATAATTAGAAATCATGCTTATTAATCGAGATTATACAAAATAGAAAGATGATTATTTCTCAAGTAAACTATCAGTAAAGATATTGATATAAATTGTACCTAATTGGGAAAGAATTAGATGAGTCAAGGAACCACTACGCTCCAAGGCTTTTGATATAAGATCAAGCTGCAAGATATATGACAGTGCAAAATGCGCTTCACAAAAGATAACTAAAGCTTGCCGCAGCTTTTTGTTGATAGAGTGGCTCAACAGAAATACCAAGAAGAAACACACTGAAAGAAAATATTAAAATTCTCAGTATGTTACCATAGCATATCGTGCAGAAAAGAAGACATAACTAGAATTACAAGAAAACCCTTCATTTATCACAAACACAATAGAATAATCAATTCGTATGTCTAGAAGATACGAGACTAGGAGGTAAAGACGCCATGCAGAGTAGCTGTACTCCATGCGAACTTATATTATCTATTGAAAGTTTTACAATTGAATAATAACTAAAGAGCACAATAAAACATTTCCAAGACTAAAATACAGCATACATGAGTCTCTTATTTTTTTAGAATGCAGGCATCAAAACTCATTAAAAACTATCCAAATTTAAAATATAAGTATGGGCACCATCCATGATTTTGTTTTGTATAAGTTGTAACTTTTAATTAAATTTATATTATAATTAATTGTTTACTTAATAATTAATTAGATTGTTAATACATTTTTTTCCTTCTATTTATATTTGTGATTAATTCCACTACCTCAATTTTTAGAGTTAAAAATGCTTGCAATTATTTTCTTTTTTTTATCTTTAGTTACTTATCACGGGTTCAAGTCGTGAAAATAACCTCTTGTAATACAGGGTAAGATGTATAAAATAGACCCAATGTGGTCCGACCCTTCTCGAGATCATGTATTGGTGGGAATTTCATGCACCGAATTACCATTTATTTTATTTTATTTTTTTAATCCTGGTATCCAGAACTTAGGCCCGACTAGTCCTAGAGGTGGATGGACGGTCTTCACCCATTTTGCCCGTAAATCCGGAAGTGCAACGGCTCCTGACACGGCAACCCAGATGCATGGGAATACTCTCGTTGAGCACGTCTTATCTAACTCTAGTTGTTCTTTGATGCTCAAACCAAAGTTAAAAGACAAACCTCTACAAAATCTCATCAAACCCTAGTAAGTTTTCCATAATATTTCGACATCAAAAAATTCAAAACAAAAAAAAATCTTTGTTGATGTTTTAAAATCTTATCAATACCAAATTTTATCCTGTATATATTTCTAAAGTTTAAATTATTTTTTTTTTAAATTGATAGCTAATTAAGCTAAGTTAAATTAATATTTACAATTTTAGGCTCAATTAAAATTCACTTAGATTAGATAGAATCCATTGAGTACATGGGGATTAGGATCAAGTGAGTTCAAATTGGACTCAATTTGGATTTATTTTGGCAAGTTTCAAAGTTAACCAAGTTTATATATAGGATGGACTAATTCAATGTATTTAATCACATTATTAATATTTTTAAAAGGTTACAAATTATTTAATTCCTTTTCTCCCTTCTCACACCACACACCTCTCTCCCTCTCCCTCAATTCCTCTTGCCTGTTGTTGCATGTTGTCTGTTGCCCACCCACAGTGTCAGTCGTTGCCCACCCGTTGCAACCTACCACTAGTTGTCCACCACCCGTCCCTCTCTAGAAGGTACTCCTCTCCTTCTTCGTATTTCTTCCTTTTCTCTCCCTCTTTGTTTCCATCGCACATTGCTGCTTTGGTGTTAAATTTATTTCTGTCATGTGTTGCTACTCCGAAGCTGAAGTCATCCCGAGTGTCGATCAGTGGGAATGGTAAATTTTACCTATGTCAATTGGCAGATCTCAAAACTTCAATTCTTGATGAAGGCACAATTATTCATGGTTTTGAAATAAAGTATTATAACCAATAAGACCAAAAATGATATGATGACATTTATATTTATGAAAGAGCATGCTAAAATTTTTTGCGAGTTTAAACTACTTGGGGTCACTACATTAAAGTAATCTCTTAATTGAAGCCTATGTAAGGTAAGGATCTATCATCAATATTTTGATCAATAAAATAACTTTATATTAGATTAATTACAACTTTGTTTTGGCCTCTCTAATCCATGGCCATTTAATTCTAATCAAATCAACATATATAACTATAGAACCCCTTAAGATGATTTTGGATTTTGTACATTTGTTATAGGTTGTAGTAAAAAAATTCTTTTGTGAATAACCAAGACAGTAAAAGTACTATTTTTATTTTCATTGAAAAATATTAGAATTGGATCAAACTAGTTGACAACATATAACAACTTATAAAAATTTTAAGCAAAATAAAGAACAAAAATAAGAATATTGTTCACCGTACTATAAGCAGCATGAACAAGGCCAGGTTTCATGACAAGAAGAAACAACAGCACAAGGGTAATTGGACGAGAAATTTTGCGTAGCCCCCAAGCTATAGTAGCTACAATTAGAACTTTAGTGTCCTCCGTTTCTGCAACAAAGATTGGAGACTTAACATGATCGTATCATATATTTCCTTAAATTTTCTAATGCAACAATAAAGTAGTTAAGGCCAGCCATACATACAAATGATAAGTTGAAAAATGATCCAGGAGCATGATCAACCTCTGATTTTGAATAGAAAGTATGATCGTAGAAATTCATTCTAAACTAATTGTTATTTCAAAATTTAACTAAAATGTAATAAATTTTAGTGAAAGACCAATGAAAATTAGTATACAGCATTTCAGTATCAAACCGTACCAACACTTCCATTAGCAAAAGGTTAGTCAAAATAAGTTGCTGATCGGTAATACAGATTTTAGTACTGATGGAAGTTGATAAAACTAGCAGATACTAGTCATTATCCAAAATGTATCAGAAATAATTTCCAAGAAAACCATTTTTTCTCTCAATTTCCTTATGCAAACTTCAAAAAGATAGAGGACACCAGTGACATCTAGCACACAGTTACAAGAAACAGCAAAAACAAGCTAAAGGATAAGTACAATGAGAATCAAATGCAAATGTAGCATTACCACAATTACCTTCAACTATATTTTCAGTATTAGATAATTGCCCACCCTCATCATACAAGTACTGAAAAACAGAATTGTTTGCAAGATTAACCAATGCCACAAGCCCTCCTAGACCAAATTGTGCAAGTAGGAAAAATCCCGGAATAGGATAATGCCATAGTCCAATAGTTTCCCAAATCACCATGTCCTAGATAAGCATAAAAAGGTAAATTTAGGTTATATGAGTGCCACAAGAAGCAAATGTGTGGAAAAATCAACTACCTTCTGGATTTTTTTGTTAAGGAATGTGAATGCCACATTGAATACGTATGTGCTAGTAGCCCACAGCAGAATGAATACTAGAAGCATCCCATTTAACCGGTGTAGTTCAACAATAGAGGGAAAGGCAAATAACACATATCCAACATATGCAAGCAATCCAAAAGCACATATACTGTTGAAACTGAAGCTCCAAAAAGAAAGTGAAAATAACAACACCTGTGTCATGGTCACACGAGACGTTTATCAATATGGAACAAGTAAAAGAATCAAACAACAATGAAGTTGATATAGATACATTTTACATCTTATTAATTGTCCTCCCATGTTAATTAGTCAAAGGCGATAAAGTGTATGTAGATAGACCCACGATTATCCCAGATCCTCAGGCACACTATAGAACTAGAATGAGAGTGAAGGACTCTGGTGGAAGAATTGATGAACCTACAGGTAAGGGGTGAGTATAGAATAGTAGGTTATGTATGTACGTCTAATTTCCTTATCTTTTCAGGTTAGTAACATAATAATTTTCTAGGTATAGATTTATCAGTATTAAGTAATCTCCTTTTCTATCAGACAAAGATTTTCAGTGTTCTCTTTCTTTGTCAGTTCCCAAGTTTCTTGTATAATTAACTTCAAACTCCATGCCCTTGTTATTGAGTCAATTTAAATTAAATTCAACTGACTCACTGCTTTGCTGAAGTTGTCTGCAGTTAATTAATTAGTTCTTGTTGTTTTATCATTATCATTAATCTACTTGCATCATCTACCTTAAAAAAATAATTTTTCAGTCTTCACTTGAAATTTAAGAACAATTATAGTCTAGAATTGACTAAAAGACACAAAACAAAAGCTAGAAAAAACATAAGGAAGCACAAAATGTAGGAAACACCATACCGGAAAACCATAAATGAAGAAGTTAACACTGAAATTCCGGAAAACAGATCCTCTCAACATAAAATTAGTATGCCGCATACCTGACCTGCAAATGATAAATTGTTAAGAAAATTTCCCTAGAATGCCAAAACCATTAAAAATCCAACAGAAGATACCAGGTTAAATACAAGATTTTTGTCAAAAAAATTATAATGATCAAAAATGCTTGTAAAAAATCAGGAATGAGAATGTCATTTCAAAAACTTGGAATACAGATAAAGTTAGGCAACAGAAAATAATTATTAGGTTGATCCCCAAGGTTGTGAACTGTAACTATATATATTATCTTATTATTATTCTACATTACAACCCTATGTTTTGTGGACTTGCAACTAGACCGTCATCTAATTGTAATTAGGTCTCAAAAAGTCCCTCAAGTAGTTCAAATATATTATAAAACCTTATCTTGCTACAAATTTACCAATTCTAAGACCTTGCAAAGACAGCAAATCTACTAATGGATTCTTGGAGCTATTAATGAAATGATAATCAACTTAATTTGGATTTTTTTTTAAGTGATAGAATGGCAAGCAATCTTTATATATTTCACATCTTGAACTAGAGGATATGCATGGTCACTTGATTGTCAAAATATAGCATCATTAGTTCAGTTAGAGGATTTCCAATTGAATCATCAACTATTCAGGACAAATGAGCTCGCATATGATCAGCCTCTACGTGCTATCTAGCCACTACAATCTGTCAATCTGTTCCTTGCTATTTGGAGATATCAGATTCCCTCCCAAGCGAATACAATAACCCTAAGTGAAATGCATAGCTATAGGAGAATTACAGGCTGAATATGATCACCTAAACCATATAGAATACTTTTTGTTGGAACACACTAAATTTATCGTAAGATTCTCACAGGTGCCTCCTAATGATCATGGCACAACATCACAAAAAATTGACTAATCACAATGACAACAAATGAGATGCCTGCTCTGATTTGACAAAGCAACACTCTAACTTTATGATCCATAGGAGAGTCAACAAGCTAATACTCATAAAGCCAACTTCCTTCAACAAATCAAGCACATAATTTCATTAATAGATATGAATACCTCCCCTGAATGAGCAATCATTGTGCCAAGGAAGTACCTTAGATCACCTAGATCCATGGTGTGGAAGTGAAGATGAAGATACAATTTTAGATTTGTGATTTTTAAAACCATCACCAGATATCATCTATATAAGCAATAAGACGAATGTGATTTCCAAATTGAGAGGTAAGGTGAAATTCTGAGAAACCTAAAAAACTTCTACTCATCCAAAATTGGAGAGACAGTAACTGAAGTTATCAAACTATCTATAAGGGATTGTTTCAGCAACCCAAGAGATTGCTCGATTTATATTTATTCACTAAGATGACTATGATGACAGACATTCTTGGCATCCATCTGATAAAATGGGCACTGGAGCATTGTTGCAAAAGTAAGGAAAATATCTTGAATCAATGCAATGTTAGCTACCATAGGAAGAGCATCGAGACAATGAATACCGAAAACTTAAGTGTATCACTTGCCCACAAACCTTGCATTTAACCAATCCACTATGCACATTCAGATGATATCTTGACAGAAAATATACACAACCATCAACTATGAATTTGCTAGGAGGAAGAGGAAGAAGCTCTCAAGTTTTGTTAGTGCAACGTTATCATCTCATCTTTTCTGCTTGTTTTCTCGCTGAATCACCTCAAATAAAAAATGCCTACGGAATAGTCAGGACTGGAAGCTAAAACTAAAGATGCTAAAACTAAAGAAGAAATAAAGGCTAAATATCCAAGTGACAGAGAGGCATAAAAGATGCAACAAGGAAAAAGATTTGATATAATTCATTTGCAGAGGGCAATAGCAAAGTCTGTCAAAGACTGAATGATTGTGGATGGTGCATCAAGAACAGCAGTGTCTCAAGTGTTAGTCATGGTACACTTGTGGCCTTCTGTTGTCCATTCATAATGGATGAGGATATGGTGCTATTATCTCTACAGAAGGAGATGGTGAGATAGAAAATAGGATAAAAATAGAAAGCACCTACACAAAAGCCTTAAAAATAGATGATTTGGTTGAAAAGACAGGAGTGAACACAAAAAAAGTTCTATGTGCAAATATAAAGGGGCATTGTAACTCAGGAAAGTAACAATGATACTTTGTTTATGTGTTACTAGCCAAGAAAGAACTTCAGGAGCAATTTGTCTTTACCTAAAGACTTGGCATAGACAAAATAAGTACAACAAAATTCCCATGGTGGAACATAGTATATTGGCATTGTATGAGAAAAGAATGGTAAAGGGAATCTGATGGTTCTCTCTACCAGGTACTTAATTCTCCTTTGAGCAATAATATTTTGTTGGTGTATGAGAACAAGATGTCTAGTGAAGAATAATTGGTTAGTAATTAAAAAAAAAAGAAGTAAGAGAACAATACTCCTTAAAATTGTCTATCTTTAAAATTATATTACACACACCAATCTCAGTCCTTATATCTACATAAAAGGGGTGAAAAGTGGAATAGAAGTGAGAATGATCTTCCATTAAGAGAAGTCATGATATTCTACAATAGTCATCAAAGAAGAATAAAATAATTAAAATAAAAAATTTAAGCAAGCATGACAAGGAACCTAAATATCATAATGCACTAAAGAAAAGGATACAAAAGCATATTTTTGGGAACTATTAGGGGGAAACGACCAAACATGCTTGTGCTTCTCTAACGGACATCGCATGACAGTGGGAAACAATGATTAACAAGCATTGTTCCAAAAAAATTTTCCTTCTGTCAGTTCTTCCACCATATAAAGCACACCATTACAACATAGGTCATTCACTGTTCTTCCAGTACTTTTTGACTCAACTAGAATACCTTGTCATAAAAGTACGGTTGAATATGGTAGCTTAATTATAGGGATTGTGATTGACTAGCTTGATGTGATTGATTGTAATTAGCAATATGATAGGCATAATTATAGGGAGTCTGATGTATATAATATATTGGTGTATTTGATAGAAAAGTGAATGTGAGATATATCTTTTTCATATTTTCTCTTCTACATGGTATCAGAGCAAGGTTTAATCCTTCTCTGACCTAATTTTTGTTCTCCTGCCACCACTACCAGAAACCCTAATATTGCTGCACCGCTACCAGCCCTCTCCTTTCGGCCTCATCTCATCTACTGGATCTCAGGCAATTGGATCTCAAGTGATGTGGTTATCACAGTTTGCTTCCTCATAAATAGGATGTCGTCTAGTGTGTTACATGGGGATATCCCATTCTCATGTCTTCATCCTAAAAAATCTATTTTCTGCTCGCATATTTGATTGTGTTTGTTTTGTTTATGATTTTACTCCGGATTTGGATAAACTCTCTCCTCGCTCCATTAAATGCATCTTGCTTAGATACTCTGATAAAAAAGGATATCGTTGTTTTAACCCACTAACAAAACACAGTTACACATGTGCTAATGTTACCTTTTTTGAGTCACAACCATACTTTTCCCCCATCTTGCTTAGTCACAGGATACATCAGCTTCTCCATTAGCAATCCCACCATCTATATCTCCCACTTCGTCTCCCAAACCATCGCAGGTGTATACACGACATTCTCGATAAGAATCTGTCTCATGTCCCACGCCTCCTCTTCTTGCAGCTCCCGATGCTCCTCGCTCTTCCGATATTGATCTGCTCATTGCTCTTCGTAAAGATATTCGTTCTTGCACTACCCATGCTTTGTCTTATCTCATTTGATTACCTTGATCCTGCTTTCCGTGCTTTTGTTGTTTCTCTTTCATCTACAAAAGTTCCAACTTCCTACTCTGAGGCTTATCAACACTCTGCTTGGTGGACTGCAATGGATGAAGAAATGTTCGATCTTATTTCTCGTGATACTTGGGAGCTAGTAACTGCACCACCATCTATTGTTATTGTTGCATGTCATTGGGTATTTACTCTAAAGTATAGAGTTGACGGTACTATCGATACAAAGCTGATTTGGTAGCCAAAGGATTTACACAAACTTATGGTGTTGATTAGTTTGAGATATTCTCTCCTACTGCGTCTGAATTATATTAGAGTTCTGTTCTCCTTGGTTGTCAATCAATCATGGTCAATGCTTCAGCTAGATGTGAAAAATGCATTCCCTTAAGGCGATTTGCAAGAGACCATTTTTATGGAACAACTTCCAGGATATGTTGCTAGGGGGAGAATGCTTCTATGGTTTGCCAACTTAAAAAGGCTATTTATGGTCTTAAACAAAGCCCTAGAGTTTGGTTTGATAAATTTAGTAATATAATCAAAGTTGTTGGCTTCAGACAGTGTAAATCTTATCATTCTGTGTTTGTACGACATAGCACGAATGAGATTATCATTCTTATGGCTTATGTTGATGGCATCCTAATATCTGGAAGTGATATACGTGGGATTGACGAAACTGAGAAGCATGTGCAGTAACACTTTGTTACTAAGGATATGGGACATCCTAAGTATTTCTTAGGAATTGAAATTGCTCACAATAATCCTTGAGTTTCACTATGCCAACGGAAGTATGCTACAGATTTACTCAAAGAAACTAGATTGCTTGGAATGAAGTTAGTTGATACTCCTATAGATATCAATCTAAGGGGGCGTTTGGTTTAAGGGAATAAGAGTGGGGAATGGGAATAGCAATTATTGATTATCATTGTTGATGTTTGGATTACGTGAATGAAAATGCAAATAAGAGAATGAATCCTTATAATTGGGTAATGACTCATTCCCATGTCTCCCCCCTTCGATGAGTCATTACCTTATTTTCAACAATCAAAATATTCCCTTATTCCAAAAATACCCTTAATCCAAAACTAAAATTTTCCCCCTTAATATCAAATATCAAAATATATTTGTTTAATTTTTCTTTCATATCAC
>JBBMJZ010000036.1:21096424-21113027 GCA_037833815.1 Zingiber zerumbet | reverse complement strand
TCTCTCATCAAATTTTCTCTCTCCTCATTTTATCACACACTTTCTCTCTCTCATCACACTTTCTTTTCTTTTTTCTTATTATACTTTCTCTCTCCTCAATCTCTCCCATCACACTCTCTCCCCTTTTCTCTCAACATACTTTCTCTCTCATCATACTTTCTTTCTTCTCAATTTCTCCCATCACATTCGCTTTTCTTTTTTTTATCATACTTTCTCTCTCATTGCACTTTCTCTTTCTTCAATCTCTCCCATCACTCTCTCACCTTATTTTTTTTCTCATTATAATTTTTCTCTTTTCACCATCTCTCATCATATTTTTTCTCTCATCATATTTTTTCTCTCATCATATTTTCTCTCTCATATTCTCTTATCATGCTCTCTTCCATCACAGTCTCTTTCCTTAGTTTCTCTTATCACACTTTCTCTCTCTTCATTATTTTCTATCACACTTTCTCTCTCATCATATTTTTCTCTCACATTCAACTTTCTCTCACATCTAATTTTTTCTCTTATTTTGCTTTAAGGGTAAAAAAGGAAATTTTGATTTATTCCGATAGAAAATATTCAACTAACCAAACATTGCTTTTAAGAGTGATATCCATGCTCATACCCATTCCCATTCCACAATACTATGATTCCTATTCCGATTCCTATTCCTATTCCTTGGAAAGAACCAAACGCTCCCTAAGTGTTTGGGATGTCAAGGAAAATCTTTGAGGATAAGGAAAAATAAAGATAGCTTGTTGGGAAAACTCATTTATTTAAAATGTAACGAAACCTGACATCTCCTTTGCAGTAGGAATGGTTGGTCATTTTATGGATAAGCCTAAGCAAGTTCACTGGGATGCTGCAATCAGGATTCTCAAGTACATCAAGAAATCTCCAGGGAAAGGGTTGTCATTTAAGAGAAATGGACACCTAAAGATCGAAGTCTATTCTAATGCTGACTATGCTAGATCAAAGATCAGCAACTTCTAGATATTGCACTTATATAGGGGGGAAATCTAGTAACAAGGCGAAGTAAGAAACAAACTACCATTGCTAGGTCGACTGCTGAAGCTGAGAGTCATGGCTCACACTTAACTGAGATGTTATGGCTAAAGAATTTGCTTGAAGAATTAGGATTCACCTACAATAAACCACTGCTTATGCACTTGATAATCAAGCAGTATTCGCATCGCAAGTAACCTAGTTTTTCATGAGAGGACTAAACATATTGAGGTTGACTATTACTTTATTCGCAAGTGTAATAAGCTAGAAAATTGCTACTCCATTCACATCGTCATTCAACCAAGTTGCTGACGTCTTCACTAAAGCATTAGGAGAAAAATAATTCTCCAAACTTTGTGACAAGCTTGATATGATTGACATATATGCTCCAGCTTGAGGGGGAGTATTGAATATGGTAACTTAATTATAGGGATTGTGATTGATTAGCTTGATTGTGATTGATTGTAATTAGCAATATGATAGGCATAATTATAGGGAGTCGTATGTATATAAATATTGGTGTATTAATGCATCTCTTTTTTTGTAACCTTTTGTGATTTGAGGGAAGTCGAGGAAGAATATTTTGACTATTTTGAAGATCAGATATAAGTCAAATATCTTTCAAAGATTGATTCCAACTTGAATGTAGAACAAAAAAATTGGCATCTTTAAAATACTGCACCAACTTTGTGTCTTCATACTTCTCATTAAATATCTTTTCTATTTATTGTTCTGTTTGTGAAATTTTTCTATTTTCTGTAATAAATTAGAAATTGATTAATATCAACACTTCAACTTGGAAGTGTGGAATTTTGGTATTGTATCATAATTTAGTTCTAGTCCCGCGTGTGTAATCATTTAGTCATTAGGTTTTGTACTTCTCTTTGAATCTCAATTAGAAAAAAGAAGATAAAACAAAATTCAAAGGACTAGCAACAAGGGTACGTGTTGGTGATATGATGGGGTGAAACGAACGTTAGTCTTTAATACCAAATTATACACTACTACAAGGAACCACAAAACACGGAAAAGAAAAAAGGAAATATTTTGCTCCACATGAATAGCAAACAGATTTTTCATATTATTTATTGTCCTTTTTAGACTTGAAGGGAAATAGAACTCCGTCTGAATTATATGATGGTGACCTGCAATACATATTAATCACTAGATGCATAACTACCTTAATTATATTTATCTGAATTGTAAAATTCAACATACCGAGATTCACGAATGAAAAATGAATGCCTTGATGGAAGAAGTTGCTCCACCAAACTGTTATTCTTCATAGACATTATAAAGTCCATTTCTTGCAGATCACACTTGACGGAGGATAACTACCACAAAATGCAGGAAGCAAGAATAAGTTGATACAGAAATTGTGTGTGCGTGTGTGTGTATATATATTGATCACAATACATGACCTAACAAGAGGATGATTTAACAGATGGACCGCTCAAATTCACTTCAATTTCCAAAACATGAGGTATTCAACAACGATCTAAAATTTGGTATTCGTGCAAAAAAATAGTCAGTGTCCATGTAGGTTTGCTCGAGATGACAAAACTATCTATAATGTCTACACAAGGATAAAATTCGTTTCAAAATATTTCGTACCATATTCTGCATAAGATTCATATGTTTGTTTGATTTTCAAAAAGCCACTTAAATAAATTTCTTGAAAATTTGAGCAATTTTATATGGGTAAAGAACAACTACATATGGTTGTCATCGTCAGAAATCAGAATAGGTTGCTCAAGATGGATAAGATTTTGACAATCTCAACAAAAGGAAGAAATCGTTTCAAAATATTTCATACCAAATTGTGCAAGAGATTCATACATTTGGCTGATGTTCAGGAAGCCACTTATATGAAAATTGGGGGGAGTATATGCATGTGTGAAGAACTGCATATATGATTGTTAATTGTCTATTTATGAATATGTAAATGTACTAGGGCCTTAGTAAATGTTACCAATTTAATACACAGACATAGGTAGAGGTGCGGAAATCTAGGGAAAAGATCCTAATTCTTCTCCGATAATTCTCATACTATCAGGACCCTAATTCCCACACCTATTATATTTTCTCATTGTAAAGAAGCTCAAGGACTAGTTACCCTCTCATTTCCCTATGTGAAAAGACCAAAATCTACTTCTCATCTAGTGAACCTTGTGAAACTATATCTACATCTGCTCATCGTTACTGTTCAAGAACAACTAGAGCCTGCTTCTCCCATAGAGGACCTTGCACAACAAGCGCAATCTTCTGATACATCTACACCATTTGTATTCTTGTCGAAAACCAACACCCAAACACCAACTATTTGAGTGGAAATACAATGTCCCTAATTTCACATGCAGGGTTTGAAATCTTGACCTGAGCCAGGTTTCAGTCAATGGCCGGTTCAAGAGGGTGTTGTTGCTCCCGGTACTGACATCGAAGATGTGTCTGAGGAGAATGTGGTACTGGTGTTGGTGTTGGTGTTGGTGTTGGTGTTGGTGTTGGTGTTGGAGGAAGAGGAATAAGATGAGTAGGAGCCAGAGGTGTGCCAAAGAAGAACAATACTTGGTCTTGATTTGTTAATGCTTCGTAGAACTTCAATGGCATCACAAGTAGGCCCTTCTATTCTGGATAATTAGTTGAAATGTAACTCCTTCCATGACTGAAAACAATCAAACATCAGATTTGGCAATGGTTTGTAACTATAAAAGAAAATGCATATACAGACTGGGTGATACAACCAGTTTAGGTCCATCAAGCAACTATTGATCAAAACTTCTTGATGACCTTCTAAAACTCAAAAAATCAAAAGTGAACTGAAGCAAGATCTGGACTCAGACTCCCCAAAACACAAATCATGTGTTGGATCAAAAATATGAATGATGTGAATCCAAACTACTTAACAGCCTTCCAAAATTGCAAAAGTAAAACTGCAACCACACTTGGACTTTATAGGTTTCCAGGAACACAAACAATGGGCAATATGAATAATTTGGGTCTATCAAGAAGTTTTGGCCCAAAACTCTTTCATGGTCTTCCAAGATTCCAAAACCTGAACTGAGACCATATTTGGACTCTCCGAGCTCCCATGAACATAGCTTATGTCTTGGATTTGCAATATGAATAGTTTATGTCCATCAAGCAGTTTCAAATCAAAATTGTTTGACAACCTGCCTAGACTCTAAAATCAAAATGACACCATGATTTGATTCCCAGGCTCTCAGGCTCTCATATTATGTGTCAAACGTCCACTATGAGCTCTTAGGAACATCATATAGCAGTAGTATGACAGAAGTGAAGTCACATTCTTACAAAATTCTCCATTATAAGAACCAAAAGAAAAAGAAAAAAAAAAAGATGCAAATAGACATACATGGTCTCCTTGAATGTTGTTAGATGTCTTCTGATAATGAAGAAGAGTTGACCAAATTGGAAAAAAAAAAACAGAATTTCAAGCAAAGAAAAAAGAATCGCATCGAGAAGAGGCTGAAATTAACCCTAGGCAATGCTCTTTGTTTTAACTAAAATAATGTTTTGGTTACTAAACTACGGACGGTCAAGTCATTTGCTCACTAGTTCAGTTTATCCACAATGTGAACCAAACTGCACAGGCTTGAAGGCTGCATAGTCATCTGGAGGCATGACAGAACAGAAAAGGTGTACGATTTGCACATAAACAAATTACAAGACATGATTTAGACAACAGTGAAATTAAAGTGCACCGTATGTGATTTTTTTTCATCAAACATTTGCCATTTATTCATCGGTTACTACTGAATGGTGGGGACAACATACACGTGCAGACCTTAGTTGGGAAGAGTATTGCAGTTATCCATTATTTTCAGATTTTTTCCCCATGTTTATACAGTTTAATTAGAAATATGTTTTCAAATTGTTCACTCAGCCAATCAAATTATTTGATCCTATGTTTCACATAACAGATATAAACAATATAAGAAAGAGACGCTGAAGCCTTTGGCTTACAGACATCCTCTTTCTCCAATGGAATACTCATGATGGATATTGGGGGAACAAGCACATCCAATGTGGTTGTGCAACAAACTTATTACTAAGTCCTCACTCTTTGCTTTTTTTTGTTATTTTTCCTCTATTTTTAAAAATCTCTTCTTCCTCAAACAACAATGTGAAATTTTATTATTGAAAGGAGTGTACCAAGGTTTTAAAAACTGACAGAACACACGTGACAGCAATAATCACATCAAATGTTGCAAATTAAGTTCGTAATTTGTTCCGAGGTACAAAAATGGAGGCCCCGATGCACAAGGCTTCTACCATTGTGAGCATTGTAAGATTGTTTTTTTAACTTTTGGCTGTCAGAGGCAGAAACCATGACTTAGAAAAAGAACAAAACAACCTAAAAAATTTTACTGTCAATATCATATAGTTGGAGATGCAAAAAATATTAATAATAAAAATAAAATAAAAATAAAAATCTTATATACATCAGAAAAGTACAAAATAAATCAAAATACCCTTAGTGATTTTCAGTTGATCTTGTGTGCTAACATTTCAAACCCAAGCAGTATGCTAAAGCAATTGAGATGCTGATTACTGATATAAACAAATGGTGATAATGCAAAATAGTCCTAAAAGGTAGCAGGTAATGATCAGAAGAAGAAGAAGAATATGGATCATAAATGCCAATGGTTATACATAAGAGGCATACTGAAGACTAGCAGAAGATGAGACATGAAAGGTACCTTTTTCGCACACATATCGGATCGAATAATTTATTCAACTTGTAGACACGTTTATTAAAAAATATTAAAGATGTACAATTAATACAACGATGTTATCATCTGGAAACCTAGTTTAAACTTGAACCATATTTTGGATAAGAGCCTAGGAACTCTTAGTGAAAGTTGTAATTGGTCATCAAATTTGAATCCAGTGGAGCTTTTTTCTGATGAATAATGAAAAAAAATGAGAAAAAATAGCCCAATGCTTACCATGTAGTAAAATAAAAGAAGAGATGCCCCAGAACAGAGTTCGGGAAAGTCTGATCTTCCTGTTATTTTGTACAGGCCAACAAAATCAGCAAATGTGAGGAACATGTTAGGAAAACTCAGAGGAAGCTGGTAGGTGTAAATGAGAAGAACACTGAAGCAAGTATATATCAGGAGAGGCCTCCACCACCTAGAAATATCATAATTGATCAAAATTGTCATAGGAAAAAAGGTCAAAAAAGCTAAGAATCTACCATTGCCCTGTTAATATTTGCCCAAAGAGTGTGATAATGTGAAATATGTGCCTTTTGAAATGCTTACCGAAAAAGGCCAAGAAAGTTGCTAGTTAGAGACCAATCAACAAGGCCAATACAACTACAAATAAAGAAGGGTAGAGATATCCAAGATGGATGACTAATTCCCACAACCAGCTGAACAGCTGGAAGGATTAAACAGCAAACAACTCTCAGGTGATAACCTAGAAAATAAAATCAAACATGGCTATTAGCAATATAATTATTACAAATTAACATATGCATCCAAGTATATATAAGCAAATTAATTGATAAAAACATATAAAAGCTAAGCTGCAAGTTACAATAAGTTGTCAGCCATATTGAATTACTCTTTATAAAGCCTCTATATGTAGATCAAGGAGACATTTTTAAAATCTTTAAATGTGCTGCTGGAGTATGGGTCTCTAAAAATGGTTCCAATCAATTAAATTTTTAACATTAGTGAGTTGTTAAATGTATACTTCTTTCGTATATGTCATAATTACATACACTTAAAATTTACTCAATGTTTGAATGAGCAATGAGAAAATAACTTTCCCAAGTCATCTATAAATTGGAGAATACTTTCTTTTAAATTTGCAACATTGGAGCAATCCCAAATTCGAAGACTCAAAAGGTATTTATTACTGAGTATGTTAATTAATTATGTTTTTGACTTGAAGTTAAGTATTTTTTTAACATTTCGGTAAAATATTGCATTCATCATAATTTTTTAAAACTTGAGTTCAAAGTTATTGTAGATTGTAAAGTGTGAATTTTTATGGAACTATGTAATCACTTTTGAAATTTGTTTATGAACATCAAAAAATTTTAAGCATAATTATGTTTGATAAATCCTAAACAAAGCTTATGGATATAATGAAACAATTCAAAATTCTATCATTTGATTTTAATTTGGTTATGCTCCTTCCATGTAACTACACTTACTAAAGTGGAAGAAAAATAGAGAAAATCTAAAAGAATTTAGAACAAATTTTATTTGATTTTATAAGTATAAAATCTACAAAAAAAAAATGGATGAGACTTTCTCAATCAAACATGAAGATTTTAGAGTTAATATTTTTTCAATAAAATCAAATTTGAATTTGAAATTTTGTTATGCATTCAAATTGAATGGGATAAAATTATATTATATTTTATCCGCTCATAACGAACCAGTCATGGCCAATCCCAAGCCCGGATAAAGGAGAAGGGTTGTGTTAAGTTACCCGCCAGCGTTAAAACTATGGTAAATATTCAATGAATGAATCCATTTTCAAAGATATTCTAATAAAATGAATTAAAAATAGTAAAATAAAATTAAATGAATTATTTTCTCAACTTAATCAAATATACTTTTCATTTAAATAATATGTCCTGCCAAACTCTAGTTACTCCAATATGCGACGAAGCAGAAGCTAAATACTTTGAACCTAATTTTTCCATTGTTTGCTTACACGATCTCCCTGTCTCTCCTATTGTCAGGAAAGTCAAAACACAAAGATCAAGGCAAATTTATCCTATGTAAATTTTAACATCTTAAATTATTTTTTTTATGTTAAAAAATTAATTAAACTTAACTGAACTAATATTTTGGGGTTTGGAGACCATAAGAAATTCAGTTTAGGGTTTTAGGGATGAGTGCAACCCATCTAGTAGACAAAGTTAGGTGAATTTAAATTGTGCAATATTTGGATTTATTTTTTCACTTTAGATCTAAACCAACCAAGTTTATATATAGATAGTCTTAATCAATTATGTTTAATTAGGTCAGTTAAATTTTTAAATAGCTAGGAATTATTAAATTTTCCTCTCTCTACATACTCTCATCTTCCCTCTCATCCCCCATCATTCCTTCTCTTCCTGTACCTTGCTCACCATCGCCTGCTTGCACTATTTGCTAGCGAGTGCCAATCCCATTCTCCCGTCTCCAGAACCTTGATCTCTCTTTTAGTCTTTCTCGTGGTCTCTCTCTACATACTCTCATCTTCCCTCTCTTCCCCCATCATTCCTTCTCTTCCTCTACCTTGCTCACCATCGCCTGCTTGCACTATTTGCTAGCAAGTGCTAATCCCATTCTCCCGTCTCCAGAACCTTGATCTCTCTTTTAGTCTTTCTCGTGGTCTCTCTCCTTGTCTCTCTATTACTGCCACATAAGTTGCCACTGTAAGGGATAGAGTTACAAAGTAAGGATATCTAGTTGAATTTGCCTCAGTTGCAATATAAAAGTCTCACACGCTAGTCAACATGAGGAATGCTAAATTCCACCTATACCAACTAGCATGGCTCGTCACTTTAATCCATGGTTATCATGAAATCTTGGTATTTAATTAACCTAAATTGTATAATTAATAAGTAATTATTTGGAATTAGATCTAAGTTAAATTTGGTTTTAAAGGATTTGAGTTGGATTTCATAGGATTTAAGATTGTCTAGCCAACTAAAGTTCATATCGTGACACCACTCACACATCCTGACTTACTTCTGGTACACTAGCAAAATACTATCTATTGCTCATGTCGATCGAAGTGAATGAATTTTACTGAACACTTGAGATTCCAAGTTCATTAGCTAACCTCAAACTTTAAGTCCATTCTGAACTGGCAATCTCAAAGTAACCAAGTGACCAGAGAGAGATCTGATTTCTCTAGCTGAGTAGATTCTCCATAACATCTTGCACAAAAAACATTTGAAATCTACTAGTTCTAACATTAAGTAGGAGTTGAAGTTGAACACTCTTCATTAGATTTTACTACTGTCCACATAAGGAAGCAAAATCCAGTTGACCCCACAGGTTGCGCCCAGTAAGAACAAGTTATGTATATTACAAAGACTAGAAAATGTTTAACTAGAAAACTTGATTAAGAAATAGTAACTAGACATTCACTGCTAAAATTTAAACTCATCATTATTACCAAGAAGAGTAACCGAGTATTATATTTGTTAAGTACACTAATTATACAATAATAATAATTGTTTTCATAAAGAACCAATGAAAAATCATCAATTTTCAAATAAGTTATCAAAGGAAGAATGTTAAGTGTATAGAACTCTCAAAATCCCAGTACATGGGATATTAAAGAAACTCAGCTGTGGCTTCTGGATTCCCACATCATGGAAATCAAATATTACCTAATAGAAAAGAAGAAAAAGACAAATGGCCAACCTATATCATTTGTAGACATTGAAAAGTTTAGTAAGAAAGGGCCTTGGTGAAATCTATTACTGAGAACTTCAACTAAAGCAACAAGAGCAGTTGATAGCTGTATAATAACAAAATAAATAGCTGATGTTGATCCCCATGGCTGGTCTCTGCAATAGAAGCACAATTTGTCATATAGAGCAACTCCAGACAAGTTAAACTAATAAAAACTAGTTCAAAAAGGCTAACAGAGATAGCTAAGGTGAGATGCTTTGATTACCTACATATATTGCAAAATTAAGTAAGAAAAAGAACTAAGACTAAAATGAAATGTTCACCTTATGCGTAGGTTTCAGGAATTACCAAATTTATTTAAAAAAAAAAAGGAAATATAGAACTAACAAAATTTACAGGAAGATAAATTGGTCATAATACCCATTCCAGTATTTTGCAGGAAGGAACTGAGGGTGGTTATTAGATCTATCAACTTTTTAAGATTTTGAAAAACCATGTGGATTACCGATATTCACTCTTGTTAGAATTACTAGTTTTTAGTCCCGCATGAAGTATTTTTTTTATTGCTTATCATGGTCGTTTATCTATGAGACTACTATCTCAGTTCTTTTAAGAATAATGGGGAACTTATTCATGTTTCTTACCCTAGACGATTCCCTCTATATGTACTCATATTCACTATTATTGCTTTACACTTTACACCCTTTACTATTTACAATTAGGCAGCAATCAGATTGACCCAAGTCGCAACCTGCCGGGCCTATTTGGCATCTCTAAGTGGCTTCCCCTGTCTTAACACCAATTTGATAATCCACAAGATTTTACACCTTCACTATTTACAATTAGGCCACAAATAGACTGGACATGGTGGCCACCTGCCAGGCTCATTTGGCATCTCTAAATGGCTCCCCATCTTGACACCAATTAGATAATCCACAAGATATGCCCTACACCAATTATCTTGCCTATCCTCAAACCCCCAATGAAAACAAAAGTATAATTAAATGTTACAAAATATTTTTTGGACTTACTATGTCTATTCATGGGTAATAAGCTCAATGACTTGAGTATTTGAAATACAAATATAGGGACAACAATGGTGAAAGAGAAACACCCTTGGTCGTTGTTATGAGACCTACTGGCTAGTGATATTGGTAGGACATGTTACTGGCATAGGAGCAAAGAAAGAGATGTTACCATAAATGTGCTTAGATCTTGTATTGTTCAACTTTTCTATGATAAACATAATGGAGCTCAAAAGTCCTAAAAGACTAGTGCTAGGAAGCATCAAGAAAGTATTCAAGCAATATAACATTTTGAATTGAAGGGAGCTTCCCAGGAATAAGGCAAACACAGAGAGGATGTTGTTATTGTCTGAAGTAGGAGCTACTCACCGGCAAAGAGGACATGAAAATATCTGCTTTCTACCCTTGATAAGAAGATCAGGTGCTCTCAAAATAAGAGGAATAGAGGATGGTGGGAGACGTCATGAGAAAGATTCTAGTAAATGGGCTATGGACTCCAAGGCTACTGTTGTGTTGGAGGTATAACCAGTAGGCATTGCATAATGTTGGAGATGTAATTCATAGAGGAAGGATTTTGGCACACCAATTATTGCTCGTGAAGTAGCAGCTAAAGAGGAGCAATTAGGAATGGAGGAATCGGCAATAGCTAGTAGGTATGCTTCCCAGTCACCTTTGATACGATATCAGAAATATTAGGGAGATTAGCAGTGCTGTATTAAGCATATAATTGTACACTAATTATACTACAAGAGATCAAGTTCACAGGTGATGCACAAAGGGAAGAGAATCCAAAGAGGGGGCACCTCCAAGCCGCCAGGAGCTAGGAAACCTGTTTCCCTTCTCTTCTTTCTTCCCATGTTGCTGTGAATATCAAGTCCTGACAGAGCTTTCTGTGTGCTATGGACACTGGAATTGCTGGAAGTGGCAGGTATGCTGTGATTGCTAGAATGGTTGCAGGAATAGCTAAAATTAATACTGGAACCACAGCTGAAATGGCTGAATGGTGGCTGTGGATGCAGTAACAAGAAGGACAAGGAGGAGCTGGAAGGAAGAATGAGGGAATCCCAATTTCAATGAAAAATTAAAAAATTTAATTGATTGATGATGCAATGTCTTATATGTGAAGATTATAGACTTTCTACATGCTGTAATGATTATGTAATGAATACATTGAATAATGCAAAAACATAATTGCCTTTATGTTGAGTTATCCTTATATGGGCTGGATGTGATCGTGCATGGATGCTGGTGGCATCGTGTTGAAAGTTTCAATTTATCCTTATCTCCTTGTGCAGTTGTGCTGGACAAGATCATGAATGAGATTCTAGGTATGTTTCTACTGGTGTTGAAAGCTTCTCAAGTAGTGATTGATTGAAAAACTCAATTGACTTGGTTTGCTTTCTCTTGGATATGCCACCTTCCATGGAAATACCTCCTGTAAGTTACAAGGTGCTTGCCCTTAAGCAATATGTTATCTTAGTGCAGGTGTAACTTCTCTGCTTCACATGAAGCCTCTGCTGATCACAAACCTAGTTGACAGAACAAAAATTCCCTTTTCCTTGAATCTAATGAGAGTCCAAAACAATATATGATGTTGCCAAGACAAGACCATCTTTGAAAGTAAGCAGCATAGGTCCAGTTGTGTCTGAATATCTACTAGGCAGGCAAGCCAATTCAAGAGCAACTTTACCAATATGTCTTTTGATGTGAAAGGGCCCAAAAGTAGTAAGAAGAAAGTTTCTTATTGCTGTGCTAGCGTAGACATATCTAGCTGTATGTTTGTAGCTTAGAGAGAAACAAATCACCATCTGCAAATCCCGAGTCCCGATGACTTTGATCACAATGTTTAATAGTCTGTTGTGTCTATTGGAATCTCTTGTGATAGTTATAAGAAATCATCTCATTGAAGCAGAGCATATCAACCATTTCTAGTTGTGAGGTGAAATGGTTGAGATGCTAACTGATTAGTTTCAAAATAGGGAAGATGACTATAAACAACTTCAAGGGGGTGAGCTTCAAACTGGTGCAATAGATGCTAGCATTGCAATAAAACCGATCAAAGAATCCAATCAACCAACTTTAATGATTTATCACCAGTACAACATATAAATATATTTCAATGCAGCCGCTGATGACCTAGGTTTGACTGCATGTTTCAGTTGATTTGCCAAACTGAACTTTAGAGATGTACCACTGAAACAAAATCACTCTTTCCAAAAAGATATTGTAAATGTCAGGACGCAGTCACAAATGAATGGCAACTGATGGAGGTTTCGTATAGAGGTCAAGGAGTAGGGGTGAGATAATGGCAAGAAGTGAGCATATTTGAGAAATCTATTGACTGTTAAATGAGTAGTGGACCCCTTGACTTCGACAAGCCATCAATAAATTCAATTAACAAGTCTTCCAAAAATTGAGTGAGAATTGGTAGGGACGATAAGCAACTTGTAGGCTAAAGTTATTCAATGTTGTGTTTTGACATGTAACAGGTTTGAACATGTTTTTGCACATATATGTGCATGCCTTCCCATACAAGTTGGCTCCTACACAGTGAAGAGTCTTTTGATCCTCTTCATGAGTATAGTCATCAATCTGTTTAGGCATTTCCTTCAACAATGGTAAATTCGCTGGTAGGAAGAGTATTTTAAAAGAAACCAAGTTATCTTATATCCTCCAATTTCTGCAAATTCTTTCAACTTATACTACTAAAACAAGACTCTTAGGGTCTGGGTTCCTAAACGTTTTTACTCTCTTAAAGGGAAGTCATGGTTTGATATAGCTATGAGAAATAGGATTCATTTTAGTACTTCAATTGTATTTTATTCAGGAATTTAAGTTCATTTATTATTTAAATTGATGCATATGTCCTACAGATAAGAGTAATATTAGAATTAACCTTTTCTTATGGATTTTTAATAGGGAAATTTTAGAAAAGGAGGCCTTGTTTGGGCATGTTTGGACGAAAGGGGCCTAATTTGAGCTTTTGCCCTTTCATAAAGACTATTTTGATCCAAGAGACAAGCTCCATTGAGATTGCATGCACAATTCATGGATAAAAGAGATCGAATGCCCCATTTAGGTAATGAGATTAAAAACTTTCCCATGGAAAAATTAATATAGAAATAGTTTCTTAATTTCTTAACAATATTGTAAGCTAATAAGTTTTTTTCAAACATTATTTCTGAAAGACCATGAGGTTTATCTTTTCTAATAATTAACTTTCTACGAATTTTTCCTAAAACAAAAGGTTCTCAAGATTTTAAACCTGGACACTTCATGAGGCCTAAAATCTGAGAGCCTACTTCCTCAATCTAGATGGCAATCCAATTCTCATAATTAATATGAAACTGTTTTGCACGACAATTCCAAATGCTTGGGAATGTCAGAAAGTAATTGAAACAAACATGGCAGATAACATTCCCTTATTACATTATTAGGATTTTTTTACATGAATTAAATACACTCAAAAGGTTATGCAATGGTTGTATATATTAGGGCTATGAGGTTTCTTTAAAAAAATTAATGTTTTTCAGAACAATTGAGACACCATTGAAAAATGGCTTTGAGTAACAAGTGGCAAGTCCGTTCATCTGAGAGTAAAATATAAAAACGGGGGAGAAAAACAAGATACATGGTACCTCACAAATCCAATTAGCTTGAACCAGCCAGCATCAGCAACAATCCATTTGTCCCCTTTAATATACCAAAGAATATGAAATATTGTTTCTGCTATAAGCACAAGTACTGAAAAGATGACTGTACAGCAAGCTATAGTATAGACTCTCCAAGAATTGAATCCTGCCAAAATGAAATAGCATATCATGAAAAAAAAACTAATTGGAAGAAACCAAAGAGATTTATTCCAAAATAATCTAGTAGCTAATCTGAACCATCACATTAAAACTAAATATTCTGCTTGTCATCTTATTGGAAGAAACCAAAAAGAATTATTCCAAAACAATCTAGTAGCTAATCTGAATCATTCACATTGAGATATAGCCATATAAATGGAAAAGTTGTAGAAGAACCAAGCGATGGTTGTTCCCAAATGAAAATATGGGTCTGCAAGAAGTGTTGACTTGCAAGTAGAAGGAGGCTGAAGTTGTCTACGATGCTCCTGCAGTGCAGGACTCTTGAGCAATTGGTGTTGAGGTGGGGAGCTTCGCAAGGCACTAGGTAGTATCACTAATTTATATAAGTGAAGAGAAAACGTGCAAGAGGAGATAGTGTCACAAATGAGATGTCAAAGAAATAATGTGCAAGTGGAGATAGTATCACTAATTTATATAAGTTATATCATTCTCAAAGAAGTATCCAAAAGAACCCAATGAGACCAACACCAACCAGATGGAGGAAAACGGAAGGAGTAAGAAACTTTACCTCTTTGCCTATCAACCTTTAATTGAACTACAGGATTTGATTTTTAAGGAGTAGTGTGATGGAGTAGTGTGATGCCAACTTGGAAGAGCCCTTTGATAACACTCTAGATGAACCATTTGATGATAAGAACTTAGATGATCCTCCTATTGACTTGACCCTTTCGAAGAATAATAGACTGCATCTATCTGACTAAAAATACAATTCATTCTGCTACCCTCACATGCATTCACTGATTGCAGGATACCAATTTAATGATTAACAAATCAATTAAGACGTATACTATCACGTGTCCATTTGTGGTTATTCATGACTATAAATCTTGTTAGCCTATTGAGTTAGTTTCCTTATCTACTAATGTTTTTATCAAGTGAGTACTGATTATTATAAAATTCTTAGTGATATGGTAGATTATGATCTTGCATTCATAAATTTAAATTGTCTCATAATTACTTCTCCAAAAACATTCATTTCTTTATTTCTTATTGTGAGGAAAATTAAGACTCATGCTTATTTAATTTATCATATTCTTTAACCATAAGTTAAAATTTTAAATTAGAGAATATGCAAATTACTAGCAATATTTAAGCCTTTATATTTCCATATTAACTTTCTCAAAGGTGCTTCCAAACAAAGACCATAGTGGAGCTACAAAGAGCATTCCTTCTTTACAATTAGCCATTACAAGAGACGGCTCAAAAGTAAAAAAGGTGTCAATGAAGTCAATGCTTAGTCCCTCAAGAATGGGAAAAATAAATAAAACTATTCTTTACTAATTTGAAAGAGTGTCCAAAGAAGAAGATAATTAACTAATGTGATTTCTCAAGAAATAAAGCGAAGTTAGAGATAAACTGGTTTCTCTTTTTCTAGGAAATAATGCTTGACAAAATTGATGAAACAATTACTCCAACCCTTGGAGTCAAGTTCACTTTAGCAGAAGAATAATTCAGATAAAAATTTAGGGTTTAAATTATCTTTAAATTATAAAAGTTATCAACAAGTGTTCAAATTATTTTATGAATTTCAAAAAGCTGACAAGGTCATTATTGTAAACTTTAGAAAATTTAAACTGGTCTTAGGAGACTTCAAACTGATCATGTAAAGTGATTCTTCAATTTTAAAAAAAAATCTGCTTTCCTTTAAAGTTTATGATTACCTCCTTTCTGAGATCATCTCCAGTGTTGTATCAGGTGTTCTACCAAGAAAACAAGGATAGAATATAGAAAAGAAAATTGGGGAAGTACTAAAAGTCTAATGTCCTTTCTTAGCACCAAATCTCCTTAGTGCTATTCACTCATATCATGTGTGAGCCTGAAATCATAATCAGGACAGTCAATGAAAGAAATGATATGGGACCTCTCCATTGAACTTCAACTCAGCAAGGTTCTGTGCTAACCTCAAATAGGGTAGAGAAAGTTCCCTTATAGGAACTTAGCATCAGCCAATTTGCACAATCCTAGGCATTCAACCTCTATCCTTTTACAAGGAACAAGGTTTAATGCCTGCCTTAAATAGGGTAGAGCAAGTTAACTTGTAAGAACTTAGCATCAGACCAATTTTGGGCATGCCGTCATTATCTGGCCCATTGTGTCACATGCATATTAGGGTACATATGACATTAAAATTAGGATCAACAACAACAAGAACAACAACAACCAAACCTTTCCCACTAGGTGGGGTCAGCTGTATGAATCCTTTTACGCTATTGAGCTCTATCTCCTATTATATCATCATATATATTTAAATAAATTTTATCTTATTTTATTATTGCTAACCAAGTCTTTTTTGGTCTTCCTCTTCCTCGTTTGATAT